>CM060669.1:37632938-37652938 GCA_030686955.1 Odontamblyopus rebecca
CTCCTCCTGCTCCTCCTGCTCCTCCTCCTGCTCCTCCTCCTGCACCTCCTGCACCTCCTCCTCCTGCTCCTCCTGCTCCTCCTGCTGCACCTCCTCCTCCTCTCCTCCTCCTCAGTATAACACCTCCTCCTCTCCTCCTCCTCAGTATAACTCCTCCTCTCCTCCTCCTCAGTATAACACCTCCTCCTTCTCTCCTCCTCCTCAGTATAACTCCTCCTGGTCCTCCTCCTGCACCTCCTCCTGCACCTCCTCCTGCTCCTCCTGCTCCTCCTCCTGCTCCTCCTCCTGCACCTCCTGCACCTCCTCCTGTCTCCTCCTCCTGCTCCTCCTCCTCCTGCTCCTTCTGCTGCACCTCCTCCTCCTCTCCTCCTCCTCAGTATAACACCTCCTCCTCTCCTCCTCCTCAGTATAACTCCTCCTCTCCTCCTCCTCAGTATAACACCTCCTCCTTCTCTCCTCCTCCTCAGTATAACTCCTCCTCTCCTCCTCCTCAGTATAACTCCTCCTCTTCTCCTCCTCCTCAGTATAACTCCTCCTCTCCTCCTCCTCAGTATAACTCCTCCTCTTCTCCTCCTCAGTATAACTCCTCCTCTCCTCCTCCTCAGTATAACTCCTCCTCTCCTCCTCCTCAGTATAACTCCTCCTCTCCTCCTCCTCAGTATAACTCCTCCTCTCCTCCTCCTCAGTATAACACCTCCTCTCCTCCTCCTCAGTATAACACCTCCTCCTTCTCTCCTCCTCCTCAGTATAACTCCTCCTGGTCCTCCTCCTGCACCTCCTCCTGCACCTCCTGCACCTCCTCCTGTCTCCTCCTCCTGCTCCTCCTCCTCCTGCTCCTTCTGCTGCACCTCCTCCTCCTCTCCTCCTCCTCAGTATAACACCTCCTCCTCTCCTCCTCCTCAGTATAACTCCTCCTCTCCTCCTCCTCAGTATAACACCTCCTCCTTCTCTCCTCCTCCTCAGTATAACTCCTCCTCTCCTCCTCCTCAGTATAACACCTCCTCCTTCTCTCCTCCTCCTCAGTATAACTCCTCCTCTCCTCCTCCTCAGTATAACACCTCCTCTCCTCCTCCTCAGTATAACACCTCCTCTCCTCCTCCTCAGTATAACACCTCCTCCTTCTCTCCTCCTCCTCAGTATAACTCCTCCTGGTCCTCCTCCTGCACCTCCTCCTGCACCTCCTGCACCTCCTCCTGTCTCCTCCTCCTGCTCCTCCTCCTCCTGCTCCTTCTGCTGCACCTCCTCCTCCTCTCCTCCTCCTCAGTATAACACCTCCTCCTCTCCTCCTCCTCAGTATAACTCCTCCTCTCCTCCTCCTCAGTATAACACCTCCTCCTCCTCTCCTCCTCCTCAGTATAACTCCTCCTCTTCTCCTCCTCCTCAGTATAACTCCTCCTCTCCTCCTCCTCAGTATAACTCCTCCTCTCCTCCTCCTCAGTATAACTCCTCCTCTCCTCCTCCTCAGTATAACTCCTCCTCTCCTCCTCTTCAGTATAACTCCTCCTCTCCTCCTCCTCAGTATAACTCCTCCTCTCCTCCTCCTCAGTATAACTCCTCCTCTTCTCCTCCTCCTCAGTATAACTCCTCCTCTCCTCCTCCTCAGTATAACTCCTCCTCTCCTCCTCCTCAGTATAACTCCTCCTCTCCTCCTCCTCAGTATAACACCTCCTCTCCTCCTCCTCAGTATAACACCTCCTCCTTCTCTCCTCCTCCTCAGTATAACTCCTCCTGGTCCTCCTCCTGCACCTCCTCCTGCTCCTCCTGCTCCTCCTCCTGCTCCTCCTCCTGCACCTCCTGCACCTCCTCCTGTCTCCTCCTCCTGCTCCTCCTCCTCCTGCTCCTTCTGCTGCACCTCCTCCTCCTCTCCTCCTCCTCAGTATAACACCTCCTCCTCTCCTCCTCCTCAGTATAACTCCTCCTCTCCTCCTCCTCAGTATAACACCTCCTCCTTCTCTCCTCCTCCTCAGTATAACTCCTCCTCTCCTCCTCCTCAGTATAACTCCTCCTCTTCTCCTCCTCCTCAGTATAACTCCTCCTCTCCTCCTCCTCAGTATAACTCCTCCTCTTCTCCTCCTCAGTATAACTCCTCCTCTCCTCCTCCTCAGTATAACTCCTCCTCTCCTCCTCCTCAGTATAACTCCTCCTCTCCTCCTCCTCAGTATAACTCCTCCTCTCCTCCTCCTCAGTATAACTCCTCCTCTCCTCCTCCTCAGTATAACACCTCCTCCTTCTCTCCTCCTCCTCAGTATAACTCCTCCTCTCCTCCTCCTCAGTATAACTCCTCCTCTCCTCCTCCTCAGTATAACTCCTCCTCTCCTCCTCCTCAGTATAACTCCTCCTCTCCTCCTCCTCAGTATAACACCTCCTCCTCCTCTCCTCCTCCTCAGTATAACTCCTCCTCTCCTCCTCCTCAGTATAACTCCTCCTCTCCTCCTCCTCAGTATAACACCTCCTGCTCCTCTCCTCCTCCTCAGTATAACATCATTGCCGGGGGCTTCTATGATGCGGTGCTTCTTTTCTCTTTGGCTCTGAACGAGTCTCTGCCGGATCTGAACCGGACCCAGACCCGGACCGGACCTGGACCCGGACTTGGACCTGGACCCGGGCCTCGGTACCTGAGGCCTCAGAGGGACGTGGTGACGCCCCGAATGTGGAACCGGAGCTTCACAGGTGAGTCTGACCCCGCCCCCTCACACCTGCCCTCCCGACCAATCACAGGTGAGTCTGACCCCGCCCCCTCACACCTGCCCTCCTGACCAATCACAGGTGAGTCTGACCCCGCCCCCTCACACCTGCCCTCCCGACCAATCACAGGTGAGTCTGACCCCGCCTCCTCACACCTGCCCTCCTGACCAATCACAGGTGAGTCTGACCCCGCCCCCTCACACCTGCCCTCCCGACCAATCACAGGTGAGTCTGACCCCGCCCCCTCACACCTGCCCTCTCGACCAATCACAACACCCCCCCTGCTCCTGTGCTCTGACTGGCTCCAGCCGGACTTCAGGGACCTGGTCCAGTCCTGGAAGTTGGGAACATTTTTAAGTCGGACTGTCAACGTTTACACGTTAATCGTGATTAGATTAAGTCAATCCTGAGTCCGTTAATTTTTTTGAAAATTGAGATTGAAGTTCTCCAGCCTTTTGTCGGAAGTGTTCGGTGCTTTTCCCCGGGAAGAACCAAGTGCAGAAGACGGACGCTCAGAACAAACTATAATGAACCAAATTGGGTTCTGTCCATATGCACGACCGCGGAACCAGAGATCCTCGAGCAGAGAACCGGAGCAGCCCGGACCTGTGTTCCACGGCCCGGACCTGCGGCCCGGACCTGTGGCCCGGACCTGTGTTCCACGGCCCGGACCTGTGGCCCGGACCTGCGGCCCGGACCTGTGTTCCACGGCCCGGACCTGTGGCCCGGACCTGTGGCCCGGACCTGTGTTCCACGGCCCGGACCTGCGGCCCGGACCTGCGGCCCGGACCTGCGGCCCGGACCTGCGTTCCGGACCTGTGTTCCGCGGCCCGGACCTGCGGCCCGGACCTGTGGCCCGGACCTGTGTTCAGAGCGTTATCACTTTGGCCGCACGGATTCAACGCACAGAGGACAGAACCACTGCCCCCAGTCCAGAGCACTGGTCTTGAAGGACGGAACAAGACCAAGTCCTTCCTGAGGGGCCTCAGGTCCTGAGGGGCCCCGGGTCCTGAGGGGCCCCGGGTCCTGAGGGGCCCCGGGTCCTGAGGGGCCCCGGGTCCTGAGGGCTGTGCTCTGTGGTGAAGCTCGAGTCTTTATCGCTGTGACTGAACCCAGAGCTTCAGGTGCAGTGAGTTCTGTACAAAGTTGTAGGTCAGAGGTTTGGGGAACGTCGGGCCCCAAAATGGAAAGGCCCTGGTGCAGTGTGAAAAGGCCCTGGTGCAGTGTGAAAAGGCCCTGGTGCAGTGTGAAAAGGCCCTGGTGCGGTGTGAAAAGGCCCTGGTGCGGTGTGAAAAGGCCCCGGTGCGGTGTGAAAAGGCCCCGGTGCAGTGTGAAAAGGCCCAGGTGCAGTGTGAAAAGGCCCTGGTGCAGTGTGAAAAGGCCCCGGTGCGGTGTGAAAAGGCCCTGGTGCAGTGTGAAAAGGCCCTGGTGCAGTGTGAAAAGGCCCTGGTGCGGTGTGAAAAGGCCCTGGTGCGGTGTGAAAAGGCCCCGGTGCAGTGTGAAAAGGCCCCGGTGCAGTGTGAAAAGGCCCCGGTGCAGTGTGAAAAGGCCCTGGTGCAGTGTGAAAAGGCCCTGGTGCAGTGTGAAAAGGCCCCGGTGCAGTGTGAAAAGGCCCTGGTGCAGTGTGAAAAGGCCCTGGTGCAGTGTGAAAAGGCCCCGGTGCAGTGTGAAAAGGCCCTGGTGCAGTGTGAAAAGGCCCTGGTGCCTCAGATCAGACAAACTTCAGACCTGATGATCACACGGTAAAGAAAATAACAGTGACACATAAAAGTGCTTCACACACATAAAAGTGCTTCACATTAAAATTGCTTCACATTAAAAGTGCTTCACACACATAAAAGTGCTTCACACACATAAAAGTGCTTCACACACATAAAAGTGCTTCACATTAAAAGTGCTTCACACACATAAAAGTGCTTCACACACATAAAAGTGCTTCACACACATAAAAGTGCTTCACATGTAAAATAACTGTTCACAGTCAGAATGAGCCCAGTGGCCCAGAGTCACATTTGGATTTCATTTTATAAATTCCTGAAAAACACCCTCTGACCTCTGACCTCTGACCCCTCAGGGGGCGGAGCCACACCGCAGCCTCTGATTGGACAATTTCTCTGCTCTGTCCTGTACTTCAGGATCTCTTCCTCCTCCTCTCCTCCTCTTCTCCTCTTCTCCTCCTCCTCCTCCTCTCCTCCTCTCCTCCTCCTCGCCTCCTCCTCCTCCTCTCCTCCTCCTCTCCTCCTCCTCCTTTCCTCCTCCTCCGCTCCTCCTCCTCGCCTCCTCCTCCTCTCCTCCTCCTCCTCCTCTCCTCCTCTCCTCTTCCTCTCCTCCTCTTCTCCTCCTCCTCCTCCTCTCCTCCACTTCTCCTCCTCCTCCTCTCCTCCTCCTCCTCCTATTCTCCTCCTCCTCCTCTCCTCCTCCTCCTCTCCTCCTCCTCTCCTCCTCTTCGCCTCCTCCTCCTCTCCTCCTCCCTCGCCTCCCCCTCCTCTCCTCCTCCTCCCCCCCTCCTCCTCCTCTCCTGCTCCTCCTCCTCCTCTGCACCTGCTCCTCCTCTCCTCCTCCTCTCCTGCTCCTCCTCCTCCTCTGCTCCTCCTCTCCTCTCCTCCTCCTCCTCTGCACCTCCTCTCCTCTCCTCCTCTGCACCTCCTCCTCTCCTCCTCCTCCTCCTCTCCTCCTCTCCTCCTCCTCCTCCTGCGTCCTCCTCCTCCTCTCCTCCTCCTCCTCCTCTCCTCCTCCTCTTCGTTCCTCTGAAAACAGAATCTCTGAGAATCTTGGACCCTCAAACTCAGAGGAAACCACAGAGCCACAGGGAGGAGGAGGGGGGTGAGAGCGGGGAGCAGGGGCAGTTCTCTGAGGGGGTGGGGGTGAGAGCGGGGAGCAGGGGCAGTTCTCTGAGGAGGTGGGTGAGAGCGGGGAGCAGGGGCAGTTCTCTGAGGAGGAGGAGGAAAGTGAAGCGGGGAGCAGGGGCAGTTCTCTGAGGAGGAGGGAGAGATGAGCAGGGAGCAGGGGCAGTTCTCTGAGGGAGGAGGAGGGTGAGCGGGGAGCAGGGGCAGTTCTCTGAGGGGAGGAGGAGGGAGGTGAAGCGGGGAGCAGGGGCAGTTCTCTGAGGGGTGGAGGAGGAGCGGGGTGAGAGCGGGGAGCAGGGGCAGTTCTCTGAGGGGGTGGGGGGTGAGCGGGAGCAGGGGCAGTTCTCTGAGGGGAGGAGGAGGAGGAGAAGTGAAGCAGGGAGCAGGGGCAGTTCTCTGAGGAGGAGGAGGGGGGTGAGAGCGGGGAGCAGGGGCAGTTCTCTGAGGGGGAGGAGGAGGAGGGGGGTGAGAGCGGGGAGCAGGGGCAGTTCTCTGAGGAGGAGGAGGGGGGTGAGAGCGGGGAGCAGGGGCAGTTCTCTGAGGGGGTGGGGGGTGAGAGCGGGGAGCAGGGGCAGTTCTCTGAGGGGGAGGAGGAGGAGGGGGGTGAGAGCGGGGAGCAGGGGCAGTTCTCTGAGGGGGAGGAGGAGGAGGGGGGTGAGAGCGGGGAGCAGGGGCAGTTCTCTGAGGGGGGGCAGGAGGGGGCAGGAGGGGGCAGGAGGGGCAGTGTCTGGGAGAGTGAATTTTCTCACATGAAAAAAAACAACAAAAATATGTGTGGAACTGCTCCATCCATCACCCCAGAGTCCTCCTCTCCTCCTCCTCCTCCTCCTTCTCTCCTCCTCCTTCTCTCCTCCTCCTCCTCCTCCTCCTCCTCTCCTCCTCTCTCCTCCTCCTTTCCTCCTCTCATCCTCCTCCTCTCCTCCTCCTTTCCTCCTCTCCTCCTCCTCCTTTCCTCCTCTCCTCCTCCTCCTCTCCTCCTCCTTCTCTCCTCCTCCTCCTCTCCTCCTCCTTCTCTCCTCCTCCTCCTCTCCTCCTCTCTCCTCCTCCTTTCCTCCTCTCATCCTCCTCCTCTCCTCCTCCTTTCCTCCTCTCCTCCTCCTCCTTTCCTCCTCTCCTCCTCCTCCTCTCCTCCTCCTTCTCTCCTCCTCCTCCTCTCCTCCTCCTTCTCTCCTCCTCCTCCTCCTCCTCCTCTCCTCCTCTCTCCTCCTCCTTTCCTCCTCTCCTCCTCGTCCATCATGTCTCCTCATCATCATAAATGTCATCGTCATCATCATCTCTCCTCATCGTCCTCTCCATTCCTAAGTAGTAAATGGTCATATTAAATAGTCGTCCTCTCCTGTAATGATAAATGAGTAATCGTCATCGATAGTAATGGTATCTAATGATGATGAACGGTCGTAAATGTAATGATTAGTAAATAGTATTAGTAATGATTATAGTATGACCATTAGTAATGATAGTCGTCATCGTAGTAATCGTCGTCGTCAATGATATGATAATGGTATGGGCTGTGTGTCGTCGTTAAATCATTATATGTGGTAGTAATCAGTATAATAATGATGGTGTTATTGACTCATCACTCATAGTGTTGTGTGATGGTAAATGATTAATGATAGTAGTAATTGATGATAATTAATCCTAGTATCGATCGTGATAGTGGTGGTAAATGATAATAGTAATGATAATGGTCAGTCAATGATATGTCGATAGTAATATAAATGATAGTAATATAATGTACAATGGCATTAATAAAATGTGTGTAATGATAATCGTGTTATGTCGTCAATCATAGTAAATGATATTAATAAGTCGTAATGATGTAATAATGATGATAATAATGATGGTAGTAAATAGTGATAATCGTCATTGATAGTAAATGATAATGATAATCGTCGTTGTTTGATAGTAAATAGTAAATAGTGAAGTAATGTAATGATAGTAATGATGGTAAATATTAATGGTAGTAATATAGTAAATGATAATAGTAATGTATGATAGTGGGGGTAAATGATAAATGATGAGTAATAGTAATAATAGTAATGTTTAATTGATAGTAGTAATTAGTAGTAATAAATAATATTAATAGTAGTAGACGAAAGTAATGAGTCGAAAATAATGTAAGTAATGAGTAATGGTATTAAATGATAGTGATATTAATCATCAATAATAATCGTAGTCAATATTAAATGATAGTCGTGATAGTGTGACGTAGTAATGGTAATAATCGTCGTAATAGTATTATTAGTAATAGTAAAATGATAAATAGTAATAGTAATAATAGTGGTAATGATAATGATAGTGATAGTAGTAATGATAATAGTAATGATGGTAGTAATAGTAAATGATAGTAATCAATATTAGTGGTAGCGGTAATGTCGTCGAAGTAATGAATGAGTCAGTAGTAAATATCGTAGTAATGATCGTCGGTAAATGATGATGATGATAATGATGTGTGCGTAGTAAATAGTATTGAATGATGAACATGATGATCGACGATAATGTGGTAATGCATTTGTAATGATAGTAGTAATCATCATCATTAATAGATGATGATGGTATTAATAGCATTAGTAGTAGTAGTGATGATGATGACCGACAGTAAATGATAGTAAGTAGTAATTACATAGTGATAGTAATGATGTAATGATAGTAAATGGTAGTAGTAAATGATGATAGTGTGTAGTAATAGTAATGACGGTAAATGAAGTAATTAAATGGTAAATGATAATGAGCGTGGTATTGATGATGATATTGATGATGATATTGATGGTAATGATGGTAAAATGATATTAATGATAATTAAATTGATGATGAAATAGTGGTAATGATGATGATGAGTAGTGGTGATATTAATAATGATGATGATAGTGAATAGTTAAATAATAATCGTAATGGTAATGATAGTAATAGTAGTAAGTAGTAATGATAGTATAATGGATAATGTATATAGTATTATGTGTGATGATAGATAGTAATGACAAGTAGTAATAATTAATATGATAGTGATATAGTAAATGATAGCTAGTAATGATAGTATGGTAATGATAATGGTTTGATAGTAAATGAATGGTGATCATGTATAATCGTATGATAGTACATCATCAGTCGTCATCATGATAATGGTGTATAATGGGCAGTATAATCAATTGATGATAGTAATTCGATGATACGATTATCATTAAATCTCATAGTGATATAGTGAATTGATAGTCAGTGGTAGTAATTGATCATCATGGTGGTAATGAAGTAGTAATTAGTGGTGGTAGTAATGGTGGTAATGATCGTAATCATAATATAGTGTAAATGAATCGTAATTAATTAGTATTGATGAGTGGTGGTGGTGGTAGTAATAATGATGATCATCAGTAGTGGTGGTAATTGATGGTAATAGTAGTAATGTCGTGTAGTGGTGGTATTAGTGAAGTAATGGTGGTAGTAGTGGTGAGTAGTGAAGTAATTGATGGTGTGAGTAATTAAATGTAGTGATTAGTAGTGGTATTGATGATAGTAATGATAATCATAGTGGTAAGTAATTGGTAGTAATGGAGTAGTAACATTGATGGTAGTAATGGTGATTGAGTAGTAGTAAATGATAGTAATGATGATGGTAGTGAATGATGATAGTGATAGTAATTGAGTAGTGATGATGGTAATGATAGTAAGCCGATGATGATTAATGATGTAGTGGTAATAAAGTAGTTAGTGGTAATTAATGGTGATAGTTAGTAATGATAGTAAATCAGTGGTAGTAGTGAGTAGTAGTAGTTGATGGTAATGATAATGATGATGATGTCGATAATAGTAGTAGTAGTAGTAAATTAGTAATCATCAGTAGTGATCATTAATCTCAGTATCTATTCCTGGTGATAGTAGTGATGATAGTCCTCGCCTAGTAGTGTGATGATCATGATAGTAAATCGATCCTCCTGATGATAGTATTGATAGTAGTGATAATTAATTGATGATGATAGTGATCATTAGTAGTGAAATAGTAATTAACGTTAATCATTAATTAATCGTCATCAATCTCCTCCAGTAGTAAATGATAGTAAATGATCATAATCGCCATAATCTGTAGTAAATAGTTAAATAATAATGCTCATTAATTAGTAAATATTACTCTGTGTGGTAATAAGTAATAAAAGTAAATGGGCGATAGTATTTCTGCAATAGTGGACATACCGTCCTGTTAATGCCTATTTATTTGATCCTGGGCCTATGATAAAACAATGTATAATCCTCGTTATGATATATAATTTTCCTAATCCTAGGTCCTAAACCTGTTATAACCCCTATCCAATCTGGAATTTTCACCTGTTTAATCACTAATCACCTAAACCCTGGAATCCAATCCTAAACCTAAGCCTATCCCTAAACCCCAAACCTAAACCCTATCTCCTAAACCTAAACCCTGTCCCTAAACCCTGTCCCTAAACCCTGTCCCTCAACCTAAGCCCTGTCTCTAAACCTAAACCCTGTCCCTAGGCCTAAACCTAAAGCCCTATCTCCCCCTAAACCTGTCTCTGAAACCCTACTCGATCCCTAAACCTAAACCTGTCCCCTGTCCCTAAACCCTGTCCCTAAGCCTGTCCCTAAACCTAAACCTATCCCCTAAACCTAAACCTAAACCCTATCCTATCCCCCTAAACCTAAACTCTATCCCCTATCCCCTAAACCCTAAACCCTATCCCCTAAACCCTATCTCCTAAACCCTAAACCCTATCCCCTAAACCCTAAACCCTAAACCCTATCTCCTAAACCCTATCTCCTAAACCCTATCCCCGATCCCCTAAACCCTAAACCCTAAACCCTATCCCCTAAACCCTATCCCCGATCCCCTAAACCCTATCCCCTATCCCCTAAACCCTATCCCCTATCCCCTATCCCCTAAACCCTAAACCCTAAACCCTATCCGCTAAACCCTATCCCCTAAACCCTAAACCCTATCCCCTATCCCCTATCCCCTATACCCTATCCCCTAAACCCTAAACCCTAAACCCTATCCCCTATCCCTTAAACCCTATCCCCTAAACCCTAAACCCTATCCCCTATCCCCTAAACTCTATCCCCTATCCCCTAAACCTTAAACCCTAAACCCTATCCCCTATCCCCTAAACCCTATCCCCTATCCCCTAAACCCTATCCCCTATCCCCTAAACCCTATCCCCTATCCCCTAAACCCTAAACCCTATCCCCTATCCCCTAAACCCTATCCCCTAAACCCTATCCCCTATCCCCTAAACCCTATCCCCTAAACCCTATCCCCTAAACCCTAAACCCTATCCCCTAAACCCTAAACCCTATCCCCTAAACCCTAAACCCTATCCCCTATCCCTTAAACCCTATCCCCTAAACCCTAAACCCTATCCCCTATCCCCTATCCCCTAAACTCTATCCCCTATCCCCTAAACCCTAAACCCTAAACCCTATCCCCTATCCCCTAAACCCTATCCCCTATCCCTTAAACCCTATCCCCTAAACCCTAAACCCTATCCCCTAAACCCTAAACCCTATTCCCTAAACCCTATCCCCTAAACCCTTACAACAGTCACATGTGAGGATCCTCTGAATTAAATTATGCCCATAAACTTTTATATGATGAGCAGCGTCCACACAGACCTGGTTTAGACCTGGTTTAGACCTGGTTTAGACCTGGTTTAGACCTGGTTTAGTCCTGGTTTAGTCCTGGTTTAGACCTGGTTTAGACCTGGTTTAGTCCTGGTTTAGTCCTGGTTTAGTTCTGGTTTAGACCTGGTTTAGTCCTGGTTTAGTCCTGGTTTAGACCTGGTTTAGTCCTGGTTTAGTCCTGGTTTAGTCCTGGTTTAGACCTGGTTTAGTCCTGGTTTAGTCCTGGTTTAGACCTGGTTTAGACCTGGTTTAGTCCTGGTTTAGACCTGGTTTAGTCCTGGTTTAGACCTGGTTTAGTCCTGGTTTAGTCCTGGTTTAGACCTGGTTTAGACTTGGTTTAGACCTGGTTTAGACTTGGTTTAGACCTGGTTTAGACCTGGTTTAGTCCTGGTTTAGTCCTGGTTTAGACCTGGTTTAGACCTGGTTTAGTCCTGGTTTAGTCCTGGTTTAGTTCTGGTTTAGACCTGGTTTAGTCCTGGTTTAGTCCTGGTTTAGTCCTGGTTTAGTTCTGGTTTAGACCTGGTTTAGTCCTGGTTTAGTCCTGGTTTAGACCTGGTTTAGTCCTGGTTTAGACCTGGTTTAGTCCTGGTTTAGACCTGGTTTAGTCCTGGTTTAGTCCTGGTTTAGACCTGGTTTAGACTTGGTTTAGACCTGGTTTAGACTTGGTTTAGACCTGGTTTAGACCTGGTTTAGTCCTGGTTTAGTCCTGGTTTAGACCTGGTTTAGACCTGGTTTAGTCCTGGTTTAGTCCTGGTTTAGTTCTGGTTTAGACCTGGTTTAGTCCTGGTTTAGTCCTGGTTTAGACCTGGTTTAGTCCTGGTTTAGTCCTGGTTTAGTCCTGGTTTAGACCTGGTTTAGTCCTGGTTTAGTCCTGGTTTAGTCCTGGTTTAGACCTGGTTTAGACCTGGTTTAGTCCTGGTTTAGACCTGGTTTAGTCCTGGTTTAGTCCTGGTTTAGTCCTGGTTTAGACCTGGTTTAGTCCTGGTTTAGTCCTGGTTTAGACCTGGTTTAGTCCTGGTTTAGTCCTGGTTTAGTCCTGGTTTAGACCTGGTTTAGTCCTGGTTTAGTCCTGGTTTAGTCCTGGTTTAGACCTGGTTTAGACCTGGTTTAGTCCTGGTTTAGACCTGGTTCAGTCCTGGTTTAGACCTGGTTTAGACCTGGTTTAGACCTGGTTTAGTCCTGGTTTAGTCCTGGTTTAGACCTGGTTTAGACCTGGTTTAGTCCTGGTTTAGTCCTGGTTTAGTTCTGGTTTAGACCTGGTTTAGTCCTGGTTTAGTCCTGGTTTAGACCTGGTTTAGTCCTGGTTTAGTCCTGGTTTAGTCCTGGTTTAGACCTGGTTTAGTCCTGGTCTAGTCCTGGTTTAGACCTGGTTTAGACCTGGTTTAGTCCTGGTTTAGTCCTGGTTTAGTCCTGGTTTAGACCTGGTTTAGTCCTGGTTTAGTCCTGGTTTAGACCTGGTTTAGACTTGGTTTAGACCTGGTTTAGACTTGGTTTAGACCTGGTTTAGACCTGGTTTAGTCCTGGTTTAGTCCTGGTTTAGTCCTGGTTTAGTCCTGGTTTAGTCCTGGTTTAGTCCTGGTCTAGTCCTGGTTTAGACCTGGTTTAGTCCTGGTTTAGTCCTGGTCTAGTCCTGGTTTAGTCCTGGTTTAGTCCTGGTTTAGTCCTGGTTTAGACCTGGTTTAGTCCTGGTTTAGTCCTGGTTTAGTCCTGGTTTAGTCCTGGTTTAGTCCTGGTTTAGACCTGGTTTAGTCCTGGTTTAGTCCTGGTTTAGTCCTGGTTTAGTCCTGGTCTGGACTCTTTAGTTTGTGTTTTGACAGGAAGTCACTTCCTGAATCACTTCCTGTTCTTTCAACAACAAATAAACTTCCTGCTCCGCCTCAGCCAATCCGAGGCCACGAAATACATCAGAGCACAGGAGTCTGAAGGACCAATCAGAGCGCAGGAGTCTGAAGGACCAATCAGAGCGCAGGAGTCTGAAGGACCAATCAGAGCGCAGGAGTCTGAAGGACCAATCAGAGCGCAGGAGTCTGAAGGACCAATCAGAGCACAGGAGTCTGTGAGGACCAATCAGAGCACAGGAGTCTGTGAGGACCAATCAGAGCACAGGAGGTGAGGAGGTTGTGTTGTGTGCATAATCCTCTGCTCTAATGTTTATCCTGAGACTCCATGTCCCATAATCCTCTGCTCTAATGTAGTTTACACTGTGACTCCATGTCCCATAATCCTCTGCTCTAATGTAGTTTATCCTGAGACTCCATGTCCCATAATCCTCTGCTCTGATGTAGTTTATCCTGAGACTCCATGTCCCATAATCCTCTGCTCTGATGTAGTTTATCCTGAGACTCCATGTCCCATAATCCTCTGCTCTAATGTAGTTTATCCTGAGACTCCATGTCCCATAATCCTCTGCTCTGATGTAGTTTATCCTGAGACTCCATGTCCCATAATCCTCTGCTCTGATGTAGTTTATCCTGAGACTCCATGTCCCATAATCCTCTGCTCTAATGTAGTTTATCCTGAGACTCCATGTCCCATAATCCTCTGCTCTGATGTAGTTTATCCTGAGACTCCATGTCCCATAATCCTCTGCTCTAATGTAGTTTATCCTGAGACTCCATGTCCCATAATCCTCTGCTCTGATGTAGTTTATCCTGAGACTCCATGTCCCATAATCCTCTGCTCTAATGTAGTTTATCCTGAGACTCCATGTCCCATAATCCTCTGCTCTAATGTAGTTTATCCTGAGACTCCATGTCCCATAATCCTCTGCTCTAATGTAGTTTATCCTGAGACTCCATGTCCCATAATCCTCTGCTCTAATGTAGTTTATCCTGAGACTTCATGTCCCATAATCCTCTGCTCTAATGTAGTTTATCCTGAGACTCCATGTCCCATAATCCTCTGCTCTAATGTAGTTTATCCTGAGACTCCATGTCCCATAATCCTCTGCTCTAATGTAGTTTATCCTGAGACTTCATGTCCCATAATCCTCTGCTGCTCTGATGTTGTTTCCTGGAGTCGTGTTTGTTTCATTCTCATGTTTCACTCAAACCTGCACATTTAGCACGAGTTCTTCTCTCAGACTGAAAACACTCTGTTCCACCTGGTGATGTCATCGTGTGGTGATACAGGAAGTGCTCCACTGTGTTTTTAAACTCCACACACCTTCACTAGAATCACCTGGATCATTTCAGTCCTGGAGTCGCCGTAATATTACTACAGTAACAGTACTGCAGTAACAGTACTGCAGTACTGTTACATTAGTAGTATTACAGTAACAGTACTGCAGAAACAGTACTGCAGAAACAGTACTGCAGTAACAGTACTACAGTAACAGTACTACAGTAACAGTACTGCAGTAACAGTACTGCAGTAACAGTACTACAGTAACAGTACTACAGTAACAGTATTGCAGTAACAGTACTGCAGTAGTAGTACTACAGTAACAGTTCTGTAGTAATAGTACTGCAGTAATAGTACTGTTACTGCAGTACTATTAATGTAGTAACAGTACTACAGTAACAGTACTGCAGTAACAGTACTACAGTAACAGTACTACAGTAACAGTACTGCAGTAGTTGTACTGCAGTAACAGTACTGCAGTAATAGTACTACAGTAACAGTACTACAGTAACAGTACTGCAGTAATAGTACTACAGTAACAGTACTGCAGTAACAGTACTACAGTAACAGTACTACAGTAACATTACTGCAGTAACAGTACTGCAGTAACAGTACTACAGTAACAGTACTACAGTAACAGTACTGCAGTAATAGTACTACAGTAACAGTACTACAGTAACAGTACTGCAGTAATAGTACTACAGTAACAGCACCTGCAGTAACAGCACTACAGTAACAGTACTACAGTAACAGCACCTGCAGTAGTTGTACTGCGCAGTAACAGCACCTGCAGTAATAGTACTACAGCAACAGCACTACAGTAACAGCACCGCAGTAATAGTACTACAGCAACAGTACTGCAGCAACAGTACCACAGCAACAGTACTACAGCAACATTACTGCAGCAACAGCAACGGTACTGCAGTAACAGTACTACAGCAACAGCACCACAGTAACAGCACTGCAGTAATAGTACTACAGTAACAGCACTGCAGCAACAGTACTGCAGTAATAGCACCACAGTAACAGTACTGCAGCAATAGTACTGCAGTAATAGTACTGCAGTAACAGTACTGCAGCAATAGTACTGCAGTAATAGTACTGCAGTAACAGTACTGCAGTAATAGTACTGCAGTAATAGTACTGCAGTAACAGTACTACAGTAACAGTACTGCAGTAGTTGTACTGCAGTAACAGTACTGCAGTAATAGTACTGCAGTAATAGTACTGCAGTAACAGTACTGCAGTAATAGTACTGCAGTAACAGTACTGCAGTAATAGTACTGCAGTAACAGTACTGCAGTAATAGTACTGCAGTAACAGTACTGCAGTAATAGTACTCTGTGTGCAGGGATCATGGGGCAGGTACAGATGGACGCTCTCGGGGACAGAGAGTTGGACTTTGCTGTTTGGGACATGACCGACCTCAGCTCCGCCCACTTTCAGGTGAGTCACGCCCCCTGCAGGTGAGACACGCCCCCTTAGGGTTAGTTTTACAACGTAAAGTTTGGGAGATTTGTGGAAACAACATTTGGGAAGAATTAATATTAAATTACAGAATTCTTCTTTTTTGTGTTGGGTTTGATCAGAATATCTTGATTTAATGAGGCCAAACCTCCTCGTCAAAGCCTCAGTGCTCTGTGTGTCCAGGTGGTGGCGCTGTAAGGCTGTGCTCTGTGTGTCCAGGTGGTGGCGCTGTAAGGCTGTGCTCTGTGTGTCCAGGTGGTGGCGCTGTAAGGCTGTGCTCTGTGTGTCCAGGTGGTGGCGCTGTAAGGCTGTGCTCTGTGTGTCCAGGTGGTGGCGCTGTAAGGCTGTGCTCTGTGTGTCCAGGTGGTGGCGCTGTAAGGCTGTGCTCTGTGTGTCCAGGTGGTGGCGCTGTAAGGCTGTGCTCTGTGTGTCCAGGTGGTGGCGCTGTAAGGCTGTGCTCTGTGTGTCCAGGTGGTGGCGCTGTAAGGCTGTGCTCTGTGTGTCCAGGTGGTGGCGCTGTAAGGCTGTGCTCTGTGTGTCCAGGTGGTGGCGCTGTAAGGCTGTGCTCTGTGTGTCCAGGTGGTGGCGCTGTAAGGCTGTGCTCTGTGTGTCCAGGTGGTGGCGCTGTAAGGCTGTGCTCTGTGTGTCCAGGTGGTGGCGCTGTAAGGCTGTGCTCTGTGTGTCCAGGTGGTGGCGCTGTAAGGCTGTGCTCTGTGTGTCCAGGTGGTGGCGCTGTAAGGCTGTGCTCTGTGTGTCCAGGTGGTGGCGCTGTAAGGCTGTGCTCTGTGTGTCCAGGTGGTGGCGCTGTAAGGCTGTGCTCTGTGTGTTCAGGTGGTGGCGCTGTATAACGGGAGCCTCAAACGGCTGGTGCTGCAGAGGGGGCGGAGCTTCCAGTGGCCAGGTGGAGCCCCGCCCCTCGACACACCTGAGTGCGGCTTCAAGAACGACAAACCCGAATGTCTCGCACGTAAGACCCCAGTCCTGGTTTAGTCCCGGTTTAGTCCTCGTTCAGTCCCGGTTTAGTCCTGGTTTAGTTCTGGGTCAGTCCTGGTTTAGTCCTGGTTAAGTCCTGGTTTAGTTCTGGGTCAGTCCTGGGTCAGTCCTGGTTTAGTCCTGGTTTAGTCCTGGTTCAGTCCTGGTTTAGTCCTGGTTTAGTCCTGGTTTAGTTCTGGGTCAGTCCTGGTTTAGTCCTGGTTCAGTCCTGGTTCAGTCCTGGTTCAGTCCCGGTTTAGTTCTGGGTCAGTCCTGGTTTAGTCCTGGTTTAGTCCCGGTTCAGTCCCGGTTCAGTCCCGGTTTAGTCCCGGTTCAGTCCCGGTTCAGTCCCGGTTCAGTCCCGGTTCAGTCCCGGTTTAGTCCCGGTTCAGTCCCGGTTCAGTCCCGGTTCAGTCCCGGTTTAGTCCTGGTTCAGTCCTGGTTCAGTCCTGGTTCAGTTCTGGTTTAGTCCTGGTTTAGTCCCGGTTCAGTCCTGGTTCAGTCCCGGTTCAGTCCTGGTTCAGTCCTGGTTCAGTCCTGGTTTAGTCCTGGTTTAGTCCCGGTTCAGTCCTGGTTTAGTCCTGGTTTAGTCCTGGTTCAGTCCTGGTTTAGTCCTGGTTTAGTCCTGGTTCAGTCCTGGTTTAGTCCCGGTTCAGTCCTGGTTCAGTCCTGGTTTAGTCCCGGTTCAGTCCTGGTTTAGTCCTGGTTTAGTCCTGGTTCAGTCCTGGTTCAGTCCTGGTTCAGTCCTGGTTCAGTCCTGGTTCAGTCCTGGTTCAGTTCTGGTCTCTTGTGTTTCAGGGACTGTCTCGATGCAGCAGTTCGTCTCCATCATTTTCTGCTTCGTCTTCATCATCGTCGTCACCGTCACAGTTTTTGTCTACAGGTCTGACCCAGAACTAAACCAGGACTAAACCAGGACTGACCCAGGACTGACCCAGAACTAAACCAGGACTTAACCAGGACTAAACCAGGACTGACCCAGAACTAAACCAGGACTGACCCAGAACTAAACCAGAACTAAACCAGGACTAAACCAGGACTGACCCAGAACTAAACCACTTCTGACTGAGAACTAAACCAGGATTGTATCCTGTGATTGGTTGTGGTTGTTCCTGTCCTGTGATTGGTTGTGGTTGTTCCTGTCCTGTGATTGGTTGTGGTTGTTCCTGTCCTGTGATTGGCTGTGGTTGTTCCTGTCCTGTGATTGGCTGTGGTTGTTCCTGTCCTGTGATTGGCTGCGGTTGTTCCTGTCCTGTGATTGGCTGTGGTTGTGTTCCTCTGCTGTGATTGGCTGTGAAACAGGAAGTTGCGTCTGGAGAGTGAGCTGGCGGCGCAGCTGTGGCGCGTGAACTGGGACGACGTCCAGATGAGCGGCAGCGAGAGAGGCCTGCGCCGAGCGGCGAGCAGACTCACCGTCTCCATGGTAACCGCCAAGCAACACCCATACGACCTTCTGTATACAGTACCATGACAGTGTATATACCCCTACTACAGCGTATATACCACTACTACAGCGTATATACCACTACTACAGCGTATATACCACTACTACAGCGTATATACCACTACTACAGCGTATATACCACTACTACACCGTATATACCACTACTACAGCGTATATACCACTACTACAGCGTATATACCACTACTACAGCGTATATACCACTACTACACCGTATATACCACTACTACACCGTATATACCACTACTACAGCGTATATACTGCTACAGCGTATATACTACTACACCTTATATACTACTGCAGCATATATACCACTATTACAGCGTATATACCACTACAACGTATATACCACTACACCTTATATACTACTACAGCGTGTAAACCACTACACCATATATACCACTACAGCATATATACTAATACAGCGTATATACTACAACACCGTATATACCACTATTACAGTGTATACACCACTACAGCGTATATACTACTACAGCGTATACACCACTACAGCGTATATACTACTACAGCGTATATACCACTACAGCGTATATACTACTACAGCGTATATACTACTACAGCGTATATACCACTACAGCGTATATACCACTACAGCGTATATACTACTACAGCGTATATACTACTACAGCGTATATACTACTACAGCGTATATACCACTACAGCGTATATACCACTACAGCGTATATACTACTACAGCGTATATACTACTACAGCGTATATACCACTACAGCGTATATACTACTACAGCGTATATACCACTACAGCGTATATACTACTACAGCGTATATACTACTACAGCGTATATACCACTACAGCGTATATACTACTACAGCGTATATACTACTACAGCGTATATACCACTACAGCGTATATACTACCACTACAGTATACATATATACTACTACAGCATATATACTACTACAGCGTATATACCACTACAGCGTATATACTACTACAGCGTATATACTACTACAGCGTATATACCACTACAGCGTATATACTACTACAGCGTACACAATAAAGTAGTATAAATACACAGGTGTAGTAAAAGTACACAGGTGTAGTATAAGTACACAGGTGTAGTATAAGTACACAGGTGTAGTATAAATACACAGGTGTAGTAAAAGTACACAGTTGTAGTATAAGTACACAGTTGTAGTAAAAGTACACAGTTGTAGTATAAGTACACAGGTGTAGTATAAGTACACAGTTGTAGTAAAAGTACACAGTTGTAGTATAAGTACACAGGTGTAGTATAAGTACACAGGTGTAGTATAAGTACACAGGTGTAGTAAAAGTACACAGGTGTAGTATAAGTACACAGGTGTAGTATAAGTACACAGGTGTAGTATAAGTACACAGGTGTAGTAAAAGTACACAGGTGTAGTATAAGTACACAGTCGCAGTACTATAGTATAAGTACACAGTCGCAGTACTGTAGTATAAGTACACAGTCGCAGTACTGTAGTATAAGTACACAGTCGCAGTACTGTAGTATAAGTACACAGGAGCAGTACTGTAGTATAAGTACACAGGTGTAGTATAAGTACACAGGTGTAGTATAAGTACACAGGTGTAGTATAAGTACACAGGTGTAGTATAAGTACACAGGTGTAGTATAAGTACACAGGTGTAGTATAAGTACACAGGTGTAGTAAAAGTACACAGGTGTAGTATAAGTACACAGTTGTAGTATAAGTACACAGGAGCAGTACTGTAGTATAAGTACACAGGAGCAGTACTGTAGTATAAGTACACAGTCGCAGTACTGTAGTATAAGTACACAGGAGCAGTAC
>CM060669.1:37662938-37667938 GCA_030686955.1 Odontamblyopus rebecca
GTTTTGGTGTCGTGAGCGCCCCCTTCGGGCTGATGTGAAAGTGTTAGTTTCAGAGTAGTTTCGGTGTCGTGAGCGCCCCCTTCGGGCTGATGTGAAAGCGTTAGTTTCAGAGTAGTTTCAGTGTCGTGAGTGCCCCCTTCGGGCAGATGTGAAAGCGTTAGTTTCAGAGTAGTTTCAGTGTCGTGAGTGCCCCCTTCGGGCAGATGTGAAAGCGTTAGTTTCAGAGTAGTTTTGGTGTCGTGAGCGCCCCCTTCGGGCAGATGTGAAAGTGTTAGTTTCAGAGTAGTTTCAGTGTCGTGAGTGCCCCCTTCGGGCAGATGTGAAAGCGTTAGTTTCAGAGTAGTTTTGGTGTCGTGAGCGCCCCCTTCGGGCAGATGTGAAAGTGTTAGTTTCAGAGTAGTTTCGGTGTCGTGAGCGCCCCCTTCGGGCTGATGTGGAAGTGTTAGTTTCAGAGTAGTTTCGGTGTCGTGAGCGCCCCCTTCGGGCTGATGTGAAAGTGTTAGTTACAGAGTAGTTTCGGTGTCGTGAGCGCCCCCTTCGGGCAGATGTGAAAGTGTTAGTTACAGAGTAGTTTTGGTGTCCTGAGCGCCCCCTTCGGGCAGATGTGAAAGCGTTAGTTTCAGAGTAGTTTTGGTGTCGTGGCGCCCCTTCGGGCTGATGTGAAAGCGTTAGTTTCAGAGTAGTTTCGGTGTCCTGAGCGCCCCCTTCGGGCTGATGTGAAAGCGTTAGTTTCAGAGTAGTTTTGGTGTCCTGAGCGCCCCTTCGCGCTGATGTGAAACGTTAGTTTCAGAGTAGTTTTGGTGTCCTGAGCGCCCCCTTCGGGCTGATGTGAAAGTGTTAGTTTCAGAGTAGTTTTGGTGTCGTGAGTGCCCCCTTCGGGCTGATGTGAAAGTGTTAGTTTCAGAGTAGTTTCGGTGTCGTGAGCGCCCCCTTCGGGCTGATGTGAAAGCGTTAGTTTCAGAGTAGTTTCAGTGTCGTGAGTGCCCCCTTCGGGCAGATGTGAAAGCGTTAGTTTCAGAGTAGTTTCAGTGTCGTGAGTGCCCCCTTCGGGCAGATGTGAAAGCGTTAGTTTCAGAGTAGTTTTGGTGTCGTGAGCGCCCCCTTCGGGCAGATGCGAAAGTGTTAGTTTCAGAGTAGTTTCAGTGTCGTGAGCGCCCCCTTCGGGCAGATGTGAAAGTGTTAGTTTCAGAGTAGTTTCGGTGTCGTGAGCGCCCCCTTCGGGCAGATGTGAAAGTGTTAGTTTCAGAGTAGTTTCTGTGTCGTGAGTGCCCCCTTCGGGCTGATGTGTAAGTGTTAGTTTCAGAGTAGTTTCGGTGTCGTGAGCGCCCCCTTCGGGCTGATGTGAAAGTGTTAGTTACAGAGTAGTTTCGGTGTCGTGAGCGCCCCCTTCGGGCAGATGTGAAAGTGTTAGTTACAGAGTAGTTTTGGTGTCCTGAGCGCCCCCTTCGGGCAGATGTGAAAGCGTTAGTTTCAGAGTAGTTTTGGTGTCCTGAGCGCCCCCTTCGGGCTGATGTGAAAGCGTTAGTTTCAGAGTAGTTTCGGTGTCCTGAGCGCCCCCTTCGGGCTGATGTGAAAGCGTTAGTTTCAGAGTAGTTTTGGTGTCGTGAGCGCCCCCTTCGGGCGGATGTGAAAGGGTTAGTTTCAGAGTAGGTTTGGTGTCGTGAGCGCTTCTTCGGGCTGATGTGAAAGAGTTAGTTTCAGAGTAGTTTCGGTGTCGTGAGCGCCCCCTTCGGGCAGATGTGAAAGTGTTAGTTTCAGAGTAGTTTAGGTGTCGTGAGTGCCCCCGTCGGGCTGATGTGAACGCGTTAGTTTCAGAGTAGTTTCGGTGTCGTGAGCGCCCCCTTCGGGCTGATGTGAAAGTGTTAGTTTCAGAGTAGTTTCGGTGTCGTGAGCGCCCCCTTCGGGCAGATGTGAAAGTGTTAGTTACAGAGTAGTTTTGGTGTCCAGAGCGCCCCCTTCGGGCTGAAGTGAAAGCGGTAGTTTGAGAGTAGTTTCGGTGTCTGAGCGCCCTTCGGGCTGATGTGAAAGCGTTAGTTTCAGAGTAGTTTTGGTGTCGTGAGCGCCCCTTCGGGCTGATGTGAAAGCGTTAGTTTCAGAGAGTAGTTTTGGTGTCCTGAGCGCCCCCTTCGGGCTGATGTGAAAGCGTTACTTTCAGAGTAGTTTTGGTGTCGTGAGCGCCCCCTTCGGGCAGATGTGAAAGCGTTAGTTTCAGAGTAGTTTTGGTGTCGTGAGCGCCCCCTTCGGGCAGATGTGAAAGCGTTAGTTTCAGAGTAGTTTTGGTGTCGTGAGCGCCCCCTTCGGGCTGATGTGAAAGCGTTAGTTTCAGAGTAGTTTTGGTGTCGTGAGCGCCCCCTTCGGGCTGATGTGAAAGCGTTAGTTTCAGAGTAGTTTTGGTGTCGTGAGCGCCCCCTTCGGGCAGATGTGAAAGCGTTAGTTTCAGAGTAGTTTTGGTGTCGTGAGCGCCCCCTTCGGGCTGATGTGAAAGCGTTAGTTTCAGAGTAGTTTTGGTGTCGTGAGCGCCCCCTTCGGGCAGATGTGAAAGCGTTAGTTTCAGAGTAGTTTTGGTGTCGTGAGCGCCCCCTTCGGGCTGATGTGAAAGCGTTAGTTTCAGAGTAGTTTTGGTGTCGTGGCGCCCTCTTCGGGCTGATGTGAAAGCGTTAGTTTCAGAGTAGTTTTGGTGTCGTGAGCGCCCCCTTCGGGCTGATGTGAAAGCGTTAGTTTCAGAGTAGTTTTGGTGTCGTGAGCGCCCCCTTCGGGCTGATGTGAAAGCGTTAGTTTCAGAGTAGTTTTGGTGTCGTGAGCGCCCCCTTCGGGCTGATGTGAAAGCGTTAGTTTCAGAGTAGTTTTGGTGTCGTGAGCGCCCCCTTCGGGCTGATGTGAAAGCGTTAGTTTCAGAGTAGTTTTGGTGTCGTGAGCGCCCCCTTCGGGCTGATGTGAAAGCGTTCGTTTCAGAGTAGTTTTGGTGTCGTGAGCGCCCCCTTCGGGCTGATGTGAAAGCGTTAGTTTCAGAGTAGTTTTGGTGTCGTGGCGCCCCTTCGGGCTGATGTGAAAGCGTTAGTTTCAGAGTAGTTTTGGTGTCGTGAGCGCCCCTTCGGGCTGATGTGAAAGCGTTAGTTTCAGAGTAGTTTTGGTGTCGTGGCGCCGCTTCGGGCTGATGTGAAAGCGTTAGTTTCAGAGTAGTTTTGGTGTCGTGAGTGCCCCCTTCGGGCTGATGTGAAAGCGTTAGTTTCAGAGTAGTTTTGGTGTCGTGAGCGCGCTTCGGGCTGATGTGAAAGCGTTAGTTTCAGAGTAGTTTTGGTGTCGTGAGCGCCCCCTTCGGGCTGATGTGAAAGCGTTCGTTTCAGAGTAGTTTTGGTGTCGTGAGCGCCCCCTTCGGGCTGATGTGAAAGTGTTAGTTTCAGAGTAGTTTCGGTGTCGTGAGCGCCCCCTTCGGGCTGATGTGAAAGTGTTAGTTACAGAGTAGTTTCGGTGTCGTGAGCGCCCCCTTCGGGCAGATGTGAAAGTGTTAGTTACAGAGTAGTTTTGGTGTCCTGAGCGCCCCCTTCGGGCAGATGTGAAAGCGTTAGTTTCAGAGTAGTTTTGGTGTCCTGAGCGCCCCCTTCGGGCTGATGTGAAAGCGTTAGTTTCAGAGTAGTTTCGGTGTCCTGAGCGCCCCCTTCGGGCTGATGTGAAAGCGTTAGTTTCAGAGTAGTTTTGGTGTCCTGAGCGCCCCCTTCGGGCTGATGTGAAAGCGTTAGTTTCAGAGTAGTTTTGGTGTCGTGAGCGCCCCCTTCGGGCAGATGTGAAAGTGTTAGTTTCAGAGTAGTTTCGGTGTCGTGAGCGCCCCCTTCGGGCTGATGTGAAAGTGTTAGTTTCAGAGTAGTTTCGGTGTCGTGAGTGCCCCCTTCGGGCTGATGTGAACGTGTTAGTTACAGAGTAGTTTCGGTGTCGTGAGCGCCCCCTTCGGGCTGATGTGAAAGTGTTAGTTTCAGAGTAGTTTCGGTGTCGTGAGCGCCCCCTTCGGGCAGATGTGAAAGTGTTAGTTACAGAGTAGTTTTGGTGTCCTGAGCGCCCCCTTCGGGCAGATGTGAAAGCGTTAGTTTCAGAGTAGTTTTGGTGTCCTGAGCGCCCCCTTCGGGCTGATGTGAAAGCGTTAGTTTCAGAGTAGTTTCGGTGTCCTGAGCGCCCCCTTCGGGCTGATGTGAAAGCGTTAGTTTCAGAGTAGTTTTGGTGTCGTGAGCGCCCCCTTCGGGCTGATGTGAAAGCGTTAGTTTCAGAGTAGTTTTGGTGTCCTGAGCGCCCCCTTCGGGCTGATGTGAAAGCGTTACTTTCAGAGTAGTTTTGGTGTCGTGAGCGCCCCCTTCGGGCAGATGTGAAAGCGTTAGTTTCAGAGTAGTTTTGGTGTCGTGAGCGCCCCCTTCGGGCAGATGTGAAAGCGTTAGTTTCAGAGTAGTTTTGGTGTCGTGAGCGCCCCCTTCGGGCTGATGTGAAAGCGTTCGTTTCAGAGTAGTTTTGGTGTCGTGAGCGCCCCCTTCGGGCTGATGTGAAAGCGTTAGTTTCAGAGTAGTTTTGGTGTCGTGAGCGCCCCCGGAGGGCGGATGTGAAAGCGGTCGTTTAAGAGGAGTTTTGGTGTGGTGGGCGCCCTTCGGGCTGATGTGAAAGCGTTAGTTTCAGAGTAGTTTTGGTGTCGTGAGCGCCCCCTTCGGGCAGATGTGAAAGCGTTAGTTTCAGAGTAGTTTTGGTGTCCTGAGCGCCCCCTTCGGGCTGATGTGAAAGCGTTAGTTTCAGAGTAGTTTTGGTGTCGTGAGCGCCCCCTTCGGGCAGATGTGAAAGCGTTAGTTTCAGAGTAGTTTTGGTGTCGTGAGCGCCCCCTTCGGGCTGATGTGAAAGCGTTAGTTTCAGAGTAGTTTCGGTGTCATGAGCGCCCCCTTCAGCAGAACCATCCTGGATGAACCACCGGGTTTGGAGTGAATGAAGAAGTTTGTGAAGTGTCAGAAATAAAATTGTTCTTCGTCAGATGC
>CM060669.1:37670438-37681001 GCA_030686955.1 Odontamblyopus rebecca
ACGCACGTACGTTTATATATACTCACGCCTCCTACGCACGTACGCTATATATACGCACGCCTCCTACGCACGCACGTTTATATATACTCACGCCTCCCACGCACGCACGTTTATATATACTCACGCCTCCTACGCACGTACGTTTATATATACTCACGCCTCCTACGCACGTACGTTTATATATACTCACGCCTCCTACGCACGTACGTTTATATATACTCACGCCTCCTACGCACGTACGTTTATATATACTCACGCCTCCTACGCACGTACGTTTATATATACGCACGCCTCCTACGCACGTACGTTTATATATACTCACGCCTCCTACGCACGTACGTTTATATATACTCACGCATCCTACGCACGCACGTTTATATATACTCACGCCTCCTACGCACGCACGTTTTATATATACTCACACCTCCTACGCACGCACGTTTATATATACTCACGCCTCCCTACGCACGTACGTTTATATATACTCACACCTCCCTACGCACGTACGCTTATATATACGCACGCCTCCTACGCACGTACGTTTATATATACTGTATATACGCACCCTCTCCCTACGCATGTACGCTTATATATACTCACGCCTCCTACCCACGTACGTTTATATATACTCACGCTCCTACGCACGTAGTTTATATATACTGTATATACGCACGCCTCCTACGCACGTACGTTTATATATACTCACACCTCCTACGCACGTACGTTTATATATACTGTATATACGCACCCCTCCTACGCATGTACGTTTATATATACTCACGCCTCCTACCCACGTACGTTTATATATACTCACGCCTCCTACGCACGTACGTTTATATATACTCACACCTCCTACGCACATACGCTTATATATACTCACGCCTCCTACACACGTACGTTTATATATACCACACCCTCCTACGCACGCACGTTTACATACGCAATCCTCCTACGCACGTACGTTTATATATACTGTATATACGCACCCCTCCTACGCATGTACGTTTATATATACTCACGCCTCCTACCCACGTACGTTTATATATACTCACGCCTCCTACGCACGTAGTTTATATATACTGTATATACGCACGCCCTCCTACGCACGTACGTTTATATATACTCACACCTCCTACGCACGTATGTTTATATATACTGTATATACGCACCCCTCCTACGCATGTACGCTATATATACTCACGCCTCCTACCCACGTACGTTTATATATACTCACGCCTCCCACGCACGCAGTTTATATATACTGTATATACGCACGCCTCCTACGCACGTACGTTTATATATACCACACCTCCCTACGCACGTACGTTTATATATACTCACGCCTCCTACGCACGTACGCTTATATATACTCACGCCTCCTACCCATGTACGTTTATATATACTCACGCTCCCTACGCACGTAGTTTATATATACTGTATATACGCACGCCTTCCTACGCACGCACGTACGTTTATATATACTCACACCTCCTACGCACGTACGTTTATATATACTGTATATACGCACCCCCTCCTACGCATGTACGTTTATATATACTCACGCCTCCTACCCACGTGCGTTTATATATACTCACGCCTCCCTACGCACGTACGTTTATATATACCACACCTCCTACGCACGTACGCGTATATATATATACTCACGCCTCCTACGCACGTACGTTTATATATACTCACACCTCCTACGCACGTATGTTTATATATACGCACGCCTCCTACGCACGTACGTTTATATATATACTGTATATACGCACCCCTCCTACGCATGTACGTTTATATATACTCACGCCTCCTACCCACGTACGTTTATATATACTCACGCTTATACACGCACGCCCTCATGCACGTACGTTTATATATACTGTATATACGCACGCTCCTACGCACGCAGACGTTTATATATAATATACTGTATATACGCACGCCTCCTACGCACGTACGTTTATATATACTGTATATACGCACCTCCTCCTACGCACGTACGTTTATATATACTGTATATACATGCGCCTCCTACGCACGTACGTTTATATATACTCACGCCTCTACATGCACGCACGCCCTACGCACGTACGTTTATATATACTGTATATACTCACGCCTCCTACGCACGCAGACGTTTATATATACTGACTGGATATACGCACCCCTCCTACGCACGTACGTTTATATATACTCACGCGTCCTACGCACGTACGTTTATATATACTGTATATACGCACCCTCCTACGCGCACATACGTTTATATATACTGTATATACTCACGCCTCCTACGCACGTACGTTTATATATACTGTATATACGCACCCCTCCTACGCATGTACGTTTATATATACTCACGCCTCCTACGCACGTACGTTTATATATACTCACGCCTCCTACGCACGTAGTTTATATATACTGTATATACGCACGCCTCCTACGCATGTACGTTTATATATACTCACGCCTCCTACGCACGTACTTTTATATATTCTCACGCCTCCTACGCACGTACGTTTATATATACTGTATATACGCGCACACCCTACGCACGTACGTTTATATATACTGTATATATCACGCCTTCCTACGCACGTACGTTTATATATACTGTATATACGCACCCCTCCCTACGCACGTACGTTTATATATACCATATATACTCACGCCTCCTACGCACGTACGTTTATATATACTGTATATACTCACGCCTCCTACGCACGTACGTTTATATATACTGTATATACTCACGCCTCCTATGCACGTACGTTTATATATACTGTATATACGCACCCCTCCTACGCACGTACGTTTATATATACTGTATATACTCACGCCTCCTACGCACGTACGTTTATATATACTGTATATACGCACCCGTCCTACGCACGTACGTTTATATATACTGTATATACGCACGCCTCCTATGCATGTACGCTATATATACTCACGCCTCCTACGCACGTACGTTTATATATACTGTATATACGCACCCGTCCTACGCACGTACGTTTATATATACTGTATATACTCACGCCTCCTACGCACGTTTATATATACTGTATATACGCACGCCTCCTATGCATGTACGTTTATGTATACTGTATATACGCACGCGTCCTACGCACGTACGTTTATGTATACTGTATATACTCACGCCTCCTACGCACGTACGTTTATATATACTGTATATACGCAGGCCTCCTACGCACGTACGTTTATATATACTGTATATACGCAGGCCTCCTACGCACGTACGTTTATATATACTGTATATACGCACCGCTCCTACGCACGTACGTTTATATATACTGTATATACGCACCCCTCCTACGCACGTACGTTTTTATATACTGTATATACGCACGCCTCCTACGCACGTATGTTTATATATACTGCATATACGCACCCCTCCTATGCACGTACGTTTATGTATACTGTATATACTCACGCCTCCTACGCACGTACGTTTATATATACTGTATATACTCACGCCCCCTGCGCACGTACGTTTTTATATACTTTATATACACACGCCTCCTACGCACGTACGTTTATATATACTGTATATACGCACCGCTCCTACGCACGTACGTTTATATATACTGTATATACGCACCCCTCCTACGCACGTACGTTTATATATACTGTATATACGCACCCCTCCTACGCACGTACGTTTATATATACTGTATATACGCACCCCTCCTACGCACGTACGTTTATATATACTGTATATACTCACGCCTCCTACGCACGTACGTTTATATATACTGTATATACTCACGCCTCCTACGCACGTACGTTTATATATACTGTATATACGCACCCCTCCTACGCACGTACGCCATATATACTGTATATACGCACCCCTCCTACGCACGTACGTTTATATATACTGTATATACTCACGCCTCCTACGCACGTACGTTTATATATACTGTATATACTCACCCCTCCTACCCACGTACGTTTATATATACTCACGCCTCCTACGCATGTACGTTTATATATACTCACGCCTCCTACGCACGTACGTTTATATATACTCACGCCTCCTACGCATGTAGTTTATATATACTGTATATACGCACGCCTCCTATGCACGTACGTTTATATATACTCACGCCTCCTATGCACATACGTTTATATATACTCACGCCTCCTACGCACGTACTTTTATATATACTCACGCCTCCTACGCACGTACGTTTATATATACTGTATATACTCATGCCTCCTACGCACGTACGTTTATATATACTGTATATACGCACCCCTCCTACGCACGTACATTTTTATATACTGTATATACCACGCCCTCCTACGCACGTACGCTATATACCCGTGGCATACGCACCCCCTCCTACGCACGTACGTTTTATATATACTGTATATACACACCCCCTCTCCCACGCACGTACGTCGCTTATATACTGTATATACTCACGCCTCCTACGCACGTACATTTTTATATACTGTATATACGCACTCCTCCTACGCACGTACGTTTATATATACTGTATATACGCACCCCTCCTACACTCGTACGTTTATATATACTGTATATACTCACGCCTCCTACGCACGTACGTTTATATATACTGTATATACGCACCCCTCCTACGCACGCACGCGATATATACTGTATATACCACGCCTCCTACGCACGTACGTTTATATATACTGTATATACGCACCCCTCCTACGCACGTACGTTTATATATACTGTATATACGCACCCCTCTACGCACGTACGTTTATATACTGTATATACGCACCCTGCCCCACGCACGTACGTTTATATATACTGTATATACTCACGCCTCCCTACGCATCGTACGTTTATATATACGCACACCCTCCCTATGCACGTACGCTTATATATACTGTATATACTCACGCCACTACGCACGCACGTTTATATGTACTGTATATACTCACGCCTCCTACGCACGTATCGTTTATATACTGTATATACGCACGCCTCCTGCGCACGTGACGTTTATATATACTGTATATACGCACGCCTCCTGCGCACGCACGCTTATATATACTGTATATACGCCACTCTCTCCTACGCACATACGTTTATATATACTGTATATACGCACTCCTCTACGACGCATGTACGTTTTTATATACTGTATATATGCACTGCCTCACGCACGTACGTTTATATATACTGTATATACTCACGCCTCCCTACGCACGCAGACGTTTATATATACTGTATATACGCACGCCTCCTATGCACGCACGTTTTTATATACTCTATATACGCACGCCTCCTACGCACGTACGTTTATATATACTCTATATACGCACGCCTCCTATGCACGTACGTTTATATACTGTATATACGCACGCCTCCTGCGCACGCACGTTTATATATACTGTATATACCACGCCTCCCTGCGCACGTACGTTTATATATACTGTATATACTCACGCCTCCCTGCGCACGTACGTTTATATATACTGTATATACGCACCCTCTCCTACGCACGTACGTTTTTATATACTGTATATACGCACGCCTCCCCTGCGCACGCACGTTTATATATACTGTATATACTCACGCCTCCTGCGCACGTACGCTATATATACTGTATATACTCACGCCTCCTACGCACGTACGTTTATATATACTCTATATACGCACCCCTCCTACGCACGTACGTTTATATATACTGTATATACGCACACCTCCTACGTGATCCCTACCACAACCATCACTGAGACCAATGAGCTGCTCTACACTTCAGCAGCAGTGATCCTAGAGGTGTTGGGCTGTAAGAGCCATGGGAGCCATGAGATACGATACCCACCATGGAAAAGACAATTAGAGGCTAAAATCAAGGAAGTGCGGCAAGAAGTGAGCGACTGTCAGAGGCCCAGAAAGGTGCGAAAAAGCGTGTACCCAAGAGGTACAGCCAGATGCCCTACCTGAAGCACTCGAAACTGCCAAACAAAGGCTCCAAGCCTTGGCCAGCCGCCTAAAGAGGAACACGAGAGAGAATGAAGCCAGACGAATAAACCGCCTGTTCGCAACACAATGTGTGAAAGTGTAGCTCAATGGCAGAGTAATAACAGCAGAGCAGAGCCACCAAGGCTGGAGACTGAGAGGTACTGGAAAGACATATGGGAAAGAGAAGCATCACATAACACCGATGCACAGTGGCTGGAGGCTCTGAGAGCAGAACACAGCAACCTCCCTGAACAGAATCCAGTTACCATCTCAGTGACATCCAGGGAAAGAGTCTCAGGCATGAAAAGTTGGACAGCACTAGGCCCTGACATGATCCACACATACTGGCTAAAGAAGCTCACTGCTCTCCACGAGCGCCTAGCAGCACAAATGAACCAGCTGCTAAGGGATGGGACTCACCCTGAATGGCTCACCCAAGGTGTACGATCCTGATCCTGAAGGATCCTCAATGGGTACAGTCCCATCCAACTATCGGCCAATAACCTGTCTCTCCACAACATGGAAGCTCATGTCAGGCATCATCGCAGTTAAGATATATATATATATATATATATATATATATATATATATATGTGTGTGTGTGTGTGTGTGTGTGTGTGTGTGTGTGTGTATATATACAGTCTGCCTGCAGAGGGAGGGCCGTATATACACTCTTATATATATACGCCTCTCTGCAGGCAGACTGTTATATATATGTATATACGTTTATATACGCCTGCTCTGCAGGCAGACTGTTATATATATGTATATACGCTCTTATATACACACTCTCTGCAGGCAGACTGTGTTATATATATGTATATACGCTCTTATATACACCCTCTCTGCAGGCAGACTGTGTTATATATATGTATATACGCTCTTATATACACCCTCTCTGCAAGGCAGACTGTGTTATATATGTATATACGCTCTTATATACACCCTCTCTGCAGGCAGACTGTGTTATATATATGTATATACACTCTTATATACGCCTCTCTGCAGGCAGACTGTTATATATATGTATATACGCTCTTATATACGCCTCTCTGCAGGCAGACTGTGTTATATATGTATATACACTCTTATATATGCTCTCTCTGCAGGCAGACTGTTATATATGTGTATATATGCTTTTATATACGCCTGCTCTTGCAGGCAGACTGTTATATATATGTATATACGCTCTTATATACGCCTGCTCTGCAGGCAGACTGTTATATATGTATATACGCTCTTAGATACACCCTCTCTGCAGGCAGACTGTGTTATATATGTATATATGCTCTTATATACACCCTCTCTGCAGGCAGACTGTGTTATATATATGTATATACGCTCTTATATACACCCTCTCTGCAGGCAGACTGTGTTATATATGTATATACACTCTTATATACGCCCTCTCTGCAGGCAGACTGTTATATATATGTGTATACGCTCTTATATACGCCCTCTCTGCAGGCAGACTGTGTTATATATGTATATACGCTCTTATATACGCCTGCTCTGCAGGCAGACTGTGTTATATGTATATACGCTCTTATATACACCCTCTCTGCAGGCAGAGACTGTGTTATATATATGTATATACGCTCTTATATACGCCTCTACGCAGGCAAGACAGTGTTATACATGTATATATATATGTATATACGCACTCATATACGCCTCCTTCTGCAGGCATACTGTGTTATATATGTATATACATGTATATATACATCCTCTCTACAGGCAGACAGTGGTTATACATGTATATATGTATATACGCTCTTATATACGCCTCTCTCTGCAGGCAGACTGTTACTATATGTATATACGCGCCTTCTCCGCAGGCAGACAGGTGTTAATACATGTATATATATATATTATACTCTGCACGCTTCTCATATAACGCTCCTTTTTGCATGCAGACTGTTATATATATGTATATACGCTCTTATATACGCCCTCTCTCTGCAAGGCAGACTGTGTTATATATATATGTATATACGCTCTTATATACGCCTCTCAGCAGGCAGACTGTTATATATATGTATATACACTCTTATATACGCCCTCACTGCAGGCAGACTGTGTTATATATGTATATACGCTCTTATATACGCCCTCTCTTGCAGGCAGACTGTGTTATATATGTATATATCGCTCTTATATACGCCTCTCTCTGCAGGCGAGCAGACTGTGTTATATATATATGTATATACACTCCATATACACCCTCTCTGCACAGGCAGACTGTGTTATACATATATATGTATATACGCTCTCATATACGCCCTCTCGTGCAGGCAGACTGTGTTATATATATGTATATACACTCTCATATAAACCCTCTCTGCAGAGCAGACTGTATTATATATATATGTATATACACTTCTCATATACGCCCTCTCTGCAGGCCAGAGTGTGTTATATATGTATGTATATACGACTCTCATATAACGCCCTCTCTGCAGGCCAGACTGTGTTATACATATATGTATATATCGCTCTTATATACGCCTGCTCTGCAGGCAGACTGTTATATATGTATATACGCTGCCTTGAGTATACACCCTCTCTCTGCAGGCAGACTGTGTTATATATATGTATATAATGCGCACTTATATACACCCTCTCTGCAGGCAGACTGTGTTACTATATGTGTATATACGTCCTCTGCCCATATATACACCTCTCTGCAGGCAGACTGTGTTATATATGTATATCACGCTCTTATATATACGCCTCTCTGCAGGCAGACTGTTTATATATATGTGTATATACGCTCTTATATACGCCCTCTCTGCAGGCAGACTGTATTATATATGTATATACGCTCTTATATATGCTCTCTCTGCAGGCAGACTACAGGTGGCCCATATATGTATATACGCTCTTATATACGCCCTCTGCTCTGCAGGCAGACTGTGTTATATGTATATACGCTCTTATATACACCCTCTCTGCAGGCAGACTGTGTTATATATATGTATATACACTCTTATATACACTCCTCTCTGCAGGCAGACTGTGTTTATATATATATGTATATACGGCACTCTAACATATACACCTCTCTGCACGAGCAGAGACTGTTATATATATGTATATATATGCTCTTATATACGCCTCTCTCTGCACGAGCAGACTGTGTTTTGTTTATATATATGTATATATCGCTCTTATATACACCCTCTCTGCAGGCATTGAGCTGTTATATATATGTATATATGCTCTTATATACACGCCCTCTCTGCAGGCAGACTGTGTTATATAAGTGTATATACAGCCGTTTTATATATGCTCTCTTGCAGGTGAACTGTTATATATGTATATACGCTTTAATATACACCCTCTCTGCAGGCAGACTGGAAGAGTATATTTGTATATACGCTCTTATATACGGCCTCTTCTGCAGGCAGACTGTGTTATATATATGTATATACACTTTTATATAATCAGCTCTCTCTGCAGGCAGACTGTTATATATATATGCTCTTATATACGCCCTCTCCTACAGGCAGACTGTGTTATATATATGTATATACACTTTTATATAATACGCTCTCTCTGCAGGCAGATTGTTATATATATGTATATACGCTCTGTATATACGCCCCTCTCTACGCAGGCAGAGCAGTGTTATACATGTATATATATATGTATATATGCACTCATATACGCTCCTTCTCTGCAGGCATACTGTGTTATATATGTGATATACATATGCAGTATATAGGCCAACCCTCTCTACAGGCAGACAGTGTTATACATGTATATATGTATATTGTCGCTCTTATATAATGCGCCCCTCTCTGCAGGCAGGACTGTTATATATGTATATACGCCTTTCTCCGCAGGCAGACAGTGTTATACATGTATATACATGTATATATATATGTATATACGCTCTCATATACGCTCCTTTTGCAGGCACGATTGTTATATATATGTATATACACTCTTATATACGTCCCTCACTGCAGGCAGACGAACTGTGTTATATATGTATATACGCTCTTCTATATACACCTCTCTCTGGGCAGGCAGACTGTGTTATATATATGTATATTACACTCTTATATACACCCTCTACTGCAGGCAGACTGTGTTATATATATATGTATATACATACTCATATATACCCTCTCTGCAGGCAGATCAAAGTGCTATACATATATGTATATACACACTCATATACGTCCCTCTCTACAGGCAGACTGTGTTATACATATATATGTATATACGCTCTTATATACGCCTCTCTCTGCAGGCAGACTGTGTTATATATATATGTATATACATGCTCTTATATACGCCCTCTCTGCAGGCAGATCATGTTATATATACTATGTATTATACACTCCTCATATGCCCCACGTCCTCTCTGCAGGCAGCAGACTGTGTTATATATATATGTATATACACTCTCATATTACGCCCTCTCTGCAGGCAGACATGTGTTATACATATATGTATATACACTCTCATATACGCCTCTCTCTGCAGGCAGACTGTGTTATACATATATATGTATATACACTTCCTCATATACGCCCTCTCTGCAGGCAGACTGTGTTATATATATATGTATATACGCT
>CM060669.1:37681101-37683601 GCA_030686955.1 Odontamblyopus rebecca
AGAGTAGTTTCAGTGTCGTGCAGGTGCCCCCTTCGGGCAGATGTGAAAGCATTAGTTTCCAGAGTAGTTTTCGGTGTCGTGGCGCCCCTTCGGGCAGATGTGAAAGTGTTAGTTTCAGAGTAGGTTTCAGTGTCGTGAGTGCCCCCTTCGGGCAGATGTGAAACGCGTTAAGTTTTCCAGAGTAGTTTTGGTGTGGCGGCATGAGCGCCCCTTCGGAGCAGATGTGAAAGTGTTAGTTTTCAGAGTAGTTTCGGTGTCGTGAGAGGCGGGCCCCCTTCGGGCTGATGTGAAGGTGTTGGTTTCAGAGTGGTTTAGGTGTCGTGACGCCCCTTCGAACTGATGTGAAAGTGTTAGTTACAGGAAATAGATTTGGGTGTCGTGAGCGCCCCGCTTCGGGCAGATGTGAAAGTGGTAGTTACAGAGTATTGGTTTTGGTGTCCTGAGCGCCCCTTCGGGCAGATGTGAAGCGTTAGTTTCAGAGTAGTTTTGGTGTCCTGGCGCCCCCTTGCCGGCACTGATGTGAAAGCGTTGGTTTCAGAGTAGTTTCGGTGTCCTGGCTTCCCCCTTAGGGCTGATGTGAAAGCGTTAGTTTCAGAGTAGTTTTGGTGTCCTGAGCGCCCCCTTCGCGCTGATGTGAAAAGCGTTAGTTTCAGGAAGTAGTTTTTGGTGTCATGACGCCCCCTTGGGAGCTTGATGTGAAAAGTGTTAGTTTCAGGAAGTAGTTTTGGTGTCGTAGTGCGCCCCTTCGGGCTGATGTGTGAAAGTGTTAGTTTCAGAGTAGTTTTGATTGTCGTGCGTGCCCACCTTAGGAGCTGATGTGAAGCGTGTTAGTTTCAGAGTAGTTTCCAGTGTCATTGAGTGCCCCTTAGGAGCAGATGTGAAAGCGTTAGTTTTCCGGAAGTAGTTTTCAGTGTCGTGAGTGCCCCCTTAGGGCAGATGTGGCAGTGTTAGTTTCAGAGTAGTTTTGGTGTCGTGAGCGTAGCCTTGAGACGCAGATGTGAAAGTGTTAGTTTCAGAGTGAACAATCCGTGCCGGAGGTGCCCCTTCGGAGCTGATGTGTAAGCGTTAGTTTCGAAGTAGTTTTGGTGTCGTGGCGCTTGTCCAGGCAGATATTGAAAGTGTTGGTTCAGAAGTAGTTGGGGTGTCGTGAGCGCCCCCTTCCAGGCTGATGTGAAAGTGTTAGTTTTCAGAGTAGTTTCCGGTATCGTGAGCGCCCCGCCCGAACTGATGTGAAAGTGTTGGTGCAAGTAGTTTGGTGTGCGTGCGGCTTTGCCAGGCAGATGTGAGATGTTGAATTTACAGAGTAGTTTTGGTGTCCTGAGCGCCCCCTTCGGACGCAGATGTGAAAAAGCGTTAGTTTCAAGTAGTTTTTGTTGTGCAGAACGCCCCTTCAGGCTGATGTGGCCGTTAGTTTTCTGAAGTAGTTTAGGTGTCCTGGCGCCCCTTGGGGCTGATGTGAAAAGCGTTAGTTTCAGAGTAGTTTTTGGTGTCCTGAAAGGCGCCTTCGGGCGTGATGTGAAAGCGTTAGTTTCAGAGTAGTTTTGGTGTCGTGAGCGCCCCTTGGTAGTGTGAAAAGTGTTAGTTTCAGAGTAGTTTTGATTGTGTGGCGCCCCCTTCGGGCTGATGTGAAAAGTGTTGATTCAAATGTAGTTGATGTATTGAAATTACCCCATCGGACTGAGAATGTAAAACGTGTTAGTTACAGAGTAGTTTCGGTGTCGTGGCGCCCCTTAGGGCTGATGTGAAGTGTTAGTTTTCAGAGTAGTTTTAGGTGTACGTGACGTGCCTTCGGGCAGATGTGAAGAGTGTTAGTTACAGAGTAGTTTTGGTGTCCTGACGCGCTTTATGAGCTGATGTGAAAGCGTTAGTTTCAAAGTGAGTTTCGGTGTCCTGGCGCCCCTTCGGAGCTGATGTGAAAGCGTTAGTTTCCAGAGTAGTTTTGGTGTGCGTGAGCGCCCCCTTCGGAGCTGATGTGAAAAGCGTTAGTTTCAGGTAGTTTTTGGTGTCTGAAAGCGCCAGGCTGATGTGGCGTTACTTTCCGGAAGTAGTTTTGGTGTCGTGGCGCCCCTTCCGGGCAGATGTGGCGTTAGTTTCAGAGTAGTTTTGGTGTAGTGGCCCCCTTGAACGAATGTGGCGTTAGTTTCAAAGTAGTTTTGGTGTCGTGGCGCGCCGGAGCTGATGTGGCGTTAGTTTCGAAGTAGTTTTGGTGTGGTAGCGCCCCTTGGGCTGATGTGGCATTGGTTTCGAAGTAGTTTTGGTGTCGTGGCCTTGCTCCAGGCAGATGTGGCGTTGGGCTGAAGTAGTTTTGGTGTCGTGGCGCTTGCCGAACTGATGTGGCGTTAGTTTCCAGAAGTAGTTTGGTGTCGTGGCCTTGCTCGAACGAATGTGGCGTTAGTTTCAGAGTAGTTTTGGTGTCGTGGCGCCCCCTTAGGAGCTGATGTGAAAAGCGTTAGTTTCAGAGTAGTTTTGGTGTCGTGGCGCCCCCTTCGGAGCTGATGTG
>CM060669.1:37688601-37746101 GCA_030686955.1 Odontamblyopus rebecca
TACGCACGTACGTTTATATATACTCACGCCTCCTACGCACGTACGTTTATATATACTCACGCCTCCTACGCACGTACGTTTATATATACTCACGCCTCCTACGCACGTACGTTTATATATACTCACGCCTCCTACGCACGTACGTTTATATATACTCACGCCTCCTACGCACGTACGTTTATATATACTCACACCTCCTACGCACGTACGTTTATATATACTCACGCCTCCTACGCACGTACGTTTATATATACTCACACCTCCTACGCACGTACGTTTATATATACGCACGCCTCCTACGCACGTACGTTTATATATACTGTATATACGCACCCCTCCTACGCATGTACGTTTATATATACTCACGCCTCCTACCCACGTACGTTTATATATACTCACGCCTCCTACGCACGTAGTTTATATATACTGTATATACGCACGCCTCCTACGCACGTACGTTTATATATACTCACACCTCCTACGCACGTACGTTTATATATACTGTATATACGCACCCCTCCTACGCATGTACGTTTATATATACTCACGCCTCCTACCCACGTACGTTTATATATACTCACGCCTCCTACGCACGTACGTTTATATATACTCACGCCTCCTACGCACGTACGTTTATATATACTCACGCCTCCTACGCACGTACGTTTATATATACTCACACCTCCTACGCACGTACGTTTATATATACGCATGCCTCCTACGCACGTACGTTTATATATACTGTATATACGCACCCCTCCTACGCATGTACGTTTATATATACTCACGCCTCCTACCCACGTACGTTTATATATACTCACGCCTCCTACGCACGTAGTTTATATATACTGTATATACGCACGCCTCCTACGCACGTACGTTTATATATACTCACACCTCCTACGCACGTACGTTTATATATACTGTATATACGCACCCCTCCTACGCATGTACGTTTATATATACTCACGCCTCCTACCCACGTACGTTTATATATACTCACGCCTCCTACGCACGTAGTTTATATATACTGTATATACGCACGCCTCCTACGCACGTACGTTTATATATACTCACACCTCCTACGCACGTACGTTTATATATACTCACGCCTCCTACGCACGTACGTTTATATATACTCACGCCTCCTACCCACGTACGTTTATATATACTCACGCCTCCTACGCACGTAGTTTATATATACTGTATATACGCACGCCTCCTACGCACGTACGTTTATATATACTCACACCTCCTACGCACGTACGTTTATATATACTGTATATACGCACCCCTCCTACGCATGTACGTTTATATATACTCACGCCTCCTACCCACGTACGTTTATATATACTCACGCCTCCTACGCACGTACGTTTATATATACTCACACCTCCTACGCACGTACGTTTATATATACTCACGCCTCCTACGCACGTACGTTTATATATACTCACACCTCCTACGCACGTACGTTTATATATACGCACGCCTCCTACGCACGTACGTTTATATATACTGTATATACGCACCCCTCCTACGCATGTACGTTTATATATACTCACGCCTCCTACCCACGTACGTTTATATATACTGTATATACGCACGCCTCCTATGCACGTACGTTTATATATACTGTATATACGCACCCCTCCTACGCACGTACGTTTATATATACTGTATATACGCACGCCTCCTATGCACGTACGTTTATGTATACTGTATATACGCACCCCTCCTACGCACGTACGTTTATATATACTGTATATACTCACGCCTCCTACGCACGTACGTTTATATATATTGTATATACGCACTCCTCCTACGCACGTACGTTTATATATACTGTATATACTCACGCCTCCTACGCACGTACGTTTATATATACTGTATATACGCACCCCTCCTACGCACGTACGTTTATATATACTCACGCGTCCTACGCACGTACGTTTATATATACTGTATATACGCACCCCTCCTACGCACGTACGTTTATATATACTGTATATACTCACGCCTCCTACGCACGTACGTTTATATATACTGTATATACGCACCCCTCCTACGCATGTACGTTTATATATACTCACGCCTCCTACGCACGTACGTTTATATATACTCACGCCTCCTACGCACGTAGTTTATATATACTGTATATACGCACGCCTCCTACGCATGTACGTTTATATATACTCACGCCTCCTACGCACGTACTTTTATATATTCTCACGCCTCCTACGCACGTACGTTTATATATACTGTATATACTCACGCCTCCTACGCACGTACGTTTATATATACTGTATATATGCACCCCTCCTACGCACGTACGTTTATATATACTATATATACTCACGCCTCCTACGCACGTACGTTTATATATACTGTATATACTCACGCCTCCTACGCACGTACGTTTATATATACTGTATATACGCACCCCTCCTACGCACATACGTTTATATATACTGTATATACTCACGCCTCCTATGCACGTACGTTTATATATACTGTATATACGCACCCCTCCTACGCACGTACGTTTATATATACTGTATATACTCACGCCTCCTACGCACGTACGTTTATATATACTGTATATACGCACCCCTCCTACGCACATACGTTTATATATACTGTATATACTCACGCCTCCTACGCACGTACGTTTATATATACTGTATATACTCACGCCTCCTACGCACGTACGTTTATATATACTGTATATACGCACCCCTCCTACGCACGTACGTTTATATATACTGTATATACTCACGCCTCCTACGCACGTACGTTTATATATACTGTATATACGCACACCTCCTACGCACGTACGTTTATATATACTCACGCGTCCTACGCACGTACGTTTATATATACTGTATATACGCACCCCTCCTACGCACGTACGTTTATATATACTGTATATACTCACGCCTCCTACGCACGTACGTTTATATATACTGTATATACGCACCCCTCCTACGCATGTACGTTTATATATACTCACGCCTCCTACGCACGTACGTTTATATATACTCACGCCTCCTACGCACGTTTATATATACTGTATATACGCACGCCTCCTATGCATGTACGTTTATGTATACTGTATATACGCACGCGTCCTACGCACGTACGTTTATGTATACTGTATATACTCACGCCTCCTACGCACGTACGTTTATATATACTGTATATACTCACGCCTCCTACGCACGTACGTTTATATATACTGTATATACGCACGCCTCCTACGCACGTACGTTTATATATACTGTATATACTCACGCCTCCTACGCACGTACGTTTATATATACTGTATATACGCACCCGTCCTACGCACGTACGTTTATATATACTGTATATACGCACGCCTCCTACGCACGTACGTTTATATATACTGTATATACGCACCCCTCCTACGCACGTACGTTTATATATACTGTATATACGCACGCCTCCTACGCACGTACGTTTATGTATACTGTATATACGCACGCGTCCTACGCACGTACGTTTATATATACTGTATATACTCACGCCTCCTACGCACGTACGTTTATATATACTGTATATACTCACGCCTCCTGCGCACGTACGTTTTTATATACTGTATATACACACGCCTCCTACGCACGTACGTTTATATATACTGTATATACGCACCGCTCCTACGCACGTACGTTTATATATACTGTATATACGCACCCCTCCTACGCACGTACGTTTTTATATACTGTATATACGCACGCCTCCTACGCACGTATGTTTATATATACTGTATATACGCACCCCTCCTACGCACGTACGTTTATATATACTGTATATACTCACGCCTCCTACGCACGTACGTTTATATATACTGTATATACTCACGCCTCCTACGCACGTACGTTTATATATACTGTATATACGCACCCCTCCTACGCACGTACGTTTATATATACTGTATATACGCACCCCTCCTACGCACGTACGTTTATATATACTGTATATACTCACGCCTCCTACGCACGTACGTTTATATATACTGTATATACTCACGCCTCCTACGCACGTACGTTTATATATACTGTATATACTCACGCCTCCTACGCATGTTAGTTTATTTAGACTGTATATACTCACGCCTCCTACGCACGTACGTTTATATATACTCACGCCTCCTACGCATGTAGTTTATATATACTGTATATACGCACGCCTCCCTATGCACGTACGTTTATATATACTGTATATACTCACGCCTCCTACGCACGTACGTTTATATATACTGTATATACGCACCCGTCCTACGCACGTACGTTTATATATACTGTATATACTCACGCCTCCTACGCACGTACGTTTATATATACTGTATATACTCATGCCTCCTACGCACGTACGTTTATATATACTGTATATACGCACCCCTCCTACGCACGTACGTTTATATATACTGTATATACTCACGCCTCCTACGCACGTACGTTTATATATACTGTATATACTCACCCCTCCTATGCACGTACGTTTATATATACTGTATATACGCACCCCTCCTACGCACGTACGTTTATATATACTGTATATACGCACCCCTCCTACGCACGTACATTTTTATATACTGTATATACGCACTCCTCCTACGCACGTACGTTTATATATACTGTATATACGCACCCCTCCTACACTCGTACGTTTATATATACTGTATATACTCACGCCTCCTACGCACGTACGTTTATATATACTGTATATACGCACCCCTCCTACGCACGTACGTTTATATATACTGTATATACTCACGCCTCCTGCGCACGTACGTTTATATATACTGTATATACGCACCCCTCCTACGCACGTACGTTTATATATACTGTATATACGCACCCCTCCTACGCACGTACGTTTATATATACTGTATATACGCACCCCTCCTACGCACGTACGTTTATATATACTGTATATACTCACGCCTCCTACGCACGTACGTTTATATATACTGTATATACGCACCCCTCCTATGCACGTACGTTTATATATACTGTATATACTCACGCCTATTACGCACGTACGTTTATATGTACTGTATATACTCACGCCTCCTACGCACGTACGTTTTTATATACTGTATATACGCACGCCTCCTGCGCACGTACGTTTATATATACTGTATATACTCACGCCTCCTGCGCACGTACGTTTATATATACTGTATATACGCACCCCTCCTACGCACATACGTTTATATATACTGTATATACGCACCCCTCCTACGCACGTACGTTTTTATATACTGTATATACGCACCCGTCCTACGCACGTACGTTTATATATACTGTATATACTCACGCCTCCTACGCACGTACGTTTATATATACTCTATATACGCACGCCTCCTATGCACGTACGTTTTTATATACTGTATATACGCACGCCTCCTACGCACGTACGTTTATATATACTGTATATACGCACGCCTCCTATGCACGTACGTTTATATATACTGTATATACTCACGCCTCCTACGCACGTACGTTTATATATACTGTATATACTCACGCCTCCTACGCACGTACGTTTTTATATACTGTATATACGCACGCCTCCTGCGCACGTACGTTTATATATACTGTATATACTCACGCCTCCTGCGCACGTACGTTTATATATACTGTATATACGCACCCCTCCTACGCACGTACGTTTATATATACTGTATATACGCACCCCTCCTACGCACGTACGTTTATATATACTGTATATACGCACCCGTCCTACGCACGTACGTTTATATATACTGTATATACGCACCCCTCCTACGCACGTACGTTTATATATACTGTATATACGCACCCCTCCTACGTGATCCCTACCACAACCATCACTGAGACCAATGAGCTGCTCTACACTTCAGCACCAGTGATCCTAGAGGTGTTGGGCTGTAAGAGCCATGGGAGCCATGAGATACGATACCCACCATGGAAAAGACGGTTAGAGGCTAAAATCCAGGAAGTGCGGCGAGAAGTGAGCGACTGTCAGAGGCCCAGAAAGGTGCGAAAAAGCGTGTACCCAAGAGGTACAGCCAGATGCCCTACCTGAAGCACTCGAAACTGCCAAACAAAGGCTCCAAGCCTTGGCCAGCCGCCTAAAGAGGAACACGAGAGAGAATGAAGCCAGACGAATAAACCGCCTGTTCGCAACACAATGTGTGAAAGTGTAGCTCAATGGCAGAGTAATAACAGCAGAGCAGAGCCACCAAGGCTGGAGACTGAGAGGTACTGGAAAGACATATGGGAAAGAGAAGCATCACATAACACCGATGCACAGTGGCTGGAGGCTCTGAGAGCAGAACACAGCAACCTCCCTGAACAGAATCCAGTTATCATCTCAGTGACATCCAGGAAAGAGTCTCAGGCATGAAAAGTTGGACAGCACCAGGCCCTGACATGATCCACACGTACTGGCTAAAGAAGCTCACTGCTCTCCACGAGCGCCTAGCAGCACAAATGAACCAGCTGCTAAGGGATGGGACTCACCCTGAATGGCTCACCCAAGGTGTACGATCCTGATCCTGAAGGATCCTCAAAGGGCACAGTCCCATCCAACTATCGGCCAATAACCTGTCTCTCCACAACATGGAATCTCATGTCAGGCATCATCGCGGCTAAGATATATATATATATATATATATATATATATATATATATATGTGTGTGTGTGTGTGTGTGTGTGTGTGTGTGTGTGTGTGTATATATACAGTCTGCCTGCAGAGGGAGGGCCGTATATACACTCTTATATACGCCCTCTCTGCAGGCAGACTGTTATATATATGTATATACGCTCTTATATACGCCTGCTCTGCAGGCAGACTGTTATATATATGTATATACGCTCTTATATACACCCTCTCTGCAGGCAGACTGTGTTATATATATGTATATACGCTCTTATATACACCCTCTCTGCAGGCAGACTGTGTTATATATATGTATATACGCTCTTATATACACCCTCTCTGCAGGCAGACTGTGTTATATATGTATATACGCTCTTATATACACCCTCTCTGCAGGCAGACTGTGTTATATATATGTATATACACTCTTATATACGCCCTCTCTGCAGGCAGACTGTTATATATATGTATATACGCTCTTATATACGCCCTCTCTGCAGGCAGACTGTGTTATATATGTATATACACTCTTATATATGCTCTCTCTGCAGGCAGACTGTTATATATGTATATATGCTTTTATATACGCCTGCTCTGCAGGCAGACTGTTATATATATGTATATACGCTCTTATATACGCCTGCTCTGCAGGCAGACTGTTATATATGTATATACGCTCTTAGATACACCCTCTCTGCAGGCAGACTGTGTTATATATATGTATATACGCACTTATATACACCCTCTCTGCAGGCAGACTGTGTTATATATGTATATATGCTCTTATATACACCCTCTCTGCAGGCAGACTATGTTATATATGTATATACACTCTTATATACGCCCTCTCTGCAGGCAGACTGTTATATATATGTGTATACGCTCTTATATACGCCCTCTCTGCAGGCAGACTGTGTTATATATGTATATACGCTCTTATATACGCCTGCTCTGCAGGCAGACTGTGTTATATGTATATACGCTCTTATATACACCCTCTCTGCAGGCAGACTGTGTTATATATATGTATATACGCTCTTATATACGCCCTCTACGCAGGCAGACAGTGTTATACATGTATATATATATGTATATACGCACTCATATACGCTCCTTCTGCAGGCATACTGTGTTATATATGTATATACATGTATATATACACCCTCTCTACAGGCAGACAGTGTTATACATGTATATATGTATATACGCTCTTATATACGCCCTCTCTGCAGGCAGACTGTTATATATGTATATACGCCTTCTCCGCAGGCAGACAGTGTTATACATGTATATATATGTATATACGCTCTCATATACGCTCCTTTTGCATGCAGACTGTTATATATATGTATATACGCTCTTATATACGCCCTCTCTGCAGGCAGACTGTGTTATATATATGTATATACGCTCTTATATACGCCCTCTCAGCAGGCAGACTGTTATATATATGTATATACACTCTTATATACGCCCTCACTGCAGGCAGACTGTGTTATATATGTATATACGCTCTTATATACGCCCTCTCTGCAGGCAGACTGTGTTATATATGTATATACGCTCTTATATACGCCCTCTCTGCAGGCAGACTGTGTTATATATATATGTATATACACTCATATACACCCTCTCTGCAGGCAGACTGTGTTATACATATATATGTATATACGCTCTCATATACGCCCTCTCTGCAGGCAGACTGTGTTATATATATATGTATATACACTCTCATATACGCCCTCTCTGCAGGCAGACTGTGTTATATATATATGTATATACACTCTCATATACGCCCTCTCTGCAGGCAGACTGTGTTATATATATATGTATATACACTCTCATATACGCCCTCTCTGCAGGCAGACTGTGTTATACATATATGTATATACGCTCTTATATACGCCTGCTCTGCAGGCAGACTGTTATATATGTATATACGCTCTTATATACACCCTCTCTGCAGGCAGACTGTGTTATATATATGTATATACGCACTTATATACACCCTCTCTGCAGGCAGACTGTGTTATATATGTATATACGCTCTTATATACACCCTCTCTGCAGGCAGACTGTGTTATATATGTATATACGCTCTTATATACGCCCTCTCTGCAGGCAGACTGTTATATATATGTGTATACGCTCTTATATACGCCCTCTCTGCAGGCAGACTGTGTTATATATGTATATACGCTCTTATATATGCTCTCTCTGCAGGCAGACTGTTATATATGTATATACGCTCTTATATACGCCTGCTCTGCAGGCAGACTGTGTTATATGTATATACGCTCTTATATACACCCTCTCTGCAGGCAGACTGTGTTATATATATGTATATACACTCTTATATACACCCTCTCTGCAGGCAGACTGTGTTATATATATGTATATACGCTCTTATATACACCCTCTCTGCAGGCAGACTGTTATATATATGTATATATGCTCTTATATACGCCCTCTCTGCAGGCAGACTGTGTTTTATATATATGTATATACGCTCTTATATACACCCTCTCTGCAGGCAGACTGTTATATATATGTATATATGCTCTTATATACGCCCTCCCTGCAGGCAGACTGTGTTATATATGTATATACGCTTTTATATATGCTCTCTCTGCAGGCAGACTGTTATATATGTATATACGCTCTAATATACACCCTCTCTGCAGGCAGACTGTTATATATTTGTATATACGCTCTTATATACGCCCTCTCTGCAGGCAGACTGTGTTATATATATGTATATACACTTTTATATACGCCCTCTCTGCAGGCAGACTGTTATATATATATGCTCTTATATACGCCCTCTCTACAGGCAGACTGTGTTATATATATGTATATACACTTTTATATACGCCCTCTCTGCAGGCAGATTGTTATATATATGTATATACGCTCTTATATACGCCCTCTACGCAGGCAGACAGTGTTATACATGTATATATATATGTATATACGCACTCATATACGCTCCTTCTGCAGGCATACTGTGTTATATATGTATATACATGTATATATACACCCTCTCTACAGGCAGACAGTGTTATACATGTATATATGTATATACGCTCTTATATACGCCCTCTCTGCAGGCAGACTGTTATATATGTATATACGCCTTCTCCGCAGGCAGACAGTGTTATACATGTATATACATGTATATATATGTATATACGCTCTCATATACGCTCCTTTTGCAGGCAGACTGTTATATATATGTATATACACTCTTATATACGCCCTCACTGCAGGCAGACTGTGTTATATGTATATACGCTCTTATATACACCCTCTCTGCAGGCAGACTGTGTTATATATATGTATATACACTCTTATATACACCCTCTCTGCAGGCAGACTGTGTTATATATATATGTATATACACTCTCATATACGTCCTCTCTGCAGGCAGACTGTGTTATATATATATGTATATACACTCTCATATACGCCCTCTCTGCAGGCAGACTGTGTTATACATATATATGTATATACGCTCTCATATACGCCCTCTCTGCAGGCAGACTGTGTTATATATATATGTATATACACTCTCATATACGCCCTCTCTGCAGGCAGACTGTGTTATATATATGTATATACACTCTCATATACACCCTCTCTGCAGGCAGACTGTGTTATATATATATGTATATACGCTCTTATATACACCCTCTCTGCAGGCAGACTGTGTTATACATATATGTATATACGCTCTCATATACGCCCTCTCTGCAGGCAGACTGTGTTATATATATATATGTATATATGCTCTTATATACACCCTCTCTGCAGGCAGACTGTGTTATATATATATGTATATACACTCTCATATACACCCTCTCTGCAGGCAGACTGTGTTATATATATATGTATATACACTCTCATATACGCCCTCTCTGCAGGCAGACTGTGTTATATATATATATGTATATACACTCTCATATACGCCCTCTCTGCAGGCAGACTGTGTTATATATATATGTATATACACTCTCATATACGCCCTCTCTGCAGGCAGACTGTGTTATATATATATGTATATACACTCTCATATACGCCCTCTCTGCAGGCAGACTGTGTTATATATATGTATATACGCTCTTATATACGCCCTCTCTGCAGGCAGACTGTGTTATATATATATGTATATACACTCTTATATACACCCTCTCTGCAGGCAGACTGTTATATATGTATATATGCTTTTATATACGCCTGCTCTGCAGGCAGACTGTTATATATATGTATATACGCTCTTATATACGCCTGCTCTGCAGGCAGACTGTTATATATGTATATACGCTCTTAGATACACCCTCTCTGCAGGCAGACTGTGTTATATATATGTATATACGCACTTATATACACCCTCTCTGCAGGCAGACTGTGTTATATATGTATATATGCTCTTATATACACCCTCTCTGCAGGCAGACTATGTTATATATGTATATACACTCTTATATACGCCCTCTCTGCAGGCAGACTGTTATATATATGTGTATACGCTCTTATATACGCCCTCTCTGCAGGCAGACTGTGTTATATATGTATATACGCTCTTATATACGCCTGCTCTGCAGGCAGACTGTGTTATATGTATATACGCTCTTATATACACCCTCTCTGCAGGCAGACTGTGTTATATATATGTATATACGCTCTTATATACGCCCTCTACGCAGGCAGACAGTGTTATACATGTATATATATATGTATATACGCACTCATATACGCTCCTTCTGCAGGCATACTGTGTTATATATGTATATACATGTATATATACACCCTCTCTACAGGCAGACAGTGTTATACATGTATATATGTATATACGCTCTTATATACGCCCTCTCTGCAGGCAGACTGTTATATATGTATATACGCCTTCTCCGCAGGCAGACAGTGTTATACATGTATATACATGTATATATATGTATATACGCTCTCATATACGCTCCTTTTGCAGGCAGACTGTTATATATATGTATATACACTCTTATATACGCCCTCACTGCAGGCAGACTGTTATATATATGTATATATGCTCTTATATACGCCCTCTCTGCAGGCAGACTGTGTTTTATATATATGTATATACGCTCTTATATACACCCTCTCTGCAGGCAGACTGTTATATATATGTATATATGCTCTTATATACGCCCTCCCTGCAGGCAGACTGTGTTATATGTACATACACTCTTATATACACCCTCTCTGCAGGCAGACTGTGTTATACATATATGTATATACACTCTCATATACGCCCTCTCTGCAGGCAGACTGTGTTATATATATATGTATATACACTCATATACACCCTCTCTGCAGGCAGACTGTGTTATACATATATATGTATATACGCTCTCATATACGCCCTCTCTGCAGGCAGACTGTGTTATATATATATGTATATACACTCTCATATACGCCCTCTCTGCAGGCAGACTGTGTTATATATATATGTATATACACTCTCATATACGCCCTCTCTGCAGGCAGACTGTGTTATATATATATGTATATACACTCTCATATACACCCTCTCTGCAGGCAGACTGTGTTATATATATATGTATATACGCTCTTATATACACCCTCTCTGCAGGCAGACTGTGTTATATATATATGTATATACACTCTCATATACACCCTCTCTGCAGGCAGACTGTGTTATATATATATGTATATACACTCTCATATACGCCCTCTCTGCAGGCAGACTGTGTTATATATATGTATATACACTCTCATATACGCCCTCTCTGCAGGCAGACTGTGTTATATATATGTATATACACTCTCATATACACCCTCTCTGCAGGCAGACTGTGTTATATATATTTATATACACTCTTATATACGCCCTCTCTGCAGGCAGACTGTGTTATATATATATGTATATACACTCTCATATACGCCCTCTCTGCAGGCAGACTGTGTTATATATATATGTATATACACTCTCATATACGCCCTCTCTGCAGGCAGACTGTGTTATATATATATGTATATACACTCTCATATACACCCTCTCTGCAGGCAGACTGTGTTATATATATATGTATATACACTCTCATATACGCCCTCTCTGCAGGCAGACTGTGTTATACATATATGTATATACACTCTCATATACGCCCTCTCTGCAGGCAGACTGTGTTATATATATATGTATATACACTCATATACACCCTCTCTGCAGGCAGACTGTGTTCTACATATATGTATATACGCTCTTATATACACCCTCTCTGCAGGCAGACTGTGTTATATATATATGTATATACACTCATATACACCCTCTCTGCAGGCAGACTGTGTTATACATATATGTATATACACTCATATACACCCTCTCTGCAGGCAGACTGTGTTCTACATATATGTATATACGCTCTTATATACACCCTCTCTGCAGGCAGACTGTGTTATATATATATGTATATACACTCATATACGCCCTCTCTGCAGGCAGACTGTGTTATATATATGTATATACACTCTTATATACACCCTCTCTGCAGGCAGACTGTTATATATATGTATATACACTCTTATATACACCCTCTCTGCAGGCAGACTGTGTTATATATATATGTATATACACTCTTATATACACCCTCTCTGCAGGCAGACTGTGTTATATATATATGTATATACACTCTTATATACACCCTCTCTGCAGGCAGACTGTGTTATATATATGTATATACGCTCTTATATACGCCCTCTCTGCAGGCAGACTGTGTTATATATATATGTATATACACTCTCATATACACCCTCTCTGCAGGCAGACTGTGTTATATATATGTATATACGCTCTTTTATACGCCCTCTCTGCAGGCAGACTGTGTTATATATATATGTATATACACTCTCATATACGCCCTCTCTGCAGGCAGACTGTGTTATATATATGTATATACGCTCTTATATATGCCCTCTCTGCAGGCAGACTGTGTTATATATATATGTATATACACTCTCATATACGCCCTCTCTGCAGGCAGACTGTGTTATATATATATGTATATACACTCTTATATACACCCTCTCTGCAGGCAGACTGTGTTATATATATGTATATACGCTCTTATATACGCCCTCTCTGCAGGCAAACTGTGTTATATATATATGTATATACACTCTTATATACACCCTCTCTGCAGGCAGACTGTGTTATATATATGTATATACACTCTCATATACGCCCTCGCTGCAGGCAGACTGTGTTATATATATATGTACATACACTCTTATATACACCCTCTCTGCAGGCAGACTGTGTTATATATATATGTATATACACTCTTATATACACCCTCTCTGCAGGCAGACTGTGTTATATATATGTATATACGCTCTTATATACGCCCTCTCTGCAGGCAGACTGTGTTATATATATATGTACATACACTCTTATATACACCCTCTCTGCAGGCAGACTGTGTTATATATATGTATATACGCTCTCATATACGCCCTCTCTGCAGGCAGACTGTGTTATATATATATGTACATACACTCTTATATACACCCTCTCTGCAGGCAGACTGTGATATATATATGTATATACACTCTCATATACGCCCTCTCTGCAGGCAGACTGTGTTATATATATGTATATACGCTCTCATATACGCCCTCTCTGCAGGCAGACTGTGTTATATATATATGTACATACACTCTTATATACACCCTCTCTGCAGGCAGACTGTGTTATATATATATGTATATACACTCTCATATACGCCCTCTCTGCAGGCAGACTGTGTTATATATATATGTATATACACTCTTATATACACCCTCTCTGCAGGCAGACTGTGTTATATATATGTATATACACTCTCATATACGCCCTCTCTGCAGGCAGACTGTGTTATATATATATGTACATACACTCTTATATACACCCTCTCTGCAGGCAGACTGTGTTATATATATATGTATATACACTCTTATATACACCCTCTCTGCAGGCAGACTGTGTTATATATATATGTATATACACTCTCATATACGCCCTCTCTGCAGGCAGACTGTGTTATATATATGTATATACACTCTCATATACACCCTCTCTGCAGGCAGACTGTGTTATATATATATGTATATACACTCTTATATACACCCTCTCTGCAGGCAGACTGTGTTATATATATATGTATATACACTCTCATATACGCCCTCTCTGCAGGCAGACTGTGTTATATATATGTATATACGCTCTCATATACGCCCTCTCTGCAGGCAGACTGTGTTATATATATGTATATACACTCTCATATACGCCCTCTCTGCAGGCAGACTGTGGACGGCCCCGGAGCTGCTCGGGGCCCCTCTCGGCCCCTGTGGGACACAGAAAGGCGACGTCTACAGCTTCAGCATCATCCTGCAGGAACTCGCCCTGCTGCAGGGGCCCTTCTACCTGGAGGACCGCAGCCTGGGGCCCAAAGGTCCGATATGATCTCCTTTAGTCTGGTTATGATCCCCCTTTAGTCTGGTTATGATCCCCCTTTAGTCCGGTTATGATCCCCCTTTAGTCCGGTTATGATCCCCCTTTAGTCCAGTTATGATCCCCCTTTAGTCCGGTTATGATCCCCCTTTAGTCCGGTTATGATCCCCCTTTAGTCCAGTTATGATCCCCCTTTAGTCTGGTTATGATTATCCTTGGGCTCTGGTCTCAGTCCCGGTCTCGGTCTTGGTCTCGGTCCCGGTCTCGGTCCCGGTCTCGGTCTCGGTCCCGGTCTCGGTCTCGGTCTTAGTCCCGGTCTCGGTCCCGGTCCCGGTCTCGGTCCCGGTCCCGGTCTCGGTCCCGGTCTCGGTCTCGGTCTCAGTCCCGGTCTCAGTCCCGGTCTCAGTCCCGGTCTCAGTCTCGGTCTCGGTCCCGGTCTCAGTCCCGGTCTCAGTCCCGGTCTCAGTCCTGGTCTCAGTCCCGGTCTCAGTCTCAGTCCCGGTCTCGGTCTCAGTCTCGGTCCCGGTCTCAGTCTCGGTCCTGGTCTCAGTCCCGGTCCCGGTCTCAGTCCCGGTCCCGGTCTCAGTCCCGGTCTCGGTCTCGTCCCTCAGAGATCGTGGAGCGCCTGTCCTCGGGCTCGTCGCTCAGACCGTCTCTGGGCTCTCAGGCTCAGACGGAGCTCGGGTTCCTGATGCGTCGCTGCTGGAGCCACGACCCCAACGACCGACCAGACTTCAGCACCATCAAGATCCTGCTGCGGAAACACAACCGGTGACCCCTGACCCCTGACCCCTGACTGACCCCTGACCCCTGACCCCGACTGACCCCTGACCCCTGACTGACCCCTGACCCCCGACTGACCCCTGACCCCTGACTGACCCCTGACCCCTGACCCCTGACTGACCCCTGACCCCCGACTGACCCCTGACCCCTGACTGACCCCTGACCCCCGACTGACCCCTGACCCCCGACTGACCCCTGACTGACCCCTGACCCCCGACTGACCCCGACTGACCCCTGACCCCGACTGACCCCTGACCCCCGACTGACCCCTGACCCCCGACTGACCCCTGACCCCTCACTGACCGCTGACCCCCAACTGACCCCTGACCCCGACTGACCCCTGACCCCTTCTCACTTAATATCCTCCTCCTCTCCTCCTCTCTCCTCCTCCTCTCTTCCTCTTCCTCTCCTCCTCTCTCTTCCTCTCCTCCTCCTCCTCCTCTCCTCTCTTCCTCTCCTCCTCCTCCTCTCTTCCTCTCTTCCTCTCCTCCTCCTCCTCCTCTCCTCTTCTCCTCCTCTCCTCCTCTCTCCTCCTCCTCTCTTCCTCTTCCTCTCCTCCTCCTCTCTTCCTCTTCCTCTCCTCCTCTCTCCTCCTCTCCTCCTCCTCCTCCTCTCCTCCTCCTCTCTTCCTCTCCTCCTCTCCTCCTCCTCCTCTCTTCCTCTCTTCCTCTCCTCCTCCTCCTCCTCTCCTCCTCCTCTCTTCCTCTCCTCCTCCTCTCCTCCTCCTCTCTTCCTCTCCTCCTCCTCTCTTCCTCTTCCTCTCCTCCTCTCTCTTCCTCTCCTCCTCTCTCCTCCTCCTCTCCTCCTCTTCTCCTCCTCTCCTCCTCTCCTCCTCCCCTCCTCCTCTCCTCCTCCTCTCCTCCTCTCCTCCTCCTCTCTTCCTCTCCTCCTCCTTTCTTCCTCTTCCTCTCCTCCTCTCTCTTCCTCTCCTCCTCTCTCCTCCTCCTCTCCTCCTCTCTTCCTCTCCTCCTCTCTCCTCCTCCTCTCCTCCTCTCTCTTCCTCTCCTCCTCTCTCCTCCTCCTCTCCTCCTCTCTTCCTCTCCTCCTCTCTCTTCCTCTCCTCCTCTCTCTTCCTCTCCTCCTCTCTCCTCCTCCTCTCCTCCTCTCCTCCTCTCCTCTCCTCTCTCCTCCTCAGGGGGTTCGGGCAGAATATCCTGGATAACCTCCTCTCTCGCATGGAGCAATACGCCTCGAACCTGGAGGAGCTGGTGGAGGAAAGAACTGAGGCGTATCACGAGGAGAAGAGGAAGGCTGAGAGTCTCCTGTACCAGATCCTGCCCCAGTGAGGAGGGCATCTGAGGGGGGGCATCTGAGGGAGGGCATCTGAGGGAGGGCATCTGAGGGAGGAAGGCTGAGGGAGGAAGGCTGAGGGAGGGCATCTGAGGGAGGGCATCTGAGGGAGGGCACCTGAGGGAGGGAGGCTGAGGGGGGGCATCTGAGGGAGGGCATCTGAGGGAGGGCATCTGAGGGAGGAAGGCTGAGGGAGGAAGGCTGAGGGAGGGCATCTGAGGGAGGGCATCTGAGGGAGGAAGGCTGAGGGAGGAAGGCTGAGGGAGGGCACCTGAGGGAGGGCATCTGAGGGAGGGCACCTGAGGGAGGGCATCTGAGGGAGGGCATCTGAGGGAGGGCACCTGAGGGAGGGCATCTGAGGGAGGGCACCTGAGGGAGGGCATCTGAGGGAGGGCATCTGAGGGAGGGAGGCTGAGGGAGGGCACCTGAGGGAGGGCATGTGAGGGAGGGCATCTGAGGGAGGGCATCCGGGGCGCATGGGTAGGGCACTGGCACAGTGTGGTAGAGCATTGGCACAGTGTGTTAGAGCATTGGCACAGTGCGGTAGGACCCTGGCACAGTGTGGTAGAGCATTGGCACAGTGCGGTATGGCATTGGCACAGTGTGGTAGGCCATTGGCACAGTGTGGTAGAGCATTGGCACAGTGTGTTAGAGCATTGGCACAGTGCGGTAGGACCCTGGCACAGTGTGGTAGAGCATTGGCACAGTGTGGTAGAGCATTGGCACAGTGTGGTAGAGCATTGGCACAGTGTGGTAGAGCATTGGCACAGTGCGGTATGGCATTGGCACAGTGTGGTAGAGCATTGGCACAGTGTGGTATGGCACTGGGACAATGCGGTAGTGCATTGGCACAGTGCGGTATGGCATTGGCACAGTGTGGTAGGGCATTGGCACAGTGCAGTGGGACCCTGGCACAGTGTGGTAGGGCACTGGCACACTGCGGTAGGGCACTGGCACACTGCAGTAGGACAGTGGCACAGTGCGGTATGGCATTGGCACAATGCGGTAGAGCATTGGCACAGTGTGGTAGAGCATTGGCACAGTGTGGTAGAGCATTGGCACAGTGTGGTAGAGCATTGGCACAGTGCGGTAGGACACTGGCACAGTGCGGTATGGCATTTGCACAATGTGGTAGAGCATTGGCAGTGTGGTAGGGCTTTGGCACAGTGGTAGAGAATTGGGACAGTGTGGTAAGGCACTGGCACACTGCGATAGAGCATTGGCACAGTGCGGTAGGACCCTGGCACAGTGCGGTAGGACACTGGCACAGTGCGGTAGGACACTGGGACAGTGCGGTATGGCATTTGCACAGTGCGGTAGAGCATTGGCACAGTGTGGTAGAGCATTGGCACAGTGCGGTAGGGCATTTGCACAGTGCGGTAGAGCATTGGCACAGTGTGGTAGAGCATTTGCACAGTGCGGTAGAGCATTGGCATAGTGCGGTAGAGCATTGGCACAGTGCGGTAGGGCATTGGCACAGTGTGGTAGAACATTGGCACAGTGTGGTAGGGCTTTGGCACAGTGCGGTAGGGCACTGGCACAGTGTGGTAGACCATTGGCACAGTGTGGTAGGGCTTTGGCACAGTGTGGTAGGGCTTTGGCACAGTGGTAGAGCATTGGCACAGTGTGGTAGGGCTTTGGCACAGTGCGGTAGACCATTGGCACAGTGTGGTAGGGCTTTGGCACAGTGTGGTAGGGCTTTGGCACAGTGGTAGACCATTGGCACAGTGTGGTAGGGCTTTGGCACAGTGTGGTAGGGCTTTGGCACAGTGGTAGAGCATTGGCACAGTGTGGTAGGGCACTGGCACAGTGTGGTAGGGCACTGGCACAGTGTGGTAAGGCACTGGCACAGTGTGGTAGACCATTGGCACAGTGTGGTAGGGCAGTGGCACAGTGTAGTAGGGCTTTGGCACAGTGGTAGAGAATAGGCACAGTGTGGTAGGGCTTTGGCACAGTGTGGTAGGGCTTTGGCACAGTGGTAGAGCATTGGCACAGTGTGGTAGGGCTTTGGCACAGTGCGGTAGACCATTGGCACAGTGTGGTAGGGCTTTGGCACAGTGTGGTAGGGCTTTGGCACAGTGGTAGAGCATTGGCACAGTGTGGTATGGCATTGGCACAGTGTGGTAGAGCATTGGCACAGTGTGGTATGGCATTGGCACAGTGTGGTAGAGCATTGGCACAGTGTGGTAGAGCATTCGCACAGTGTGGTAGAGCATTCGCACAGTGTGGTAGGGCTTTGGCACAGTGGTAGAGAATTGGGACAGTGTGGTAAGGCACTGGCACACTGCGATAGAGCATTGGCACAGTGCGGTAGGACCCTGGCACAGTGCGGTAGGACACTGGCACAGTGCGGTAGGACACTGGGACAGTGCGGTATGGCATTTGCACAGTGCGGTAGAGCATTGGCACAGTGTGGTAGAGCATTGGCACAGTGCAGTAGGGCATTTGCACAGTGCGGTAGAGCATTGGCACAGTGTGGTAGAGCATTTGCACAGTGCGGTAGAGCATTGGCATAGTGCGGTAGAGCATTGGCACAGTGCGGTAGGGCATTGGCACAGTGTGGTAGAACATTGGCACAGTGTGGTAGGGCTTTGGCACAGTGCGGTAGGGCACTGGCACAGTGTGGTAGACCATTGGCACAGTGTGGTAGGGCATTGGCACAGTGTGGTAGAGCATTGGCACAGTGTGGTAGAGCATTGGCACAGTGTGGTAGGGCTTTGGCACAGTGCGGTAGACCATTGGCACAGTGTGGTAGGGCTTTGGCACAGTGTGGTAGGGCTTTGGCACAGTGGTAGAGCATTGGCACAGTGTGGTAGGGCTTTGGCACAGTGCGGTAGGGCATTGGCACAGTGCGGTAGGGCATTGGCACAGTGTGGTAGGGCACTGGCACAGTGTGGTAGGGCACTGGCACAGTGTGGTAAGGCACTGGCACAGTGTGGTAGACCATTGGCACAGTGTGGTAGGGCAGTGGCACAGTGTAGTAGGGCTTTGGCACAGTGGTAGAGCATTGGCACAGTGTGGTAGGGCATTGGCACAGTGTGGTAGGGCTTTGGCACAGTGGTAGAGCATTGGCACAGTGTGGTAGGGCTTTGGCACAGTGCGGTAGACCATTGGCACAGTGTGGTAGGGCAGTGGCACAGTGTAGTAGGGCTTTGGCACAGTGGTAGAGCATTGGCACAGTGTGGTAGGGCATTGGCACAGTGTGGTAGTGCATTGGCACAGTGTGGTAGGCCATTGGCACAGTGCGGTATGGCACTGGGACAATGCGGTAGTGCATTGGCACAGTGCGGTAGTGCATTGGCACAGTGCGGTATGGCATTGGCACAGTGTGGTAGGGCATTGGCACAGTGCTGTGGTTCAATGGCACAGTGTGGTAGGGCATTGGCACAGTGTGGTAGAGCATTGGCACAGTGTGGTAGGGCAGTGGCACAGTGTAGTAGGGCTTTGGCACAGTGGTAGAGCATTGGCACAGTGTGGTAGGGCTTTGGCACAGTGGTAGAGCATTGGCACAGTGTGGTAGGGCTTTGGCACAGTGGTAGAGCATTGGCACAGTGTGGTAGGGCATTGGCACAGTGTGGTAGAGCATTGGCACAGTGTGGTAGAGCATTGGCACAGTGCGGTAGGACACTGGCACAGTGCGGTATGGCATTTGCACAGTGTGGTAGAGCATTGGCACAGTGTGGTAGAGCATTGGCACAGTGTGGTAGACCATTGGCACAGTGTGGTAGGGCATTGGCACAGTGTGGTAGAGCATTGGCACAGTGTGGTAGAGCATTGGCACAGTGTGGTAGGGCATCTGGCTCTTTGCAGCTCGGTGGCGGAGCAGCTGAAGAGGGGGCAGACGGTTCAGGCTGAAGCGTTCGACTCCGTCACGATTTACTTCAGCGACATCGAAGGATTTACCGCCCTGAGCGCCCAGAGCACCCCCCTGCAGGTACTACAGGGTACTACAGTACTACAGGGTACTACAGGGTACTACAGGGTACTACAGGGTACTACAGAGTCCTACAGTACTACAGGGTACTACAGGGTACTACAGAGTACTACAGTACTACAGGGTACTACAGGGTACTACAGTACTACAGGGTACTACAGGGTACTACAGAGTACTACAGTACTACAGGGTACTACAGTACTACAGGGTACTACAGGGTACTACAGTACTACAGGGTACTACAGTACTACAGGGTACTACAGGGTACTACAGGGTACTACAGTACTACAGGGTACTACAGGGTACTACAGTACTACAGGGTACTACAGTACTACAGGGTACTACAGTACTACAGGGTACTACAGGGTACTACAGGGTACTACAGTACTACAGGGTACTACAGTACTACAGGGTACTACAGTACTACAGGGTACTACAGGGTACTACAGGGTACTACAGTACTACAGGGTACTACAGGGTACTACAGTACTACAGGGTACTACAGGGTACTACAGAGTCCTACAGTACTACAGGGTACTACAGGGTACTACAGAGTCCTACAGTACTACAGGGTACTACAGTACTACAGGGTACTACAGGGTACTACAGAGTCCTACAGTACTACAGGGTACTACAGTACTACAGGGTACTACAGGGTACTACAGTACTACAGGGTACTACAGGGTACTACAGGGTACTACAGTACTACAGGGTACTACAGTACTACAGGGTACTACAGTACTACAGGGTACTACAGGGTACTACAGTACTACAGGGTACTACAGGGTACTACAGAGTCCTACAGTACTACAGGGTACTACAGGGTACTACAGAGTACTACAGTACTACAGGGTACTACAGTACTACAGGGTACTACAGGGTACTACAGAGTACTACAGTACTACAGGGTACTACAGGGTACTACAGTACTACAGGGTACTACAGGGTACTACAGGGTACTACAGTACTACAGGGTACTACAGTACTACAGGGTACTACAGGGTACTACAGAGTACTACAGTACTACAGGGTACTACAGGGTACTACAGTACTACAGGGTACTACAGGGTACTACAGGGTACTACAGTACTACAGGGTACTACAGTACTACAGGGTACTACAGGGTACTACAGAGTCCTACAGTACTACAGGGTACTACAGGGTACTACAGAGTCCTACAGTACTACAGGGTACTACAGTACTACAGGGTACTACAGGGTACTACAGTACTACAGGGTACTACAGGGTACTACAGTACTACAGGGTACTACAGGGTACTACAGTACTACAGGGTACTACAGTACTACAGGGTACTACAGGGTACTACAGGGTACTACAGTACTACAGGGTACTACAGGGTACTACAGTACTACAGGGTACTACAGGGTACTACAGAGTCCTACAGTACTACAGGGTACTACAGGGTACTACAGAGTCCTACAGTACTACAGGGTACTACAGTACTACAGGGTACTACAGGGTACTACAGAGTCCTACAGTACTACAGGGTACTACAGTACTACAGGGTACTACAGGGTACTACAGTACTACAGGGTACTACAGGGTACTACAGGGTACTACAGTACTACAGGGTACTACAGTACTACAGGGTACTACAGTACTACAGGGTACTACAGGGTACTACAGTACTACAGGGTACTACAGGGTACTACAGAGTCCTACAGTACTACAGGGTACTACAGGGTACTACAGAGTACTACAGTACTACAGGGTACTACAGGGTACTACAGTACTACAGGGTACTACAGTACTACAGGGTACTACAGGGTACTACAGAGTACTACAGTACTACAGGGTACTACAGGGTACTACAGTACTACAGGGTACTACAGGGTACTACAGTACTACAGGGTACTACAGGGTACTACAGAGTCCTACAGTACTACAGGGTACTACAGAGTCCTACAGTACTACAGGGTACTACAGTACTACAGGGTACTACAGGGTACTACAGTACTACAGGGTACTACAGGGTACTACAGTACTACAGGGTACTACAGGGTACTACAGTACTACAGGGTACTACAGGGTACTACAGTACTACAGGGTACTACAGGGTACTACAGGGTACTACAGTACTACAGTACTACAGGGTACTACAGGGTACTACAGAGTACTACAGTACTACAGGGTACTACAGGGTACTACAGTACTACAGGGTACTACAGGGTACTACAGAGTACTACAGTACTACAGGGTGCTACAGAGTACTACAGTACTACAGGGTACTACAGGGTACTACAGTACTACAGGGTACTACAGTACTACAGGGTACTACAGGGTACTACAGAGTACTACAGTACTAAAGGGTACTACAGGGTACTACAGTACTACAGGGTACTACAGTACTACAGGGTACTACAGGGTACTACAGTACTACAGGGTACTACAGGATACTACAGGGTACTACAGAGTACTACAGTACTACAGGGTACTACAGGGTACTACAGTACTACAGGGTACTACAGGGTACTACAGAGTACTACAGTTCTACAGGGTACTACAGGGTACTACAGTACTACAGGGTACTACAGGGTACTACAGGACTACAGGGTACTACAGGGTACTACAGAGTACTACAGTACTACAGGGTACTACAGGGTACTACAGTACTACAGGGTACTACAGGGTACTACAGGGTACTACAGTACTACAGGGTACTACAGTACTACAGGGTACTACAGGGTACTACAGAGTACTACAGTACTACAGGGTACTACAGGGTACTACAGTACTACAGGGTACTACAGAGTACTACAGTACTACAGGGCACTACAGTACTACAGGGTACTACAGTACTACAGGGTACTACAGGATACTACAGGGTACTACAGAGTACTACAGTACTACAGGGTACTACAGGGTACTACAGGGTACTACAGGTACTACAGAGTACTACAGTACTACAGTACTACTAGGTACTACAGTACTACAGGGTTCTACAGAGGACTACAGTGTACTACAGTACTACAGAGTACTACAGGGTACTACAGTACTACAGGTTACTACAGTACTACAGGATACTACAGGGTACTACAGTACTACAGAGTACTACAGGGTACTACAGTACTACAGGGTACTACAGGGTACTACAGTACTACAGAGTACTACAGGGTACTACAGTACTACAGGATACTACAGGGTACTACAGTACTACAGAGTACTACAGGGTACTACAGTACTACAGAGTACTACAGTACTACAGAGTACTACAGGGTACTACAGTACTACAGGTTACTACAGTACTACAGGGTACTACAGGTTACTACAGTACTACAGGATACTACAGGGTACTACAGTACTACAGAGTACTACAGGTTACTACAGTACTACAGGATACTACAGGGTACTACAGTACTACAGAGTACTACAGGATACTACAGTACTACAGAGTACTACAGGGTACTACAGTACTACAGAGTACTACAGTACTACAGAGTACTACAGGGTACTACAGTACTACAGGTTACTACAGTACTACAGGGTACTACAGGGTACTACAGTACTACAGGGTACTACAGTACAACAGGGTACTACAGAGTACTACAGTACTACAGGGTACTACAGGGTACTACAGAGTACTACAGTACTACAGGGTACTACAGGGTACTACAGAGTACTACAGGGTACTACAGAGTACTACAGGGTACTACAGAGTACTACAGTACTACAGGGTACTACAGAGTACTACAGAGTACTACAGTACTACAGGGTACTACAGGGTACTACAGAGTACTACAGGGTACTACAGGGTACTACAGGGTACTACAGAGTACTACAGTACTACAGAGTACTACAGAGTACTACAGGGTACTACAGGGTACTATAGAGTCTCCTCCTCCTGACTCCTCCTCCTGACTCCTCCTCCTGACTCCTCCTCCTGTCTCCTCCTCCTGAATCCTCCTCCTGAATTCTCCTCCTGACTCCTCCTCCTGTCTCCTCCTCCTGACTCCTCCTCCTGTCTCCTCCTCCTGACTCCTCCTGACTCCTCCTCCTGTCTCCTTCTCCTGACTCCTCCTCCTGACTCCTCCTGACTCCTCCTGTCTCCTCCTCCTGACTCCTCCTGTCTCCTCCTCCTGACTCCTCCTCCTGACTCCTCCTCCTGTCTCCTCCTCCTGACTCCTCCTGTCTCCTCCTCCTGTCTCCTCCTCCTGACTCCTCCTCCTGTCTCCTCCTTCTGACTCCTCCTCCTGACTCCTCCTCCTGACTCCTCCTCCTGACTTTTCCTGTCTCCTCCTCTTGTCTCCTCCTCCTGACTCCTCCTGAATCCTCCTCCTGACTCCTCCTCCTGTCTCCTCCTCCTGTCTCCTCCTGACTCCTCCTCCTGTCTCCTCCTCCTGTCTCCTCCTCCTGACTCCTCCTCCTGACTCCTCCTCCTGACTCCTCCTCCTGACTCCTCCTCCTGACTCCTCCTCCTGACTCCTCCTCCTGACTCCTCCTCCTGTCTCCTCCTCCTGACTCCTCCTCCTGTCTCCTCCTCCTGACTCCTCCTGACTCCTCCTCCTGTCTCCTTCTCCTGACTCCTCCTCCTGACTCCTCCTGACTCCTCCTGTCTCCCTCCTCCTGTCTCCTCCTCCTGACTCCTCCTCCTGTCTCCTCCTCCTGATTCCTCCTCCTGACTCCTCCTGTCTCCTCCTCCTGTCTCCTCCTCCTGACTCCTCCTCCTGTCTCCTCCTCCTGATTCCTCCTCCTGACTCCTCCTCTTGACTCCTCCTGACTCCTCCTCCTGACTTTTCCTGTCTCCTCCTCTTGTCTCCTCCTCCTGACTCCTCCTGAATCCTCCTCCTGACTCCTCCTCCTGTCTCCTCCTCCTGTCTCCTCCTGACTCCTCCTCCTGTCTCCTCCTCCTGTCTCCTCCTCCTGACTCCTCCTCCTGACTCCTCCTCCTGACTCCTCCTGACTCCTCCTCCTGTCTCCTCCTCCTGACTCCTCCTCCTGTCTCCTCCTCCTGACTCCTCCTCCTGACTCCTCCTCCTGACTCCTCCTCCTGTGTCCTCCTCCTGACTCCTCCTCCTTTCTTCTCCTCCTGACTCCTCCTCCTGACTCCTCCTCCTGACTCCTCCTTTTGACTTTTCCTGTCTCCTCCTCTTGTCTCCTCCTCCTGACTCCTCCTGAATCCTCCTCCTGACTCCTCCTCCTGTCTCCTCCTGACTCCTCCTCCTGTCTCCTCCTCCTGTCTCCTCCTCCTGTCTCCTCCTGACTACTCCTCCTGTCTCCTCCTCCTGACTCCTCCTCCTGTCTCCTCCTCCTGACTCCTCCTCCTTTCTTCTCCTCCTGACTCCTTCTCCTGACTCCTCCTCCTGACTCCTCCTCCTGACTTTTCCTGTCTCCTCCTCCTGTCTCCTCCTCCTGTCTCCTCCTCCTGACTCCTCCTGACTCCTCCTCCTGTCTCCTCCTCCTGTCTCCTCCTCCTGACTCCTCCTCCTGTCTCCTCCTCCTGTCTCCTCCTGACTCCTCCTCCTGTCTCCTCCTCCTGTCTCCTCCTCCTGTCTCCTCCTGACTACTCCTCCTGTCTCCTCCTCCTGTCTCCTCCTCCTGTCTCCTCCTCCTGACTCCTCCTCCTGTCTCCTCCTCCTGACTCCCCCTCCTTTCTTCTCCTCCTGACTCCTCCTCCTGACTCCTCCTCCTGACTTTTCCTGTCTCCTCCTCTTGTCTCCTCCTGACTCCTCCTGAATCCTCCTCCTGACTCGTCCTCCTGTCTCCTCCTCCTGTCTCCTCCTCCTGACTCCTCCTGACTCCTCCTCCTGACTCCTCCTCCTGACTCCTCCTCCTGTCTCCTCCTCCTGACTCCTTCTCCTTTCTTCTCCTCCTGACTCCTCCTCCTGACTCCTCTTCCTGACTCCTCCTCCTGACTTTTCCTGTCTCTTCCTCTTGTCTCCTCCTCCTGACTCCTCCTGAATCCTCCTCCTGACTCCTCCTCCTGACTCCTCCTCCTTTCTCCTCCTCCTGACTCGTCCTGACTCCTCCTCCTGACTCCTCCTCCTGGTTCCTCCTCCTGACTCCTCTTCCTGTCTCCTCCTCCTGTGTCCTCCTCCTGACTCCTCCTCCTGACTCCTCCTCCTGTCTCCTCCTCCTGACTCCTCCTCCTGACTCCTCCTCCTGTCTCCTCCTCCTGACTCCTCCTCCTGACTCCTCCTCCTGTCTCCTCCTCCTGGTTCCTCCTCCTGACTCCTCCTCCTGTCTCCTCCTCCTGATTCCTCCTCCTGACTCCTCCTCCTGTCTTCTCCTCCTGATTCCTCCTCCTGACTCCTCCTCCTGACTCCTCCTGTCTCCTCCTCCTGACTCCTCCTCCTGTCTCCTCCTCCTGACTCCTCCTCCTGACTTTTCCTGTCTCTTCCTCTTGTCTCCTCCTCCTGTCTCCTCCTCCTGATTCCTCCTCCTGACTCCTCCTCTTGACTCCTCCTGACTCCTCCTCTCATAGTTTCCTGTTTCAGTTAGTCGTAAATAAAGATCATATGTTTAGTTCATATTATTCATTGTTATGTGGGATTATAATCTCTAGACTCATATGTTTATTCATTGTTATGTGGGATTATAATCTCTAGACTCATATGTTTAGTTCATTGTTATGTGGGATTATAATCTCTAGACTCATATGTTTAGTTCATCGTTATGTGGGATTATAATCTCTAGACTCATATGTTTATTCATTTTTATGTGGGATTATAATCTCTAGACTCATATGTTTAGTTCATCGTTATGTGGGATTATAATCTCTAGACTCATATGTTTAGTTCATCGTTATGTGGGATTATAATCTCTAGACTCATATGTTTAGTTCATTTTTGTGGAGGGAAATGTGGGATCGTCTTAATCCCTGTGAAGCGCTTTGTGTTGCATTTTTGTATGAAAACCGCTGTATAAATAAAGTTTGATTGAACCTCCCGTCCTCAGCGCCTCCTGGTTATGGCGCCCCTGCTGTTCCACAGTGGAACTGCAGAGCACAGCGCCCCCTGCTGCTCTTTTCACTTTTTTCAGTTTAAAGATTTTTGTTCATGGTTTTGTTTTTTTCCCCTCAAACTCTAAACGTGCTGCACCCAGTGACATCACCAGGTGTATCTGGCACAAGCCCCGCCCCTCCTCAGGTGGATTTATTCTGTGTTTTTCTCCTTAAATGTGTTTTCTGTTGGAGGTGGTGACGCTGCTGAACGACCTGTACACCTGTTTCGACGCCATCATCGACAACTTCGACGTCTACAAGGTGTGTGCCCTTTGACCTTTAACCGCACTGACCCGGATCAGGCAGGTTCATGGTGACCCGGATCAGGCAGGTTTGTCCTGACCCGGATCAGGCAGGTTCATGGTGACCCGGATCAGGCAGGTTTGTCCTGACCCGGATCAGGCAGATTCATGGTGACCCGGATCAGGCAGGTTCATGGTGACTCGGATCAGGCAGGTTTGTCCTGACCCGGATCAGGCAGGTTCATGGTGACCCGGATCAGGCAGGTTCATGGTGACCCGGATCAGGCAGGTTTGTCCTGACCCGGATCAGGCAGATTCATGGTGACCCAGATCAGGCAGGTTCATGGTGACCCGGATCAGGCAGGTTTGTCCTGACCCGGATCAGGCAGGTTCATGGTGACCCGGATCAGGCAGGTTCATGGTGACTCGGATCAGGCAGGTTCATGGTGACGCGGATCAGGCAGGTTCATGGTGACGCGGATCAGGCAGGTTCATGGTGACCCAGATCAGGCAGGTTCATGGTGACCCAGATCAGGCAGGTTCATGGTGACCCGGATCAGGCAGATTCATGGTGACCCAGATCAGGCAGGTTCATGGTGACCCGGATCAGGCAGGTTCATGGTGACCCGGATCAGGCAGGTTCATGGTGACCCGGATCAGGCAGGTTCATGGTGACCCAGATCAGGCAGGTTCATGGTGACGCGGATCAGGCAGGTTCATGGTGACCCGGATCAGGCAGGACTGGGCACAGCTCATTATTAACGAGCCTGTCACAGGTTTTTGGACTTAATCTGGTGATAAAACTGTTGTAAATATATTTTTACACGAGGTGGAGGCGTTGGGGCTCCTGTGACCTCTGACCTCTGGTGCAGGTGGAGACGATTGGTGACGCGTACATGGTGGTGTCCGGGCTCCCGGTGAGGAACGGGAAACTCCACGCGCCTCAGATCGCGCTCATGTCTCTGGCTCTGCTCCGCGCCGTCACCAACTTCACCGTCCGTCACCGCGAAGACCACAAGCTCCGCCTCCGCATCGGCATCCACAGCGGTGAGGGGTCCTGGTCCTGGTCCTGGTCCTGGTCCTGGTCTGACCCTGGTCCTGGTCCTGGTCCTGGTCCTGGTCCTGGTCCTGGTCTGACCCTGGTCCTGGTCCTGGTCCTGGTCCTGGTCTGGTCCTGGTCCTGGTCCTGGTCTGACCCTGGTCTGGTCCTGGTCCTGGTCTGGTCCTGGTCTGGTCCTGGTCCTGGTCTGGTCCTGGTCTGACCCTGGTCCTGGTCCTGGTCCTGGTCTGACCCTGGTCCTGGTCCTGGTCTGGTCCTGGTCCTGGTCTGACCCTGGTCCTGGTCTCAGTCCTGGTCCTGGTCTGGTCCTGGTCCTGGTCTTGGTCCTGGTCTGGTCCTGGTCCTGGTCCTGGTCCTGGTCCTGGTCTTGGTCCTGGTCCTGGTCTGGTCCTGGTCTGGTCCTGGTCCTGGTCTGGTCCTGGTCCTGGTCCTGGTCCTGGTCTCAGTCCTGGTCCTGGTCTGGTCCTGGTCCTGGTCCTGGTCTTGGTCCTGGTCTGGTCCTGGTCCTGGTCCTGGTCCTGGTCCTGGTCTGGTCCTGGTCTGGTCCTGGTCTGGTCCTGGTCCTGGTCTGGTCCTGGTCTGGTCCTGGTCTGGTCCTGGTCTGACCCTGGTCCTGGTCCTGGTCTGGTCCTGGTCCTGGTCCTGGTCTGACCCTGGTCCTGGTCCTGGTCTGACCCTGGTCCTGGTCTGACCCTGGTCCTGGTCTGGTCCTGGTCTGACCCTGGTCCTGGTCCTGGTCCTGGTCCTGGTCCTGGTCTGGTCCTGGTGCTGGTCTGACCCTGGTCCTGGTCTGACCCTGGTCCTGGTCTGGTCCTGGTCTGACCCTGGTCCTGGTCTGGTCCTGGTCTGGTCCTGGTCCTGGTCCTGGTCCTGGTCTGGTCCTGGTCTGGTCCTGGTCTGGTCCTGGTCTGACCCTGGTCCTGGTCCTGGTCTGGTCCTGGTCCTGGTCCTGGTCTGACCCTGGTCCTGGTCCTGGTCTGACCCTGGTCCTGGTCTGACCCTGGTCCTGGTCTGGTCCTGGTCTGACCCTGGTCCTGGTCCTGGTCCTGGTCCTGGTCCTGGTCCTGGTCTGGTCCTGGTGCTGGTCTGACCCTGGTCCTGGTCTGACCCTGGTCCTGGTCTGGTCCTGGTCTGACCCTGGTCCTGGTCTGGTCCTGGTCCTGGTTCTGCAGGTCCGGTCTGTTCTGGGGTTGTGGGGCTGAAGATGCCGAGGTTTTGTCTGTTTGGAGACACAGTGAACACAGCGTCCAGGATGGAGTCCACAGGGGAAGGTACAACTACCCCCCGCTGTTACCCCCCCGCTGTTACCCCGACCCCCCCCCGCTGTTACCTCTCTCTCTTACCCCCCGCTGTTACCCCCCCCGCTGTTACCCCCCCCGCTGTTACCTCTCTCTCTTACCCCCCCGCTGTTACCTCTCTCTCTTACCCCCCACTGTTGCCCCTCTCTATTACCCCCCGCTGTTGCCCCTCTTACCCCGCTGTTACCTCTCTCTCTTATCCCCCACTGTTGCCCCTCTCTCTTACCCCCCGCTGTTGCCCCTCTCTCTTACCCCCCCGCTGTTGCCCCTCTCTCTTACCCCCCCGCTGTTACCCCTCTCTCTTACCCCCCCGCTGTTACCCCTCTCTCTTACCCCCGCTGTTGCCCTCTCTCTTACCCCCGCTGTTGCCCCTCTCTCTTACCCCCGCTGTTGCCCCTCTCTCTTACCCCCGCTGTTGCCCTCTCTCTTACCCCCGCTGTTGCCCCTCTCTCTTACCCCCGCTGTTGCCCTCTCTCTTACCCCCGCTGTTGCCCCTCTCTCTTACCCCCGCTGTTGCCCTCTCTCTTACCCCCGCTGTTGCCTCTCTCTTACCCCCGCTGTTGCCCTCTCTCTTACCCCCGCTGTTGCCCCTCTCTCTTACCCCCGCTGTTGCCCTCTCTCTTACCCCCCGCTGTTGCCCCTCTCTCTTACCCCCGCTGTTGCCCTCTCTCTTACCCCCGCTGTTGCCCCTCTCTCTTACCCCCGCTGTTGCCCCTCTCTCTTACCCCCGCTGTTGCCCCTCTCTCTTACCCCCCGCTGTTGCCCTCTCTCTTACCCCCACTGTTGCCCCTCTCTCTTACCCCCGCTGTTGCCCTCTCTCTTACCCCCCACTGTTGCCCCTCTCTCTTACCCCGCTGTTGCCCCTCTCTCTTACCCCCACTGTTGCCCCTCACTCTTACCCCCCGCTGGTGCCCCTCTCTCTTACCCCCCCGCTTTTGCCCCTCTCTCTTACCCCCCGCTGTTGCCCCTCTCTCTTACCCCCCGCTGTTGCCCCTCTCTCTTACCCCCCGCTGTTGCCCCTCTCTCTTACCCCCCGCTGTTGCCCCTCTCTCTTACCCCCCGCTGTTGCCCCTCTCTCTTACCCCCGCTGTTGCCCCTCTCTCTTACCCCCGCTGTTGCCCCGCTCTCTTACCCCCGCTGTTGCCCCTCTCTCTTACCCCGCTGTTGCCCCTCTCTCTTACCCCCGCTGTTGCCCTCTCTCTTACCCCCGCTGTTGCCCCTCTCTCTTACCCCCGCTGTTGCCCCTCTCTCTTACCCCCGCTGTTGCCCCTCTCTCTTACCCTCGCTGTTGCCCCTCTCTCTTACCCCCGCTGTTGCCCCTCTCTCTTACCCCTCGCTGTTGCCCCTCTCTCTTACCCCCGCTGTTGCCCCTCTCTCTTACCCTCGCTGTTGCCCCTCTCTCTTTTGCAGCTCTCAGGATTCATGTTTCGGAGGCGACTCGTTTGATTCTTTCTGAGTTTCCAGAGTTTGAGCTTCAGCCTCGAGGATCCGTCCAGGTCAAAGGCAAAGGAGCCATGAAAACCTACTGGCTCCTGGACCAGAACCGGGACCAGAACCGGGACCAGAACCGGGACCAGAACCGGGACCAGAACCGGGACCAGAACCGGGACCAGAACCGGACCTAAACCTGGTCCTTAGTCCCTCTGAGGTCTCTTGCCTCTGTGTTTAGAGCTCAAATAAAAAATCTGAAATATTCACAAATGTCCTTTTCACACAGAGTCTTAAGGTTCCTTCTGTCACCGGTGACACCAGGGTGTGTGCCACGCCCCTGTGTGCCACGCCCCTGTGTGTGCCACGCCCCTGTGTGTGCCACGCCCCTGTGTGCCACGCCCCTGTGTGTGCCACGCCCCTCTGTGTGCCACGCCCCTGTGTGCCACGCCCGTGTGCCACGCCCCTGTGTGTGCCACGCCCCTCCGTGTGCCACGCCCCTCTGTGTGCCACGCTCCTGTGTGTGTCACGCCCCTGTGTGCCACGCCCCTGTGTGCCACGCCCCTGTGTGTGCCACGCCCCTGTGTGCCACGCCCCTGTGTGCCACGCCCCTGTGTGCCACGCCCCTGTGTGTGCCACGCCCCTGTGTGCCACGCCCCTGTGTGCCACGCCCCTGTGTGCCACGCCCCTGTGTGTGCCACGCCCCTGTGTGTGCCACGCCCCTGTGTGCCACGCCCCTGTGTGTGCCACGCCCCTCTGTGTGCCACGCCCCTCTGTGTGCCACGCTCCTGTGTGTGCCACGCCCCTGTGTGCCACGCCCCTGTGTGCCACGCCCCTGTGTGCCACGCCCCTGTGTGCCACGCCCCTGTGTGCCACGCCCCTGTGTGTGCCACGCCCCTGTGTGCCACGCCCCTCTGTGTGCCACGCCCCTCTGTGTGCCACGCTCCTGTGTGTGCCACGCCCCTGTGTGCCACGCCCCTGTGTGCCACGCCCCTGTGTGCCACGCCCCTGTGTGTGCCACGCCCTTGTGTGCCACGCCCCTGTGTGCCACACCCCTGTGTGCCACGCCCCTGTGTGGCAAAAGCGCCCAATGAGTTTCAGTGAGTTTAAATGGAGCAGATCCAGACCAGCCTCACATCTCCACATGTTCCTCTCACATCTCCACATGTTCCTCACATCTCCACATGTTCCTCTCTCATCTCCACATGTTCCTCTCTCATCTCCACATGTTCCTCTCACATCTCCACATGTTCCTCTCACATCTCCACATGTTCCTCTCACATCTCCACATGTTCCTCTCACATCTCCACATGTTCCTCTCTCATCTCCACATGTTCCTCTCACATCTCCACATGTTCCTCTCACATCTCCACATGTTCCTCTCTCATCTCCACATGTTCCTCTCACATCTCCACATGTTCCTCTCTCATCTCCACATGTTCCTCTCTCATCTCCACATGTTCCTCTCACATCTCCACATGTTCCTCTCTCATCTCCACATGTTCCTCTCACATCTCCACATGTTCCTCTCTCATCTCCACATGTTCCTCTCATCTCCACATGTTCCTCTCTCATCTCCACATGTTCCTCTCACATCTCCACATGTTCCTCTCTTATCTCCACATGTTCCTCTCATCTCCACATGTTCCTCTCTCATCTCCACATGTTCCTCTCACATCTCCACATGTTCCTCTCTCATCTCCACATGTTCCTCTCATCTCCACATGTTCCTCTCACATCTCCACATGTTCCTCTCACATCTCCACATGTTCCTCTCACATCTCCACATGTTCCTCTCTCATCTCCACATGTTCCTCTCTCATCTCCACATGTTCCTCACATCTCCACATGTTCCTCTCTCATCTCCACATGTTCCTCTCACATCTCCACATGTTCCTCTCACATCTCCACATGTTCCTCTCACATCTCCACATGTTCCTCTCACATCTCCACATGTTCCTCTCACATCTCCACATGTTCCTCTCTCATCTCCACATGTTCCTCTCACATCTCCACATGTTCCTCTCACATCTCCACATGTTCCTCTCTCATCTCCACATGTTCCTCTCACATCTCCACATGTTCCTCTCTCATCTCCACATGTTCCTCTCTCATCTCCACATGTTCCTCTCACATCTCCACATGTTCCTCTCTCATCTCCACATGTTCCTCTCACATCTCCACATGTTCCTCTCTCATCTCCACATGTTCCTCTCAAATCTCCACATGTTACTCTCTCATCTCCACATGTTCCTCTCACATCTCCACATGTTCCTCTCTTATCTCCACATGTTCCTCTCATCTCCACATGTTCCTCTCTCATCTCCACATGTTCCTCTCACATCTCCACATGTTCCTCTCTCATCTCCACATGTTCCTCTCACATCTCCACATGTTCCTCTCACATCTCCACATGTTCCTCTCACATCTCCACATGTTCCTCTCACATCTCCACATGTTCCTCTCTCATCTCCACATGTTCCTCTCTCATCTCCACATGTTCCTCTCACATCTCCACATGTTCCTCTCTCATCTCCACATGTCCCTCTCTCACATCTCCACATGTTCCTCTCACATCTCCACATGTTCCTCTCACATCTCCACATGTTCCTCTCACATCTCCACATGTTCCTCTCTCATCTCCACATGTTCCTCTCTCATCTCCACATGTTCCTCTCACATCTCCACATGTTCCTCTCTCATCTCCACATGTTCCTCTCTCATCTCCACATGTTCCTCTCACATCTCCACATGTTCCTCTCACATCTCCACATGTTCCTCTCACATCTCCACATGTTCCTCTCTCATCTCCACATGTTCCTCTCTCATCTCCACATGTTCCTCTCTCATCTCCACATGTTCCTCTCTCATCTCCACATGTTCCTCTCTCATCTCCACATGTTCCTCTCACATCTCCACATGTTCCTCTCTCATCTCCACATGTTCCTCTCTCATCTCCACATGTTCCTCTCTCATCTCCACATGTTCCTCTCTCATCTCCACATGTTCCTCTCACATCTCCACATGTTCCTCTCTCATCTCCACATGTTCCTCTCTCATCTCCACATGTTCCTCTCTCATCTCCACATGTTCCTCTCACATCTCCACATGTTCCTCTCTCATCTCCACATGTTCCTCTCTCATCTCCACATGTTCCTCTCTCATCTCCACATGTTCCTCTCACATCTCCACATGTTCCTCTCACATCTCCACATGTTCCTCTCTCATCTCCACATGTTCCTCACATCTCCACATGTTCCTCTCTCATCTCCACATGTTCCTCTCTCATCTCCACATGTTCCTCTCTCATCTCCACATGTTCCTCTCACATCTCCACATGTTCCTCTCTCATCTCCACATGTTCCTCTCATCTCCACATGTTCCTCTCTCATCTCCACATGTTCCTCTCATCTCCACATGTTCCTCTCTCATCTCCACATGTTCCTCTCTCATCTCCACATGTTCCTCTCTCATCTCCACATGTTCCTCTCTCATCTCCACATGTTCCTCTCTCATCTCCACATGTTCCTCTCTCATCTCCACATGTTCCTCTCACATCTCCACATGTTCCTCTCATCTCCACATGTTCCTCTCTCATCTCCACATGTTCCTCTCACATCTCCACATGTTCCTCTCTCATCTCCACATGTTCCTCTCTCATCTCCACATGTTCCTCTCACATCTCCACATGTTCCTCTCTCATCTCCACATGTTCCTCTCACATCTCCACATGTTCCTCTCTCATCTCCACATGTTCCTCTCACATCTCCACATGTTCCTCTCTCATCTCCACATGTTCCTCTCACATCTCCACATGTTCCTCTCACATCTCCACATGTTCCTCTCTCATCTCCACATGTTCCTCTCTCATCTCCACATGTTCCTCTCTCATCTCCACATGTTCCTCTCTCATCTCCACATGTTCCTCTCTCATCTCCACATGTTCCTCTCTCATCTCCACATGTTCCTCTCACATCTCCACATGTTCCTCTCTCATCTCCACATGTTCCTCTCACATCTCCACATGTTCCTCTCACATCTCCACATGTTCCTCTCTCATCTCCACATGTTCCTCTCTCATCTCCACATGTTCCTCTCACATCTCCACATGTTCCTCACATCTCCACATGTTCCTCTCACATCTCCACATGTTCCTCTCTCATCTCCACATGTTCCTCTCTCATCTCCACATGTTCCTCTCACATCTCCACATGTTCCTCTCTCATCTCCACATGTTCCTCTCTCATCTCCACATGTTCCTCTCTCATCTCCACATGTTCCTCTCACATCTCCACATGTTCCTCTCACATCTCCACATGTTCCTCTCTCATCTCCACATGTTCCTCTCATCCCCACATGTTCCTCTCTCATCTCCACATGTTCCTCTCATCTCCACATGTTCCTCTCTCATCTCCACATGTTCCTCTCTCATCTCCACATGTTCCTCTCTCATCTCCACATGTTCCTCTCTCATCTCCACATGTTCCTCTCTCATCTCCACATGTTCCTCTCACATCTCCACATGTTCCTCACATCTCCACATGTTCCTCTCTCATCTCCACATGTTCCTCTCACATCTCCACATGTTCCTCTCTCATCTCCACATGTTCCTCTCACATCTCCACATGTTCCTCTCTCATCTCCACATGTTCCTCTCACATCTCCACATGTTCCTCTCTCATCTCCACATGTTCCTCTCTCATCTCCACATGATCATCTCACATCTCCACAAGTACATAACACATCTACAAATGTTCATCTCACATCTCCACATGTTCCTCTCTCATCTCCACATGTTCCTCTCTCATCTCCACATGTTCCTCTCTCATCTCCACATGTTCCTCTCTCATCTCCACATGTTCCTCTCACATCTCCACATGTTCCTCTCTCATCTCCACATGTTCCTCTCTCATCTCCACATGTTCCTCTCTCATCTCCACATGTTCCTCTCTCATCTCCACATGTTCCTCTCTCATCTCCACATGTTCCTCTCTCATCTCCACATGTTCCTCTCACATCTCCACATGTTCCTCTCTCATCTCCACATGTTCCTCTCACATCTCCACATGTTCCTCTCTCATCTCCACATGTTCCTCTCTCATCTCCACATGTTCCTCTCTCATCTCCACATGTTCCTCTCTCATCTCCACATGTTCCTCTCTCATCTCCACATGTTCCTCTCTCATCTCCACATGTTCCTCTCACATCTCCACATGTTCCTCTCACATCTCCACATGTTCCTCTCTCATCTCCACATGTTCCTCTCACATCTCCACATGTTCCTCTCTCATCTCCACATGTTCCTCTCTCATCTCCACATGTTCCTCTCTCATCTCCACATGTTCCTCTCACATCTCCACATGTTCCTCTCACATCTCCACATGTTCCTCTCACATCTCCACATGTTCCTCTCTCATCTCCACATGTTCCTCTCTCATCTCCACATGTTCCTCTCACATCTCCACATGTTCCTCTCTCATCTCCACTTGTTCCTCTCACATCTCCACATGTTCCTCTCTCATCTCCACTTGTTCCTCTCACATCTCCACCTGTTCCTCTCACATCTCCACATGTTCCTCTCACATCTCCACATGTTCCTCTCACATCTCCACATGTTCCTCTCTCATCTCCACATGTTCCTCTCACATCTCCACATGTTCCTCTCACATCTCCACGTTCCTCTCACATCTCCACATGTTCCTCTCACATCTCCACCTGTTCCTCACATCTCCACATGTTCCTCTCTCATCTCCACCTGTTCCTCTCTCATCTCCACATGTTCCTCTCACATCTCCACATGTTCCTCTCACATCTCCACATGTTCCTCTCACATCTCCACATGTTCCTCTCACATCTCCACATGTTCCTCTCACATCTCCACATGTTCCTCTCTCATCTCCACATGTTCCTCTCTCATCTCCACATGTTCCTCTCTCATCTCCACATGTTCCTCTCTCATCTCCACATGTTCCTCTCACATCTCCACATGTTCCTCTCTCATCTCCACATGTTCCTCTCACATCTCCACATGTTCCTCTCTCATCTCCACATGTTCCTCTCACATCTCCACATGTTCCTCTCTCATCTCCACATGTTCCTCTCACATCTCCACATGTTCCTCTCTCATCTCCACATGTTCCTCTCACATCTCCACATGTTCCTCTCTCATCTCCACATGTTCCTCTCTCATCTCCACATGTTCCTCTCTCATCTCCACATGTTCCTCTCTCATCTCCACATGTTCCTCTCTCATCTCCACATGTTCCTCTCTCATCTCCACTTGTTCCTCTCTCATCTCCACATGTTCCTCTCTCATCTCCACATGTTCCTCTCTCATCTCCACATGTTCCTCTCTCATCTCCACATGTTCCTCTCTCATCTCCACATGTTCCTCTCTCATCTCCACATGTTCCTCTCTCATCTCCACATGTTCCTCTCACATCTCCACATGTTCCTCTCACATCTCCACTTGTTCCTCTCACATCTCCACATGTTCCTCTCTCATCTCCACATGTTCCTCCCACATCTCCACATGTTCCTCTCTCATCTCCACATGTTCCTCTCACATCTCCACATGTTCCTCTCACATCTCCACATGTTCCTCTCTCATCTCCACATGTTCCTCTCTCATCTCCACATGTTCCTCTCTCATCTCCACATGTTCCTCTCACATCTCCACATGTTCCTCTCACATCTCCACATGTTCCTCTCTCATCTCCACATGTTCCTCTCACATCTCCACATGTTCCTCTCACATCTCCACATGTTCCTCTCACATCTCCACATGTTCCTCTCACATCTCCACATGTTCCTCTCACATCTCCACATGTTCCTCTCACATCTCCACATGTTCCTCTCTCATCTCCACATGTTCCTCTCACATCTCCACATGTTCCTCTCACATCTCCACATGTTCCTCCCACATCTCCACATGTTCCTCTCACATCTCCACATGTTCCTCTCTCATCTCCACATGTTCCTCTCTCATCTCCACATGTTCCTCTCACATCTCCACATGTTCCTCTCTCATCTCCACTTGTTCCTCTCACATCTCCACATGTTCCTCTCTCATCTCCACTTGTTCCTCTCACTTCAGGTTCCCACAAACAAACGTGGAACTAAAGTGTGTGCTGCTGTTTCCCGTGGGGCCGTATCTCAGTGTTACACCTGTTCTGAACAGCTGAAAGGAACTCCCGTTTGTACATAAATGTAATAAATCACTTTTTAAAAATACTTTGTGGTTTTGTGACTGAAATAAACCAAAGACACATTTAAAGAAAAGTTCTTTATGAAAACAGTGTTTCAGGAAGTGGCTCCTTCACAATAAGAACCTCAGAAAGTTCAGTCCTTTTACAAGGAGACGAGGAGGGAGGAAGGAGTTAGGAGTCTCTTTGCTGAAACCTTCAGTTTCTCCTTTGTTTGTTAAAAACTGCCCCAGTGCATCATGGGAGCGCCGCAGAGCTTCTCTGAGGTCAGAGTTCAGTTTAATCTAAAAAACAAAAACAGTCTGTGCCAAGCTCCTCCCCTCGCCATGATCCTGGGCTGTGATTGGCCGTTTGGGGACGGGTCCTGAGCCCACGCTGCTCTGTGATTGGACGATCAGTCGCTGTCAGAACCCACTGCAGACGAACCCTTCCTCTTCCTCTTCGGAGCTTTGGGTTTAGAGTCCTCCTCCTCCTGGAGACAAGGAGACATCAGAGGAGGCAAGGACAGAGGAGACAAGGAGACATTAGAGCAGGTGGTGCTTCATACCGAGGCGCTGCTGCTGGCGCTCTCCTCCTCTGTGGTCGCGGTGGCGGTGGGCGGAGCCACTCCTTTCCGCTGGCGAGGGCTGGAGGCGGCGGCCGCTTTCCGTCGAGACTTTGGAGGTTTGCTCTGAGCGTCCTCGAACTCCTCGGCCAACGAGAAGAGGTCACTGAACCTGAAACCACCACGACAGGAAGTGAAGTAGAATCTGAAAGAACTGATCAGCAGTGATGAACAGAGCAGCAGCCGTACCTCATCTTATGGGCCTCGTCACAGCTCGCCTGGACGTGCTGCAGCGCCTGAAGGATCGGAGTCTGAGAAAAAACTGAACAAACAGTTATTATGAAAGCCTTACAGCTGTTCTTCAGCGTGAGTGAGCCTTACAGCTGTTCTTCAGCGTGAGTGAGCCTTACAGCTGTTCTTCAGCGTGAGTGAGCCTTACAGCTGTTCTTCAGCATGAGTGAGCCTTACAGCTGTTCTTCAGCGTGAGTGAGCCTTACAGCTGTTCTTCAGCGTGAGTGAGCCTTACAGCTGTTCTTCAGCGTGAGTGAGCCTTACAGCTGTTCTTCAGCGTGAGTGAGCCTTACAGCTGTTCTTCAGCGTGAGTGAGCCTTACAGCTGTTCTTCAGCGTGAGTGAGCCTTACAGCTGTTCTTCAGCGTGAGTGAGCCTTACAGCTGTTCTTCAGCGTGAGTGAGCCTTACAGCTGTTCTTCAGCGTGAGTGAGCCTTACAGCTGTTCTTCAGCGTGAGTGAGCCTTACAGCTGTTCTTCAGCGTGAGTGAGCCTTACAGCTGTTCTTCAGCGTGAGTGAGCCTTACAGCTGTTCTTCAGCGTGAGTGAACCTTACAGCTATTCTTCAGCGTGAGTGAACCTTACAGCTATTCTTCAGCATGAGTGAGCCTTACAGCTATTCTTCAGCATGAGTGAGCCTTACAGCTGTTCTTCAGCGTGAGTGAGCCTTACAGCTGTTCTTCAGCATGAGTGAACCTTACAGCTGTTCTTCAGCATGAGTGAGCCTTACAGCTGTTCTTCAGCATGAGTGAACCTTACAGCTATTCTTCACCATGAGTGAGCCTTACAGCTGTTCTTCAGCGTGAGTGAACCTTACAGCTATTCTTCAGCATGAGTGAGCCTTACAGCTGTTCTTTAGCGTGTATAAGCCTTACAGGTGTTCAGAGCACTTACAGCTGTTCTTTAGCGTGTATAAGCCTTACAGGTGTTCAGAGCACTTACAGCTGTTCTTTAGCGTGTATAAGCCTTACAGGTGTTCAGAGCACTTACAGCTGTTCTTGACGTTGCACAGACTCAGTCTCAGGTTGTCCAGATGCTCCAGGATTTGCTCCAGGGTGAGTTGGGCCAGTTTACTGCTGCTGCTGCGGAGACTGAGACACAGACTCACGTTTAGGCCCAGTTCAGTCCTGGTCTCGGTCTCGGTCCAGGTCCCGGTCTTAGTCCAGGTCCAGGTCCAGGTCTCACCTCTGCCTCTTGCGGGGCTGGCTGTTGTTCTTGATGAGCTGAGCCTTGATGTTTTCTCCCAGAGTGTCGTCGTGACGTGAGGCCCAGTGCCTCAGGAGACTCGTGGTGAAGTGATCCTCAGGATGACACGGACGAGAGAGAACCATCTTCACCATGTCCTCCGACGGCCTGAGGGGGGGAGGAGAGAGGGGGAGGAGGAGGAGAGGAGGAGGAGAGAGGAGGAGGAGGAGAGGAGGAGGAGAGAGGAGGAGAGAGAAGGAGGAGGAGGATAGAGGAGGAGAGAGGAGGAGAGAGGAGGAGAGGAGGAGGATAGAGGAGGAGAGAGGAGGAGAGGAGGAGAGAGGAGGAGAGGAGGAGGAGAGAGGAGGAGAGAGGAGGAGAGAGGAGGAGGAGGAGAGGAGGAGGAGAGAGGAGGAGAGAGAAGGAGGAGTTGAAAAAAGCAGCTCTTTCCTTGTGCTGCTGCTTCAGCTTCTGTGGGACTAAAGGACTCGACTCAGTGAATATGAGTGTTCTCTCTGTGACTCAGTGAATATGAGTGTTCTCTCTGTGACTCAGTGAATATGAGTGTTCTCTCTGTGACTCAGTGAATATGAGTGTTCTCTCTGTGACTCAGTGAATATGAGTGTTCTCTCTGTGACAGAGGATGTTCTGCTGATGCTGAGTCTGTTCTGTGCGTATGTCGCATTGCAGATGCTGCGTGCTCTGTGATTGGCTGGTGTCAGTGTTCTGCTCTGTGATTGGCTGGTGTCAGTGTTCTGCTCTGTGATTGGCTGGTGTCAGTGTTCTGCTCTGTGATTGGCTCTTACTTCTCTCTCCTCAGCTGCAGCAGTAAACAGGACAGAGCCTCAGGATGTTCTGCAACGAGAACATGACAGAAACGTGACAAAGAGGAAAACGAGGAGGAAGAGGAAGTACTTCAGGTGCTGCAGGATGAGGATGATGGTGGTAGTAGTAGTAGTAGTAGTGTTTGCAGTAGTATTTGCAGTATTTGCAGTACTCACCCTTGTACTTGAGGTGCTGCAGAATGGGGATGATGGTTTCCAGGGGGATGCTGTGGGCGAGGAAGAGCTGCCACGTGCTGTACTGTTCAAACGTCTCCCACTCCAGGGACTGGACTGAACGACACAAGGACACACAGTGACTGCTGTAGTGCTGTAGTACTGTAGTACTGTAGTACTGCAGTACTACAGCAGGGGTCAGAGGGGGTCAGGGGTCAGACTCACTGAGAATGTTGAGGACAGAATCTTTCCGGAACATCACCAGGTTCCCCATCATCACATGACACATGAGCTCCTGCAGCTGTTCACACACAAACATGACACATGAGCTCCTGCAGCTGTTCACACACACAAACATGACACATGAGCTCCTGCAGCTGTTCACACACAAACATGACACATAAGCTCCTGCAGCTGTTCACACACAAACATGACACATGAGCTCCTGCAGCTGTTGACACACAAACATGACACATGAGCTCCTGCAGCTGTTCACACACAAACATGACACATGAGCTCCTGCAGCTGTTCACACACACAAACATGACACATGAGCTCCTGCAGCTGTTCACACACAAACATGACACATGAGCTCCTGCAGCTGTTCACACACAAACATGACACATGAGCTCCTGCAGCTGTTCACACACACAAACATGACACATGAGCTCCTGCAGCTGTTCACACACAAACATGACACATAAGCTCCTGCAGCTGTTCACACACAAACATGACACATGAGCTCCTGCAGCTGTTCACACACAAACATGACACATGAGCTCCTGCAGCTGTTCACACACAAACATGACACATGAGCTCCTGCAGCTGTTCACACACACAAACATGGCACATGAGCTCCTGCAGCTGTTCACACACAAACATGGCACATGAGCTCCTGCAGCTGTTCACACACACAAACATGACAGATGAGCTCCTGCAGCTGTTCACACACAAACATGACACATGAGCTCCTGCAGCTGTTCACACACAAACATGACACATGAGCTCCTGCAGCTGTTCACACACACAAACATGACACATGAGCTCCTGCAGCTGTTCACACACAAACATGACACATAAGCTCCTGCAGCTGTTCACACACAAACATGACACATGAGCTCCTGCAGCTGTTCACACACAAACATGACACATGAGCTCCTGCAGCTGTTCACACACAAACATGACACATGAGCTCCTGCAGCTGTTCACACACAAACATGACACATGAGCTCCTGCAGCTGTTCACACACAAACATGACACATGAGCTCCTGCAGCTGTTCACACACAAACATGACACATGAGCTCCTGCAGCTGTTCACACACAAACATGTGTGACAGGTGCACAGTGACAGGTGCGCACAGTGACAGGTGCGCACAGTGACAGGTGCGCACAGTGACAGGTGCGCAGTGACAGGTGCGCACAGTGACAGGTGCGCACAGTGACAGGTTCACACAGTGACAGGTGCACACAGTGACAGGTGCACACAGTGACAGGTGCACAGTGACAAGTGCACAGTGACAGGTGCGCACAGTGACAGGTGCGCACAGTGACAGGTGCGCACAGTGACAGGTGCACACAGTGACAGGTGCACACAGTGACAGGTGCACACAGTGACAGGTGCGCACAGTGACAGGTGCGCACAGTGACAGGTTCATACAGTGACAGGTGCACAGTGACAGGTGCACAGTGACAGGTGCGGTCCTGTACCTGGGTGGAGTCGATCACAGCCACGATCATGTTGAGCAGCTCCCCGCTCCGAAGAGTCTCATCTGGAAACTACACACACAATTACCCCAGTTGCCCCGTACTTCAAATGCCCTCCTGTGCCTCAGTGTAGATTTGCCCCGTACCTCGGTGTAGATGCCCCTGTGTATTATTGCCCCCCCATGTACCTCGGTGTAGATTATTTGCCCCTGTACCTCGGTGTAGATTATTTGCCCCTGTACCTCGGTGTAGATTATTTGCCCCCCCGTGTACCTCGGTGTAGATTATTTGCCCCCCCCCGTACCTCGGTGTAGATTATTTGCCCCTGTACCTCGGTGTAGATTATTTGCCCCTGTGTACCTCGGTGTAGATTATTTGCCCCTGTACCTCGGTGTAGATTATTTGCCCCTGTACCTCGGTGTAGATTATTTGCCCCTGTACCTCGGTGTAGATTATTTGCCCCTGTACCTCGGTGTAGATTATTTGCCCCTGTGTACCTCGGTGTAGATTATTTGCCCCTGTACCTCGGTGTAGATTATTTGCCCCTGTACCTCGGTGTAGATTATTTGCCCCTGTACCTCGGTGTAGATTATTTGCCCCTGTGTACCTCAGTGTAGATTATTTGCCCCTGTACCTCGGTGTAGATTATTTGCCCCTGTACCTCGGTGTAGATTATTTGCCCCTGTACCTCGGTGTAGATTATTTGCCCCTGTACCTCGGTGTAGATTATTTGCCCCCCCCCGTACCTCGGTGTAGATTATTTGCCCCTGTACCTCGGTGTAGATTATTTGCCCCTGTGTACCTCGGTGTAGATTATTTGCCCCTGTACCTCGGTGTAGATTATTTGCCCCTGTGTACCTCGGTGTAGATTATTTGCCCCTGTACCTCGGTGTAGATTATTTGCCCCTGTGTACCTCAGTGTAGATTATTTGCCCCTGTACCTCGGTGTAGATGGAGGGCGTGAGGAAGCACAGGAGCCTCACGTCGTCCTCCTGACAGGCCTTATTGCCCCTGTGTACCTCGGTGTAGATTATTTGCCCCTGTACCTCGGTGTAGATTATTTGCCCCTGTACCTCGGTGTAGATTATTTGCCCCTGTACCTCGGTGTAGATGGAGGGCGTGAGGAAGCACAGGAGCCTCACGTCGTCCTCCTGACAGGCCTTCATATCCATCATGAGGCAGGTGTGCAGGTCCCCGAGCGCCGTGGCCTGAGCGAACGACTCGTACAGAAGCATCTTCCCGTTCGCCGCTTTACTGCAGAGAGACACCAGCTGAACCCGGGTCCCGGACCGGCCCGGACCCGGCCCAGACCCAGACCCGGACCCGGCCCGGACCCCGTAAACCCACCTGGCCTTCAGGTAGTACAGCAGGTGGTACCCGATCTTGGGCTGTTTCTGGTACAGCTCTGCCAGCAGCTCCAGCAGGACGGAGAAGCCGCTGTTGTCCTCCTGCATCAGCACCAGGTTCCTGAAGACCAGACACACGGGCTTCCCCACGGACTCCTCCAGGGACCTGCACAGACCGGGACGAGACCAGGACTAGACCAGGACTATAACAGGACTAACCCCCACGGACTCCTCCAGGGACCTGCACAGACCGGGACGAGACCAGGACTAGACCAGGACTATAACAGGACTAACCCCCACGGACTCCTCCAGGGACCTGCACAGACCGGGACGAGACCAGGACTAGACCAGGACTATAACAGGACTAACCCCCACTGACTCCTCCAGGGACCTGCACAGACCGGGACGAGACCAGGACTAGACCAGGACTATAACAGGACTAACCCCCACTGACTCCTCCAGGGACCTGCACAGACCGGGACTATAACAGGACTAACCCCCACGGACTCCTCCAGGGACCTGCACAGACCGGGACTAGACCGGGATTAGACCGGGACTAGACCAGGACTAGACCAGGACTAGACCAGGACTAGACCAGGACTAGACCAGGACTAGACCAGGACTAGACCAGGACTATAACAGGACTAACCCCACAGACTACAGTCCCTGAAACAAAAGTTTATAATGTGACTTTAAATGAATCGATTGGTTTCAGAAATGTCTCATATTAAAGCTCAAACCTCCCAAATTCTGCTCAATTTACTCAAATAAATTTGCTTCATTGAAGAAACTTTGATCATTTACTGAACACAAAGGTCAGATTTAGGCAGGACAAAAGTCTTGTCTCCTTGTCACATGATGCACCCAGTCCTAGATTCCAGCCTCACCTGTGATCAGTTACTGATCAGTCACTTAGTGGGTGTGTATAAAAAGAACCCCAGCACACCAGACCCTCACATCAACTGAGAACCCCAGCACACCAGACCCTCACATCAACTGCAACTTGACCTCTGACAACCTGCCTAAGATCCACCCTGAGACCAAAGCGTTAATTATCAAGAGGCTGAAGACCAGATCCACTGCTGAGGTGGCCGACACCTTCAATGTGTCTCAGCGTCAAGTACAAAGAATAAGAAAAAGATCTGAAAAGACTGGAGATGTTTTTGACAAGCCCAGGTCCAGCAGACCCCGCAAGACAACTGCTCAGGAGGACCGTTTGTTGATTGGAAAATCCAAGGCCCCTTTTCCACTGCAGCAGAGCTCCACCAGGCCTGGTCACCTCAAGTCCCTGTGTCAACCAGAACAGTTTGTAGAATTCTGTCTGGAAATGGCTCCATGGTCGAATCAGTGCACAGAAACCAGCACTAAACAAAAGGCAATTAAAAAACCGTGTGGCATTTGCCAAGGCCCACAGCCTGCTGAAAGGATGGACACTGGAAAAGTGGCAGAAGGTGGATTTCTCAGATGAATCCTCGGTTGAATTACATCACAGCTGCTGCAAATATTGCAGGAGACCTACTGGAGCCCACATGGATCCAAGATTCACCCAGAAAACAGTTCAGTTTGGTGGAGGAAAAATCACAGTCTGGGGTTCCATCCAGTATGGGGGTGTGAGAGACATTTGCAGGGTGAAGGAAATATCAATATCCTAAAATATCAGAAGTATCAGCACCTCTTACCTCTCAGAATGTGTTTTATTGCCATATGAGTGAACAGGTTCACAACATTAGGAAATTGCTGCGGTACTTGGAGCAGGATGTAGACAAACACTGACATGCAACAAATAATAGAATAAAATAAAGCTATAATATAATATAACAAAATGTACAAATTTACAGGAGTGTAATAATATAGAGTATGAGAGTATCAGTGATCAGTGCAAAACAGGCAGGTGCGAGAACACAGGGTCATGTGACAGAAGCAGAGTGGGGGGTGGGACCAGTCCGAGTGTTATTTATGAGTCCAACAGCAGAGGGGAAGAAACTGTTTTTGTGGAGAGAGGTTCTGGTCCGATTGGACCGTAGCCTCCTGCCTGAGGGGAGTAGGTCAAAAAGTCCATGTCCAGGGTGAGAAGGATCAGCTGCAATTCGACCTGCACGTGTCCGAGTCCTGGAAGTGTACAGGTCCTGAAGAGATGGAGGCTGCAGCCAATCACCTTCTCAGCAGAGCACAACATGCTGCAGCCTCTGTTTGTCCCTGATGGTGGCTCCAGCACCACACGGTGATGGAGGAGGTGAGGATGGACTCAATGATGGCCGTGTAGAACTGCACCATTGTCCGTGCTGCAGGTTGAATTTCTTCAGCTGCCTCAGGAAGTACATCCTCTGCTGGGCCTTCTTTATGATGGAGGTGATGGTGGGCTCCCATTTGAGGTCCTGGGTGATGGTGATCCCCAGGAAGCGGAATGAGTCCAGAGTGGTGATGGGGGTGTCGGTCAGGATGATGGAGGGGAGTGGGGCTGTGTGCTTCCTAAAGTCCACAATCATCTCCACTGTCTTCTGGGCATTAAGCACCAGGTTGTTCTGGCTGCACCAGGACACCAGACGATCAACCTCCGTCCTGTAGGCAGACTCATCCCCGTCCGAGATGAGCCCAATGACCGTGGTGTCATCTGCAAACTTGATGAGCTTGACAGACTGATGGGAAGAGGTGCAGCAGTTGGTGTACAGGGAGAAGAGCAGAGGAGAAAGAACACAGCCTTGCGGAGAGCCGGTGCTGATGGTCCGGGAGTCCGAGACATTCTTCCCCAGCCTCACGTGCTGCTTCCTGTCCGTCAGGAAGTCAGTGATCCACCTGCAGAGAGGATCAGGCACGTTCATCTGGGACAGCTTGCCTTGGAGGAGGTCTGGGCGGATGGTGTTGAAGGCAGAGCTGAAGTCCACAAACAGGATCCTGGCGTAGGTTCCCGGGGAGTCCAGATGCCGCAGGGTGAAGTGTAGAGCCATGTTGATGGCGTCGTCTACAGACCTGTGGCTCTGTAGGCAAACTGCAGGGGGTCCAGGAGGGGGGCCGTGAGGGTCTTGAGGTGGGGTAGAACCAGGCGCTCCAATGACTTCATGACCACAGATGTCAGAGCCACAGGTCTGTAGTCATTGAGTCCGGTGGTCCTTGGCTTCTTGGGGACAGGAACAATGGTGGAAGTTTTGAAGCAGACAGGCACATGACAAGCCTGCAGTGAAGAATTGAAGATGTCTGTAAACACTGGGGCAGCTCGTTAGCACAGTGTCTCAGGGTGGCAGCAGTGACGCCATCTGGGCCCGACGCCTTCCGGGCATTCATCCTCTTGAACTGCTTCTTCACATCTGCCTCATGAATGTGAAAGGGTGGAGATGGCTCTGGTGAGGGGGAAACGGTGGGGGGATGAGTGTCCGGGTTGTCTCTATTGTCTCTATTGTTGGGACAGTTGGAGGTGTGAGAGCTGCTTGATGACTCATCAAAACGACAGTAGAAGTCGTTAAGACTGTTGGCTAGGGACAGGTCATCCGTGGAGTGTGGAGTTTTAGGTTTGTAGTTGGTGATGGTGATGGTGTGTAGTTCTGATTCTGATTAGCACCTCTTACATTCCCAACCATAAAAGGGGTCACATTTTGCAGCAGGATGGGGCTCCATCACAAACTTCTATCTCTACATCAAAGTTCCTCAAGGTGAAGAAGATCAAGGTGCTCCAGGACTGGCCCAGTCACCAGACATGAACATCACTGAGCAGGTCTGGGGTAGAATTCTTTGCTGTTCCTGATGACTTCATCAACAAACTGTATGAATCACTGTGGAACCACATGGATGAAGTCCTTCAGCTCATGGAAGTCATACAAGATATTAAATATGGAGCTCACAGCACCACTACTTAATTCACTGACGTTATGCAACAGATTTTTGTATTTGAAGTAAATTATTTGTTCAATTTTCTGTAGGCGACAAAACTTTTGTCTTTCCAAAATCTGACCTTTGTGTTCATTAAATGATCAATGTTTCTTCAGTGAAGCAAATTTATTTCAGTAAACTGAGCAGAATTTGGGAGGTTTGAGCTTTAATATGAGACATTTCTAAAACCAATCGATTCATTTAACCTCAGGTTATAAACTTTTGTTTCTATAAAATGGATCAGAGACAAGACTTTTGTCAGGGACTGTAGGACCAGTGTAAATGTGTGAAGTAGTATTTGCAGTAGTATTTGTAGTATCTGTAGTACTGACTCTTCGGTGATCTCTAGTCGCAGTAGTAGTAGTATTTGCAGTAGTATTTGTAGTATTTGTAGTACTGACTCTTCGGTGATCTCGTCCGGTAACACGTCGCCTCTGAAATGTTCCTTAAAAAGCTCCGACAAACAGCAGGCCAAAGCCAACATCTGCTCCTGGTCAAAGTCCTCCTGAGGACACAAGGAGACACGTGAGGAGGCAAGGAAACAGAAGAGGAGACACGTGAGGAGGCAAGGAGACAGAAGAGGAGACACGTGAGGAGGCAAGGAGACAGAAGAGGAGACACGTGAGGAGGCAAGGAGACAGAAGAGGAGACACGTGAGGAGGCAAGGAGACAGAAGAGGAGACACGTGAGGAGGCAAGGAGACAGAAGAGGAGACACGTGAGGAGGCAAGGAGACACAGGAGGAAGCAAGGAGACACGTGAGGAGGCAAGGAGACACAGGAGGAGGCAAGGAGACACGTGAGACGACATGGGGGCAGTAAGGGGCAGTGGGGGGCAGTGGGGGGCTGTAGGGGGCAGTAGGGGGCTGTAGGGGGCAGTGGGGGGCAGTAGGGGGCTGTAGGGGGCTGTAGGGGGCAGTGGGGGGCTGTAGGGGGCAGTAGGGGGCTGTAGGGGGCAGTGGGGGGCAGTAGGGGGCTGTAGGGGGCTGTAGGGGGCAGTGGGGGGCTGTAGGGGGCTGTAGGGGGCTGTAGGGGGCAGTGGGGGGCAGTAGGGGGCAGTAGGGGCCTGTAGGGGGCAGTAGGGGGGGCAGTAGGGAGCTGTGAGGGGCTGTAGGGGGCTCTGGGGGCAGTGGAGAGCAGTAGGGGGCACGTGGGGGGGCAGTAGGGGCTGTGAGGGGGCTGTAGGGGGCAGTGGGGGCAGTAGGGGGCTGTAGGGGGGCAGTAGGGGGCAGTGGGGCTATATAGGGGGCAGTGGGGGGCAGTGGGGGGCTGTAGCAGGGGGCAGTGGGGGGCAGTAGAGGGGGCTGTAGGGGGCAGTAGGGGCAGTGGGGGCAGTAGGGGGCTGTGAGGGGCTGTGAGGGAGCAGTGGGGGGCAGTGAGAGCAGTAAGGGGCTGTGGGGGGCAGTGAGGGGGGCAGTGAAGGGGGCAGTGGGGGGCAGTAGAGGGGGCAGTAGGGGGGCAGTGGGGGGCAGTGGGGGCTGTGGGGGGGCTGTAGGGGGCAGTGGGGGCAGTGCAGGGGGCAGTAGGGGGCTGTGGCAGAGAGCAGTGGGGGGCAGTGATGAGGGGGGCTGTGGGGGCAGTAGGGGGGGCAGTGGGGGCAGTAGGGGCTGTGCTGGGGGGCTGTAGGGGGCAGTGGGGGGCAGTAGGGGGCAGTGAAAGGCTGTAGGGGAGCCCAGTAGGGAGCTGTGGGGAGCTGTAGAGAGCAGGGACTGTAGGGGGCAAGTGAGAGAGGGCAGTGAGGGGCTGTAGGGGGGCAGTGGGGGGCAGTAGGGGGCTGTAGGGGGCTGTAGGGGGCAGTAGGGGGCTGTAGGGAGGCTGTGAGGGGGCTGTAGGGGGGCGTGTAGGGGCAGTGGGGGGGCAGTAGGGGGCTGTAGGGGGCAGTAGGGGGCAGTGGGGGGCAGTAGGGGGCTGTAGGGGGCTGTAGGGGGCAGTGGGGGGCAGTAGGGGGCAGTAAGGGGCTGTAGGGGGCAGTGGGGGGCAGTAGGGGGCAGTAGGGGGCAGTAGGGGGCAGTAGGGGGCAGTAGGGGGCAGTAGGGGGCTGTAGGGGGCTGTAGGGGGCAGTGGGGGGCAGTAGGGGGCAGTAAGGGGCAGTAGGGGGCAGTGGGGGGAAGTAGGGGGCAGTGGGGGGGCAGTGGGGGGGCAGTAGAGGGGGCAGTGGGGGGGCAGTAGAGGGGCAGTGGGGGCTGTGGGGGAGCAGTAGAGGAAGCAGTGGGGGCTGTAGGGGCAGTGGGGGGGCAGTGGGGGGCAGTAGGGAGACAGTAGGGGGCAGTAGGGGGGCAGTGAAGTGGGGGCAGTGGAGGCTGTAGAGAGGCAGTGGAGGGGCAGTAGAGGGGCAGTGGGGGCAGTAGGGGAGCAGTAGAGAAGAGGGCTGTAGGGGCAGTAGGGGCAGTAATGGAGGCAGTTACCTCCAGGACCTGGTCGACGATCTCCTGCATCACTTCACACTGAGTCTCTGTGTCACTGAAACAAACACACACATTACACACACACTATAGACACACACACACACTATAGACACACACACACACTATACACACATACACACACACACTATAGACACACACACACACACTATAGACACACACTATAGACACACACACACACTATAGACACACACTATAGACACACACACACACACTATAGACACACACACACACTATACACACATACACACACACACACACTATAGACACTAGGGTTGATGTTTAACGATGCTCTGACCAGTAATGGCCCTGGTTTCACGCGGTTTATCTCCAAAAAATAGCCACAGTATCAGATTCATTCCCGTCATTAAAAAAAAAAATCTTGCCTAATATAATATGCTATAATTGATCCCCAATACTGGCTAAATAAAGAGTGTTTTTTCAGCACTTATGTTTGTGTGGTTGTGTTTGTTAATTTAACACTATTACAGTTTAAAACCAATATGACTATGTTATAGTTCAGGGTGTCAGACTCATTTTGGTCCGGGGGCCGTATGCAGCTACTGTGATCCCAAAAGGGCCGGATCAGAAAACTCAGTTCTCTCTTCAGGTTATTGTATTTTTCTCCGTGTCTCGTAGTGGTGTTTAAGATTATATTCCTCCAGCAACAAACACACTGAGCACAGATTTCCCATTCACCTCTGTCAGCAAATAAGAATTAGACTATTTTTCTTGGGAAATCCTGAACTCAGCATCTGCTTTCTCATTTTGGACATTTTGCTGATGAGGGTCACGGTCGACAATCAAAATGATCGGAGTCCTTTAAGAGCGTTTTGGAAGAGGAAAGTCTTCATTTGTGCTGCTCTGGTGGGAGTCGCATAGCGTACAGAAACGCCCGGAGGCAGCTGCTATGCTAAGCGGTGCAGAAAATTAACAGAAAAATCTGAAAATTTTAAAGTATTTTAATAGAAAAATCAGCCGAGGGCCAGATTAAAGGTCTTGAAGGGCGGATCTGGCTTTCGAATACACATGTTTGACACATGTGTTATAGTGTAATTTTGCTCTTAACTGTTGATGAAGTTCCTGGATGTTGCGTAGTCGCGTGACATTACTCTGAAGAAGGGAGGGGGGAGAAGGACAAGACAACATGACCGCGCTAGAGTTGGTCCCAAAGAAAAAACAGCGTCTGCAGTTTGGCAGCATTTCGGTTTGTGATGGCCAAATGACAAAGAGCCAGGCAGATCGGTCGGCTCTGCAGAGGAGCAGAAGCAGAGACAACTGCATATTGTCGTGAGCCTGTTATTCGGGAGAAGAAGACCCCTTCTTTGGTGGAAATCCAATGAAAGTCAGTGGTAGCTTTCCTTTAATGTGTGGGTTGCCCGAAAATACCTGTGCATTTGTGCCACAATCTCTCCATCGGGCAGGTCTTCAGCACATGAGCACAAAGCTGTCAACCCTAGCGTGCCCTACTCAAGCCGGAGGAAAAAGTGAACATGCTGGTTTTCTGGCGAGAAAAACATTCAATAACAATCACTTTATTTTCAATAAGTGGCTTTTCTGACGATACAAGAAAACGGTTCCAAATGTTGTATAGTTGTACTTTAATTTATTTGATTCATGTTAATATGTTTAAAAAGGAAATATACAAACTGAGCATTTCACTCAACTGCGTTCTCATCTGCACATGTTCGGTTATGTCTTGTTAGCCTGTTTATTGTTCAGATTTTCTTATTTGATAAGATCAAGTATTTCATTTATTTGATTCTTGTTGGTTTGTTACTGCCTTTGTTATTTAATGTCATTGTTGTTCTTTGATAAGCCTGTGAGTGCTGGATTATACAGGGCTGTGTTTTAATTTAACTGATGTAGCCTATAGATGACTGTAGCCTATAGATGACTGTAGCCTATAGATGACTGTAGCCTATAGATGACTGTAGCCTATAGATGACTGTAGCCTATAGATGACTGTAGCCTATAGATGACTGTAGCCTATAGATGACTGTAGCCTATAGATGACTGTAGTGGAAGTGGGCTTTAGCCCATAGACAATGTGTTATTTGGTTCTGTCGGTTCACTGCTGTATTTGCACTTTTTAAACATTTGTTAATAAAAGTTACTCATTTTGTACATGTGTTGTTCTGTTTTCAGTATCATTAGGCCTATGTGATGCTTTTCTGTTTCTAAACGGTATAAGTGCAGCTGCCATTTGGCCAGTGGACTCCACCTTAGTGCTACGAAGTGTGTGTGTGTTTTTTTAGCCTTAGCAGCAGTATATTCCGTATACAGGAACATGTGGAGACAGGTTTTAGCTTGATTATCAAATTGGATACCTTAACTCTTGCTCACACACACTATAGACACACACACTATAGACACACACACACACACTATAGACACACACACACACTATAGACACACACTATAGACACACACACACACACTATAGACACACACACACACACTATACACACACACTATAGACACACACTATAGACACACACACACACACTATAGACACACACACACACACACACACTATAGACACACACACACACACACTATAGACACACACACACACACACACACTATAGACACACACACACACACACTATAGACACACACACACACACACACACACACTATAGACACACACACACACACACACACACACTATAGACACACACACACACACACACACACACTATAGACACACACACACACACACACACACTATAGACACACACACACACACCTGGTCTTCTGCAGCTGTTGCACTTTGTCCTTCATGCTGTCCTCTAATTGGTCGAGCCAGGGTGTGATGTCAGCGGGTTCCTCCACCACGGCCTCTCTGATTGGATGAAACCGGAACTCACGCTTCTTCCCTGAAACGTGATTGGACAGAAGTATTAGTACTGTAATACTGCAGTACTGTAATACTGCAGTACTGTAATAGCTCCTGTGTTATGGAATCAACTCCCTGTTGGTGTTAAACAGGCTCCACAGTCTCTTTATTTAAGACCAGGCTTAAAACCTTCCTCTTCGGAATAGCTTATGACCAGGTTACTTAGTTGATGTCACTAAGATAAGCTGCTGCAGGAGATAACAAGCTGGGGGAAGTGTGGCAACCTGAGCACTGTCCTCTGTTTCCTCCTATTTTCTCATCAGCATCACTCACTATGTTCTCATCTGTAGTTTGTTCATTGCTATTCACATGTTGTCCCCTGTCCCACTGCCCCTGTGGAGTGGAACTCTTTCAGACGCCTGATGGCAGCTGGACCTCTCTCCTCCTCCTCGCCCGGCTCCTCCTCCTCCCCGGCTCTTCCCCACCTGGGTAGCTGTGGTCATACTGAACTGGCCCACGGGCCTGGACATCTATAGCCTGTCCGTCCATGGGAGTGGATCTCTCCTTCACTGTAGTTCTCCCCGAGGTTTCTTCTTTTTCCCAGGACTCTGGGTTTTTTGGAGTTGTTCCTTGCTGAGAAGGAGGGTCTAAGGACAGGGGATGACTGGACCATGTTTCATTTGCTGCTTTACATGAATGTTGTTTATTCCTGTTCTGATATGTCTGTGTGTGTGTTTTACTCATCAGAATCTTGGAACGGCCTTAGAGGAAACTGCTGTTGTGATTTTGGGCGCTACAAAATAAATTGAATTGAATTGAATAATACTGTAATACTGTAATACTGTAGTACTGTGATACTGTAGTACTGCAGTATTACAGTTCTGCAGTATTACAGTACTGTAGTACTGCAGTATTACAGTACTGCAGTACTACAGTATTACAGTACTGCAGTACTGTAATACTGTAGTACTGCAGTATTCGTACCTTTCGTGCTGAGCTCTTCTTCATCATCGGAAAACGCCGCCTCCGTGTTGTCGTAACACGTTTCATCTTTGTCCAAAAGAGACGAGTCCAAAAGAGACGAGTCCTCACACTTCACTGAGGACACAGGAGACAAGGAGACAAGGGGTTAGGACAGAGGAGACGAGTCCTCACACTTCACTGAGGACACAGGAGACAAGGAGACAAGGGGTTAGGACAGAGGAGATGAGTCCTCACACTTCACTGAGGACACAGGAGACAAGGGGTTAGGACAGAGGAGACGAGTCCTCACACTTCACTGAGGACACAGGAGACAAGGAGACAAGGGGTTAGGACAGAGGAGACGAGTCCTCACACTTCACTGAGGACACAGGAGACAAGGAGACAAGGGGTTAGGACAGAGACGAGTCCTCACACTTCACTGAGGACACAGGAGACAAGGAGACAAGGGAGTTAGGACAGAGGAGACGAGTCCTCACACTTCACTGAGGACACAGGAGACAAGGAGACAAGGGGTTAGGACAGAGGAGATGAGTCCTCACACTTCACTGAGGACACAGGAGACAAGGGGTTAGGACAGAGGAGACGAGTCCTCACACTTCACTGAGGACACAGGAGACAAGGAGACAAGGGGTTAGGACAGAGGAGATGAGTCCTCACACTTCACTGAGGACACAGGAGACAAGGAGACAAGGGGTTAGGACAGAGGAGACGAGTCCTCACACTTCACTGAGGACACAGGAGACAAGGAGACAAGGGGTTAGGACAGAGGAGACGAGTCCTCACACTTCACTGAGGACACAGGAGACAAGGAGACAAGGGGTTAGGACAGAGGAGCGAGTCCTCACACTTCACTGAGGACACAGGAGACAAGGAGACAAGGGAGTTAGGACAGAGGAGACGACTCCTCCCACGTCACTGAGGACACAGGAGACCTCGAGACCTTGGGTTAGGACAGATGAGACGAGTCCTCACACTTCACTGAGGACACAGGAGACAAGGAGACAAGGGGTTAGGACAGAGGAGACGAGTCCTCACACTTCACTGAGGACACAGGAGACAAGGAGACAAGGGGTTAGGACAGAGGAGACGAGTCCTCACACTTCACTGAGGACACAGGAGACAAGGAGACAAGGGGTTAGGACAGAGGAGATGAGTCCTCACACTTCACTGAGGACACAGGAGACAAGGAGACAAGGGGTTAGGACAGAGGAGACGAGTCCTCACACTTCACTGAGGACACAGGAGACAAGGAGACAAGGGGTTAGGACAGAGGAGATGAGTCCTCACACTTCACTGAGGACACAGGAGACAAGGAGACAAGGGGTTAGGACAGAGGAGATGAGTCCTCACACTTCACTGAGGACACAGGAGACAAGGAGACAAGGGGTTAGGACAGAGGAGATGAGTCCTCACACTTCACTGAGGACACAGGAGACAAGGAGACAAGGGAGTTAGGACAGAGGAGACGAGTCCTCACACTTCACTGAGGACACAGGAGACAAGGAGACAAGGGGTTAGGACAGAGGAGATGAGTCCTCACACTTCACTGAGGACACAGGAGACAAGGAGACAAGGGGTTAGGACAGAGGAGACGAGTCCTCACACTTCACTGAGGACACAGGAGACAAGGAGACAAGGGGTTAGGACAGAGGAGACGAGTCCTCACACTTCACTGAGGACACAGGAGACAAGGAGACAAGGGGTTAGGACAGAGGAGACGAGTCCTCACACTTCACTGAGGACACAGGAGACAAGGAGACAAGGGGTTAGGACAGAGGAGACGAGTCCTCACACTTCACTGAGGACACAGGAGACAAGGAGACAAGGGGTTAGGACAGAGGAGACGAGTCCTCACACTTCACTGAGGACACAGGAGACAAGGAGACAAGGGGTTAGGACAGAGGAGACGAGTCCTCACACTTCACTGAGGACACAGGAGACAAGGAGACAAGGGGTTAGGACAGAGGA
>CM060669.1:37756101-37811101 GCA_030686955.1 Odontamblyopus rebecca
ATAACCAGACCAGAGAGACCCCGCTGTGTGCGTGGTACAGGTGCATTGTGGGACGTGTAGTCTCACCTGTAAACCCGGGGCTGAGGCTCTGGGGGTTGTGGAGCAGGTCTCTCCACAGAAGCTCCATCTCCGGGATCCGAGCCACATTCTGCAGCAGGCGCACCAGGTCTCTGCCGATCACCACACACTCCATAAACTACAGGGAGAACAAGAAACTCCATGAACTACAGGAAGAACAGGAAACTCCATGAACTACAGGAAGAACAGGAAACTCCATGAACTACAGGAACAACAGGAAACTCCATGAACTACAGGAACAACAGGAAACTCCATGAACTACAGGAACAACAGGAAACTCCATGAACTACAGGAACAACAGGAAACTCCATGAACTACAGGAACAACAGGAAACTCCATGAACTACAGGAACAACAGGAAACTCCATGAACTACAGGAACAACAGGAAACTCCATGAACTACAGGAACAACAGGAAACTCCATGAACTACAGGAACAACAGGAAACTCCATGAACTACAGGAACAACAGGAAACTCCATGAACTACAGGAACAACAGGAAACTCCATGAACTACAGGAACAACAGGAAACTCCATGAACTACAGGAACAACAGGAAACTCCATAAACTACAGGAAGAACAGGAAACTCCATGAACTACAGGAAGAACAGGAAACTCCATGAACTACAGGAAGAACAGGAAACTCCATGAACTACAGGAAGAACAGGAAACTCCATGAACTACAGGAAGAACAGGAAACTCCATGAACTACAGGAAGAACAGGAAACTCCATGAACTACAGGAAGAACAGGAAACTCCATGAACTACAGGAACAACAGGAAACTCCATGAACTACAGGAACAACAGGAAACTCCATGAACTACAGGAACAACAGGAAACTCCATGAACTACAGGAACAACAGGAAACTCCATGAACTACAGGAACAACAGGAAACTCCATGAACTACAGGAACAACAGGAAACTCCATGAACTACAGGAACAACAGGAAACTCCATGAACTACAGGAACAACAGGAAACTCCATGAACTACAGGAACAACAGGAAACTCCATGAACTACAGGAACAACAGGAAACTCCATGAACTACAGGAAGAACAGGAAACTCCATGAACTACAGGAAGAACAGGAAACTCCATGAACTACAGGAACAACAGGAAACTCCATGAACTACAGGAAGAACAGGAAACTCCATGAACTACAGGAAGAACAGGAAACTCCATGAACTACAGGAAGAACAGGAAACTCCATGAACTACAGGAACAACAGGAAACTCCATGAACTACAGGAAGAACAGGAAACTCCATGAACTACAGGAAGAACAGGAAACTCCATAAACTACAGGAAGAACAGGAAACTCCATGAACTACAGGAAGAACAGGAAACTCCATGAACTACAGGAACAACAGGAAACTCCATGAACTACAGGAAGAACAGGAAACTCCATGAACTACAGGAACAACAGGAAACTCCATGAACTACAGGAACAACAGGAAACTCCATGAACTACAGGAACAACAGGAAACTCCATGAACTACAGGAACAACAGGAAACTCCATGAACTACAGGAAGAACAGGAAACTCCATGAACTACAGGAACAACAGGAAACTCCATGAACTACAGGAAGAACAGGAAACTCCATGAACTACAGGAACAACAGGAAACTCCATGAACTACAGGAACAACAGGAAACTCCATGAACTACAGGAAGAACAGGAAACTCCATGAACTACAGGAAGAACAGGAAACTCCATGAACTACAGGAAGAACAGGAAACTCCATGAACTACAGGAACAACAGGAAACTCCATGAACTACAGGAACAACAGGAAACTCCATGAACTACAGGAACAACAGGAAACTCCATGAACTACAGGAAGAACAGGAAACTCCATAAACTACAGGAACAACAGGAAACTCCATGAACTACAGGAAGAACAGGAAACTCCATAAACTACAGGAAGAACAGGAAACTCCATGAACTACAGGAAGAACAGGAAACTCCATGAACTACAGGAACAACAGGAAACTCCATGAACTACAGGAAGAACAGGAAACTCCATAAACTACAGGAAGAACAGGAAACTCCATGAACTACAGGAAGAACAGGAAACTCCATAAACTACAGGAAGAACAGGAAACTCCATGAACTACAGGAAGAACAGGAAACTCCATAAACTACAGGAACAACAGGAAACTCCATAAACTACAGGAAGAACAGGGAACTCCATGAACTACAGGAAGAACAGGAAACTCCATAAACTACAGGAAGAACAGGAAACTCCATGAACTACAGGAACAACAGGAAACTCCATGAACTACAGGAACAACAGGAAACTCCATGAACTACAGGAAGAACAGGAAACTCCATGAACTACAGGAAGAACAGGAAACTCCATGAACTACAGGAAGAACAGGAAACTCCATGAACTACAGGAAGAACAGGAAACTCCATGAACTACAGGAACAACAGGAAACTCCATGAACTACAGGAACAACAGGAAACTCCATGAACTACAGGAACAACAGGAAACTCCATGAACTACAGGAAGAACAGGAAACTCCATGAACTACAGGAACAACAGGAAACTCCATGAACTACAGGAACAACAGGAAACTCCATGAACTACAGGAAGAACAGGAAACTCCATGAACTACAGGAACAACAGGAAACTCCATGAACTACAGGAACAACAGGAAACTCCATGAACTACAGGAACAACAGGAAACTCCATGAACTACAGGAACAACAGGAAACTCCATGAACTACAGGAAGAACAGGAAACTCCATGAACTACAGGAAGAACAGGAAACTCCATGAACTACAGGAACAACAGGAAACTCCATGAACTACAGGAACAACAGGAAACTCCATAAACTACAGGAAGAACAGGAAACTCCATGAACTACAGGAAGAACAGGAAACTCCATGAACTACAGGAAGAACAGGAAACTCCATAAACTACAGGAAGAACAGGAAACTCCATGAACTACAGGAAGAACAGGAAACTCCATAAACTACAGGAACAACAGGAAACTCCATGAACTACAGGAAGAACAGGAAACTCCATGAACTACAGGAACAACAGGAAACTCCATGAACTACAGGAAGAACAGGAAACTCCATAAACTACAGGAAGAACAGGGAACTCCATGAACTACAGGAAGAACAGGAAACTCCATAAACTACAGGAAGAACAGGAAACTCCATAAACTACAGGAAGAACAGGGAACTCCATGAACTACAGGAAGAACAGGAAACTCCATAAACTACAGGAACAACAGGAAACTCCATGAACTACAGGAAGAACAGGAAACTCCATGAACTACAGGAACAACAGGAAACTCCATGAACTACAGGAACAACAGGAAACTCCATAAACTACAGGAAGAACAGGAAACTCCATAAACTACAGGAAGAACAGGGAACTCCATGAACTACAGGAAGAACAGGAAACTCCATAAACTACAGGAAGAACAGGAAACTCCATAAACTACAGGAACAACAGGGAACTCCATGAACTACAGGAACAACAGGAAACTCCATGAACTACAGGAAGAACAGGAAACTCCATGAACTACAGGAAGAACAGGAAACTCCATGAACTACAGGAAGAACAGGAAACTCCATGAACTACAGGAACAACAGGAAACTCCATAAACTACAGGAAGAACAGGAAACTCCATGAACTACAGGAACAACAGGAAACTCCATGAACTACAGGAACAACAGGAAACTCCATGAACTACAGGAACAACAGGAAACTCCATGAACTACAGGAAGAACAGGAAACTCCATAAACTACAGGAACAACAGGAAACTCCATGAACTACAGGAAGAACAGGAAACTCCATAAACTACAGGAAGAACAGGAAACTCCATGAACTACAGGAAGAACAGGAAACTCCATGAACTACAGGAACAACAGGAAACTCCATGAACTACAGGAAGAACAGGAAACTCCATGAACTACAGGAAGAACAGGAAACTCCATGAACTACAGGAAGAACAGGAAACTCCATAAACTACAGGAACAACAGGAAACTCCATGAACTACAGGAAGAACAGGAAACTCCATGAACTACAGGAAGAACAGGAAACTCCATAAACTACAGGAAGAACAGGAAACTCCATGAACTACAGGAAGAACAGGAAACTCCATGAACTACAGGAAGAACAGGAAACTCCATGAACTACAGGAACAACAGGAAACTCCATGAACTACAGGAACAACAGGAAACTCCATGAACTACAGGAAGAACAGGAAACTCCATAAACTACAGGAACAACAGGAAACACGTGAGGAAACTATGAATGAAAAGACGGAAAAGGCAGAAAGGGAAAAGGGGGGAGTCAGAAACTATCCCAGGTCCAGTCCGGGTCCAGTCCGGGTCCAGTCCGGGTCCAGTCCGGGTCCAGTCCCGGTCCAGTCCCGGTCCAGTCCCGGTCCAGTCCCGGTCCAGTCCAGTCCCGGTCCAGTCCCGGTCCGGTCCAGTCCCGGTCCAGTCCGGGTCCAGTCCCGGTCCAGTCCCGGTCCAGTCCCGGTCCAGTCCCGGTCCAGTCCCGGTCCAGTCCAGTCCCGGTCCAGTCCCGGTCCAGTCCCGGTCCCGGTCCGGTCCCGGTCCGGTCCAGTCCCGGTCCAGTCCGGGTCCAGTCCCGGTCCAGTCCCGGTCCAGTCCCGGTCCAGTCCCGGTCCAGTCCCGGTCCAGTACCTTCTCTCGGAGCATGCAGATGCAGAAGTCGACCTCCTTCTGTCGGAGGCTCAGGAGGTTCGGGGCTCCGTGGTCCACGATAAGTCTGAGGTACGTGTAAACAGCCATGGAGACGAGCATCCCACTCTTCAGCACCCACTCTCTGTGGACAGCTCCGGATAAACACTGGGGCTCATACAACACACACACTATACACACATACGTTATACACACATACACACATGCACAGGCTCCTACTGTGGGGGTGGAGGCTCATACAGACTCGTACTGTGGGGCGGAGCCTTGTACACGCTCGTACTGTGGGGGCGGAGCCTCTAATGGGCTCATACTGTGGGGGCGGAGCCTCGTACGGGCTCGTACTGTGGGGCGGGGGCTCGTACAGACTCGTACTGTGGGGGCAGAGCCTCGTACGGGCTCATACTGTGGGGGCGGAGCCTTGTACACACTCGTACTGTGGGGGCGGAGCCTCGTATAGACTCATACTGTAAGGGCGGAACCTCGTACAGGCTCATACTGTAAGGGCGGAGCCTCGTACAGGCTCATACTGTGGGGCGGAGCCTCGTACAGACTCGTACTGTGGGGCGGAGCCTCGTATGGGCTCATACTGTGGGGGCGGAGCCTCGTACAGACTCGTACTGTGGGGCGGAGCCTCGTACAGACTCGTACTGTGGGGCGGAGCCTCGTACAGACTCGTACTGTGGGGGCGGAGCCTCGTACAGACTCGTACTGTGGGGGCGGAGCCTCGTACAGACTCGTACTGTGGGGGTGGAGTCTGAGTAATCTAGAGATCTTTCCTGGGCCCCGTTCAAACCCTCCTCACACGTGTAAAATAAACATAAATAATAAAGATCATGACGGTACTTTTGGTCGAGGAGGATGTCCAGGGCGCTCTCCGCCAACCACAGGTTCTTACTGGAGACATCTCCTCCTGAAACAGACGAGGAGAACCGTGAGAACGATGAGGAGAAAAACGAGGAGAACACGAGGAGAACACGAGGAGAACATGAGGAGAACACAAGGAGAACATGAGGAGAAAAGCGAGGAGAACACGAGGAGAACCACAAGGACCACGAGGAGAACACGAGGAGAACACGAGGAGAACACGAGGAGAACACGAGGAGAACACAAGGAGAACACGAGGAGAACACGAGGAGAACATGAGGAGAAAAGCGAGGAGAACATGAGGAGAACCACAAGGACCACGAGGAGAACACGAGGAGAACACGAGGAGAACATGAGGAGAAAAGCGAGGAGAACACGAGGAGAACACAAGGAGAACACGAGGAGAACACGAGGAGAACACGAGGAGAACCACAAGGACCATGAGGAGAACACGAGGAGAACACGAGGAGAACACGAGGAGAACCACAAGGACCACGAGGAGAACACGAGGAGAAAAGAAAAGCGAGGAGAACACGAGGAGAACACGAGGAGAACATGAGGAGAAAAGCGAGGAGAACACGAGGAGAACCACAAGGACCACGAGGAGAACACGAGGAGAACATGAGGAGAACCACAAGGACCACGAGGAGAACACAAGGAGAAAAGAAAAGCGAGGAGAACACGAGGAGAACCACAAGGACCACGAGGCGAACATGAGGAGAACACGAGGAGAAAAGCAAGGAGAACACGAGGAGAAAAGTGAGGAGAACATGAGGAGAACACGAGGAGAACACAAGGAGAACCACAAGGACCATGAGGCGAACACGAGGAGAACACAAGGAGAACCACAAGGACCACGAGGAGAACACGAGAACAGAAGGAGAAAAGATAAGCGAGGAGAACACGAGGAGAACACGAGGAGAAAAGCGAGAACACGAGGAGAACCACAAGGCCCACGAGGCGAACACGAGGAGAACACGAGGAGAAAACAAGGAGAAAAGCAAGGAGAACACGAGGAGAACACGAGGAGAAAACAAGGAGAAAAGCAAGGAGAACACGAGGAGAACACGAGGAGAAAACAAGGAGAAAAGCAAGGAGAACACGAGGAGAACACGAGGAGAACCACAAGGCCCACGAGGCGAACACGAGGAGAAAACAAGGAGAAAACAAGGAGAAAAGCAAGGAGAACATGAGGAGAACATGAGGAGAACACAAGGAGAACCTCAAGGACCACGAGGAGAACACAAGGAGAACCACAAGGACCACAAGGAGAACACAAGGAGAACACGAGGAGAACACGAGGAGAACACGAGGAGAACCTCAAGGACCACGAGGAGAACACAAGGAGAACCACAAGGACCACAAGGAGAACACGAGGAGAACACGAGGAGAACCTCAAGGACCACAAGGAGAACATGAGGAGAACACGAGGAGAACCTCAAGGACCACAAGGAGAACACGAGGAGAACACGAGGAGAACACGAGGAGAACATGAGGAGAAAAGCGAGGAGAACACGAGGAGAACCACAAGGACCACGAGGAGAACACGAGGAGAACATGAGGAGAACCACAAGGACCACGAGGAGAACACAAGGAGAAAAGAAAAGCGAGGGAGAACACGAGGAGAACCACAAGGACCACAAGGAGAACACGAGGAGAACACGAGGAGAACACGAGGAGAACACGAGGAGAACCTCAAGGACCACGAGGAGAACACAAGGAGAACCACAAGGACCACAAGTAGAACACGAGGAGAACACGAGGAGAACCACAAGGACCACGAGGCGAACATGAGGAGAACACGAGGGAGAACCACAAGGACCACGAGGAGAACATGAGGAGAACACGAGGAGAAAAGCAAGGAGAACACAAGGAGAAAAGGGAGGAGAACATGAGGAGAACACGAGGAGAACACAAGGAGAACCACAAGGACCATGAGGCGAACACGAGGAGAACACAAGGAGAACCACAAGGACCACGAGGAGAACACGAGAACAGAAGGAGAAAAGATAAGCGAGGAGAACACGAGGAGAACACGAGGAGAAAAGCGAGAACACGAGGAGAACCACAAGGCCCACGAGGCGAACACGAGGAGAACACGAGGAGAAAACAAGGAGAAAAGCAAGGAGAACACGAGGAGAACACGAGGAGAAAACAAGGAGAAAAGCAAGGAGAACACGAGGAGAACACGAGGAGAAAACAAGGAGAAAAGCAAGGAGAACATGAGGAGAACATGAGGAGAACACAAGGAGAACCTCAAGGACCACGAGGAGAACACAAGGAGAACCACAAGGACCACAAGGAGAACACAAGGAGAACACGAGGAGAACACGAGGAGAACACGAGGAGAACCTCAAGGACCACGAGGAGAACACAAGGAGAACCACAAGGACCACAAGGAGAACACGAGGAGAACACGAGGAGAACCTCAAGGACCACAAGGAGAACATGAGGAGAACACGAGGAGAACCTCAAGGACCACAAGGAGAACACGAGGAGAACACGAGGAGAACACAAGGAGAACACAAGGAGAACCACAAGGACCACGAGGAGAACACGAGGAGAACACAAGGAGAACACGAGGAGAACACGAGGAGAACACGAGGAGAACACGAGGAGAACACAAGGAGAACACAAGGAGAACCACAAGGACCACAAGGAGAACACGAGGAGAACACAAGGAGAACACGAGGAGAACACGAGGAGAACACGAGGAGAACACGAGGAGAACACAAGGAGAACACAAGGAGAACCACAAGGACCACAAGGAGAACACGAGGAGAACACGAGGAGAACACGAGGAGAACCACAAGGACCACGAGGAGAACACGAGGAGAACACGAGGAGAACCTCAAGGACCACGAGGAGAACACGAGGAGAAAAGAAAAGCGAGGAGAACACGAGGAGAACACGAGGAGAACATGAGGAGAAAAGCGAGGAGAACACGAGGAGAACATGAGGAGAACCACAAGGATCATGAGGAGAACACGAGGAGAAAAGAAAAGCGAGGAGAACACGAGGAGAACCACAAGGACCACGAGGCGAACATGAGGAGAACACGAGGAGAAAAGCAAGGAGAACACAAGGAGAAAAGTGAGGAGAACATGAGGAGAACACGAGGAGAACACAAGGAGAACCACAAGGACCATGAGGCGAACACGAGGAGAACACAAGGAGAACCACAAGGACCACGAGGAGAACACGAGAACAGAAGGAGAAAAGATAAGCGAGGAGAACACGAGGAGAAAAGCGAGAACACGAGGAGAACCACAAGGCCCACGAGGCGAACACGAGGAGAACACGAGGAGAAAACAAGGAGAAAAGCAAGGAGAACATGAGGAGAACATGAGGAGAAAACAAGGAGAAAAGCAAGGAGAACACGAGGAGAACACGAGGAGAAAACAAGGAGAAAAGCAAGGAGAACACGAGGAGAACACGAGGAGAAAACAAGGAGAAAAGCAAGGAGAACACGAGGAGAACACGAGGAGAACCTCAAGGACCACGAGGAGAACACAAGGAGAACCACAAGGACCACAAGGAGAACACAAGGAGAACACGAGGAGAACACGAGGAGAACACGAGGAGAACACGAGGAGAACACGAGGAGAACACAAGGAGAACCACAAGGAGAACCACAAGGAGAACCACAAGGAGAACACGAGGAGAACACGAGGAGAACACGAGGAGAACACGAGGAGAACACGAGGAGAACACGAGGAGAACACGAGGAGAACACGAGGAGAACACGAGGAGAACACGAGGAGAACCGGGCTGCAGGATGTTCTCTGCTCTGATGTCGTTTCCTGGAGTCGTGTTTGTTTCATTTTCATGTTTCACTCAAACCTGCACATTTAGCACGAGTTCTTCTCTCAGACTGAAAACACTCTGTTCCACCTGGTGATGTCATCGTGTGGTGATACAGGAAGTGCTCCACTGTGTTTTTAAACTCCACCTTCACTAGAATCACCTGGATCATTTCAGTCCTGAGTCGCCAAACTGAAGTAAAGGGAAAAGGAGCTGTTCACTTGATGACATCACAGGGTGGAGCAGAGCGTTTGGAGCTTTGCAGATAGAACTGCAGCTAACGATTATTACAGTAATCGATTATTCTGTCGATTATTTTGTTGGAATAATTGAGTAATCGTTTGTTAATGTCGCATCTACTTTGCACACGTTACATTCACACCACCTGCAGTGATGATGTAGTCTGATGGTTACATTCACACCACCTGCAGTGATGATGTAGTCTGATGGTTACATTCACACCACCTGCAGTGACAGATCCACGTCTTTTGGACGTCTTAAACGTAATTATCTCTGGGCTCAGCTCGACTCACCTCACGGTTTCTTTTCCTCTTGATGTAATGTTCGGTTCTGTTTACCTGCTGTAGCATCAGTGTGGAGAAGGTGACTTTTAAAATGTTGCCCTACAGATTACAGATTACAGATTACAGATTACATTCCCCAAAAAGGAGTTTGTGACGTAATCCATTAAATTACTTAAAGTGAGTAACGTAATCTGATTACTTTGGATTACTTGATATTGTCATGATTTTTAAAACTACATAAATGTAGCAACAACTCCTGCAAATTCTGGTTTGGTTTTAGACCTGGTTTAGTCCTGGTTTAGTCCTGGTTTAGTCCTGGTTTAGTCCTGGTTTAGACCTGGTTTAGTCCTGGTTTAGTCCAGGTTTAGACCTGGTTTAGTCCTGGTTTAGACCTGGTTTAGTCCTGGTTTAGACCTGGTTTAGTCCTGGTGTAGACCTGGTTTAGTCCTGGTTTAGTCCTGGTTTAGACCTGGTTTAGACCTGGTTTAGACCTGGTTTAGACCTGGTTTAGACCTGGTTTAGACCTGGTTTAGTCCTGGTTTAGACCTGGTTTAGACCTGGTTTAGACCTGGTTTAGTCCTGGTTTAGACCTGGTTTAGACCTGGTTTAGACCTGGTTTAGACCTGGTTTAGTCCTGGTTTAGTCCTAATTTAGACCTGGTTTAGACCTGGTTTAGACCTGGTTTAGTCCTGGTTTAGACCTGGTTTAGACCTGGTTTAGACCTGGTTTAGACCTGGTTTAGTCCTGGTTTAGTCCTGGTTTAGTCCTGGTTTAGTCCTGGTTTAGACCTGGTTTAGACCTGGTTTAGACCTGGTTTAGTCCTGGTTTAGACCTGGTTTAGACCTGGTTTAGACCTGGTTTAGACCTGGTTTAGACCTGGTTTAGACCTGGTTTAGTCCTGGTTTAGTCCTGGTTTAGTCCTGGTTTAGACCTGGTTTAGACCTGGTTTAGACCTGGTTTAGGCTTTGGTAAGACCTGGTTTAGACCTGGTTTAGACCTGGTTTAGTCCTCGTTTAGACCTGGTTTAGACCTGGTTTAGACCTGGTTTAGTCCTGGTTTAGTCCTGGTTTAGTCCTGGTTTAGACCTGGTTTAGACCTGGTTTAGACCTGGTTTAGACCTGGTTTAGTCCTGGTTTAGACCTGGTTTAGACCTGGTTTAGACCTGGTTTAGACCTGGTTTAGACCTGGTTTAGACCTGGTTTAGTGCTGGTTTAGTCCTGGTTTAGACCTGGTTTAGACCTGGTTTAGACCTGGTTTAGTGCTGGTTTAGACCTGGTTTAGTCCTGGTTTAGACCTGGTTTAGACCTGGTTTAGACCTGGTTTAGACCTGGTTTAGACCTGGTTTAGTCCTGGTTTAGTCCTGGTTTAGACCTGGTTTAGACCTGGTTTAGACCTGGTTTAGTGCTGGTTTAGACCTGGTTTAGACCTGGTTTAGACCTGGTTTAGACCTGGTTTAGACCTGGTTTAGACCTGGTTTAGACCTGGTTTAGACCTGGTTTAGACCTGGTTTAGTCCTGGTTTAGACCTGGTTTAGACCTGGTTTAGACCTGGTTTAGACCTGGTTTAGACCTGGTTTAGTCCTGGTTTAGACCTGGTTTAGACCTGGTTTAGTCCTGGTTTAGACCTGGTTTAGACCTGGTTTAGACCTGGTTTAGACCTGGTTTAGTCCTGGTTTAGACCTGGTTTAGACCTGGTTTAGACCTGGTTTAGTCCTGGTTTAGACCTGGTTTAGACCTGGTTTAGACCTGGTTTAGACCTGGTTTAGACCTGGTTTAGTCCTGGTTTAGACCTGGTTTAGACCTGGTTTAGACCTGGTTTAGACCTGGTTTAGTCCTGGTTTAGTCCTGGTTTAGACCTGGTTTAGACCTGGTTTAGACCTGGTTTAGACCTGGTTTAGACCTGGTTTAGTCCTGGTTTAGTCCTAATTTAGACCTGGTTTAGACCTGGTTTAGACCTGGTTTAGTCCTGGTTTAGACCTGGTTTAGACCTGGTTTAGACCTGGTTTAGACCTGGTTTAGTCCTGGTTTAGTCCTGGTTTAGTCCTGGTTTAGACCTGGTTTAGACCTGGTTTAGACCTGGTTTAGTCCTGGTTTAGACCTGGTTTAGTCCTGGTTTAGACCTGGTTTAGACCTGGTTTAGACCTGGTTTAGACCTGGTTTAGTCCTGGTTTAGTCCTGGTTTAGTCCTGGTTTAGACCTGGTTTAGACCTGGTTTAGTCCTTGATTAGACCTGGTTTAGACCTGGTTTAGACCTGGTTTAGTCCTGGTTTAGACCTGGTTTAGACCTGGTTTAGACCTGGTTTAGTCCTGGTTTAGTGCTGGTTTAGTCCTGGTTTAGTCCTGGTTTAGACCTGGTTTAGACCTGGTTTAGACCTGGTTTAGTCCTGGTTTAGACCTGGTTTAGACCTGGTTTAGACCTGGTTTAGACCTGGTTTAGTCCTGGTTTAGTCCTGGTTTAGTCCTGGTTTAGTCCTGGTTTAGACCTGGTTTAGACCTGGTTTAGACCTGGTTTAGTGCTGGTTTAGACCTGGTTTAGTCCTCGTTTAGGCCTGGTTTAGGCCTGGTTTAGGCCTGGTTTAGGCCTTGGTTAGACCTGGTTTAGACCTGGTTTAGACCTGGTTTAGACCTGGTTTAGACCTGGTTTAGTCCTGGTTTAGACCTGGTTTAGTCCTCGTTTAGACCTGGTTTAGACCTGGTTTAGACCTGGTTTAGACCTGGTTTAGACCTGGTTTAGACCTGGTTTAGACCTGGTTTAGTCCTGGTTTAGTCCTGGTTTAGTCCTGGTTTAGACCTGGTTTAGACCTGGTTTAGACCTGGTTTAGACCTGGTTTAGACCTGGTTTAGTGTAGTCCTGATGTAGACCTGGTTTAGACCTGGTTTAGACCTGGTTTAGACCTGGTTTAGACCTGGTTTAGACCTGGTTTAGACCTGGTTTAGACCTGGTTTAGACCTGGTTTAGGCCTTGGTTAGACCTGGTTTAGACCTGGTTTAGACCTGGTTTAGTCCTGGTTTAGACCTGGTTTAGACCTGGTTTAGACCTGGTTTAGTCCTGGTTTAGACCTGGTTTAGACCTGGTTTAGACCTGGTTTAGTGCTGGTTTAGACCTGGTTTAGTCCTGGTTTAGTCCTGGTTTAGACCTGGTTTAGACCTGGTTTAGTCCTGGTTTAGTCCTGGTTTAGACCTGGTTTAGTCCTGGTTTAGACCTGGTTTAGACCTGGTTTAGACCTGGTTTAGACCTGGTTTAGACCTGGTTTAGTCCTGGTTTAGACCTGGTTTAGACCTGGTTTAGACCTTGTTTAGGCCTTGGTTAGACCTGGTTTAGACCTGGTTTAGACCTGGTTTAGACCTGGTTTAGACCTGGTTTAGACCTGGTTTAGACCTGGTTTAGACCTGGTTTAGACCTGGTTTAGTCCTGGTTTAGACCTGGTTTAGACCTGGTTTAGACCTGGTTTAGTCCTCGTTTAGACCTGGTTTAGACCTGGTTTAGACCTGGTTTAGTCCTCGTTTAGACCTGGTTTAGACCTGGTTTAGACCTGGTTTAGTGCTGGTTTAGTCCTGGTTTAGTCCTGGTTTAGACCTGGTTTAGACCTGGTTTAGACCTGGTTTAGTCCTGGTTTAGTCCTGGTTTAGACCTGGTTTAGTCCTGGTTTAGTCCTGGTTTAGACCTGGTTTAGACCTGGTTTAGACCTGGTTTAGACCTGGTTTAGACCTGGTTTAGTCCTGGTTTAGACCTGGTTTAGACCTGGTTTAGACCTGGTTTAGGCCTTGGTTAGACCTGGTTTAGACCTGGTTTAGACCTGGTTTAGACCTGGTTTAGTCCTGGTTTAGACCTGGTTTAGACCTGGTTTAGTGCTGGTTTAGTCCTGGTTTAGACCTGGTTTAGTCCTGGTTTAGACCTGGTTTAGACCTGGTTTAGACCTGGTTTAGACCTGGTTTAGTCCTGGTTTAGTCCTGGTTTAGTCCTGGTTTAGTCCTGGTTTAGTGCTGGTTTAGACCTGGTTTAGACCTGGTTTAGACCTGGTTTAGACCTGGTTTAGTCCTGGTTTAGGCCTGGTTTAGGCCTGGTTTAGGCCTGGTTTAGGCCTTGGTTAGACCTGGTTTAGACCTGGTTTAGACCTGGTTTAGACCTGGTTTAGACCTGGTTTAGTCCTGGTTTAGACCTGGTTTAGACCTGGTTTAGACCTGGTTTAGACCTGGTTTAGACCTGGTTTAGTCCTGGTTTAGACCTGGTTTAGACCTGGTTTAGTCCTGGTTTAGACCTGGTTTAGACCTGGTTTAGTCCTGGTTTAGTGCTGGTTTAGTGCTGGTTTAGACCTGGTTTAGACCTGGTTTAGACCTGGTTTAGTCCTGGTTTAGACCTGGTTTAGACCTGGTTTAGTGCTGGTTTAGTGCTGGTTTAGACCTGGTTTAGACCTGGTTTAGACCTGGTTTAGACCTGGTTTAGACCTGGTTTAGTCCTGGTTTAGTCCTGGTTTAGACCTGGTTTAGACCTGGTTTAGTGCTGGTTTAGACCTGGTTTAGACCTGGTTTAGTGCTGGTTTAGACCTGGTTTAGACCTGGTTTAGACCTGGTTTAGGCCTTGGTTAGTCCTGGTTTAGTCCTGGTTTAGACCTGGTTTAGACCTGGTTTAGACCTGGTTTAGACCTGGTTTAGACCTGGTTTAGACCTGGTTTAGTCCTGGTTTAGACCTGGTTTAGACCTGGTTTAGTGCTGGTTTAGTCCTGGTTTAGACCTGGTTTAGTCCTGGTTTAGACCTGGTTTAGACCTGGTTTAGACCTGGTTTAGACCTGGTTTAGACCTGGTTTAGACCTGGTTTAGTCCTGGTTTAGTCCTGGTTTAGTCCTGGTTTAGTCCTGGTTTAGACCTGGTTTAGACCTGGTTTAGACCTGGTTTAGACCTGGTTTAGACCTGGTTTAGGCCTGGTTTAGGCCTGGTTTAGGCCTGGTTTAGGCCTTGGTTAGACCTGGTTTAGACCTGGTTTAGACCTGGTTTAGACCTGGTTTAGTCCTGGTTTAGACCTGGTTTAGACCTGGTTTAGTCCTGGTTTAGACCTGGTTTAGACCTGGTTTAGACCTGGTTTAGTCCTGGTTTAGACCTGGTTTAGTCCTGGTTTAGTCCTGGTTTAGACCTGGTTTAGACCTGGTTTAGTCCTGGTTTAGTGCTGGTTTAGTGCTGGTTTAGACCTGGTTTAGACCTGGTTTAGACCTGGTTTAGACCTGGTTTAGTCCTGGTTTAGACCTGGTTTAGACCTGGTTTAGACCTGGTTTAGTCCTGGTTTAGACCTGGTTTAGACCTGGTTTAGTGCTGGTTTAGTGCTGGTTTAGTGCTGGTTTAGACCTGGTTTAGACCTGGTTTAGTCCTGGTTTAGTCCTGGTTTAGACCTGGTTTAGTCCTGGTTTAGACCTGGTTTAGACCTGGTTTAGACCTGGTTTAGACCTGGTTTAGACCTGGTTTAGACCTGGTTTAGTCCTGGTTTAGTCCTGGTTTAGTCCTGGTTTAGACCTGGTTTAGTGCTGGTTTAGTGCTGGTTTAGTCCTCGTTTAGACCTGGTTTAGACCTGGTTTAGACCTGGTTTAGTCCTCGTTTAGACCTGGTTTAGACCTGGTTTAGACCTGGTTTAGACCTGGTTTAGTCCTGGTTTAGTCCTGGTTTAGTGCTGGTTTAGTGCTGGTTTAGACCTGGTTTAGACCTGGTTTAGACCTGGTTTAGACCTGGTTTAGACCTGGTTTAGTCCTGGTTTAGACCTGGTTTAGACCTGGTTTAGGCCTTGGTTAGACCTGGTTTAGACCTGGTTTAGTCCTGGTTTAGTCCTGGTTTAGTCCTGGTTTAGACCTGGTTTAGTCCTGGTTTAGTCCTGGTTTAGTCCTGGTTTAGACCTGGTTTAGACCTGGTTTAGACCTGGTTTAGTGCTGGTTTAGTCCTCGTTTAGACCTGGTTTAGTGCTGGTTTAGACCTGGTTTAGACCTGGTTTAGACCTGGTTTAGTCCTCGTTTAGTCCTCGTTTAGTCCTCGTTTAGTCCTCGTTTAGACCTGGTTTAGACCTGGTTTAGACCTGGTTTAGACCTGGTTTAGACCTGGTTTAGATCTGGTTTAGACCTGGTTTAGACCTGGTTTAGACCTGGTTTAGTCCTGGTTTAGACCTGGTTTAGACCTGGTTTAGACCTGGTTTAGACCTGGTTTAGTCCTGGTTTAGACCTGGTTTAGACCTGGTTTAGACCTGGTTTAGTCCTGGTTTAGACCTGGTTTAGACCTGGTTTAGACCTGGTTTAGACCTGGTTTAGTCCTGGTTTAGTCCTGGTTTAGACCTGGTTTAGACCTGGTTTAGTCCTGGTTTAGTCCTGGTTTAGACCTGGTTTAGTGCTGGTTTAGTGCTGGTTTAGACCTGGTTTAGACCTGGTTTAGACCTGGTTTAGTCCTGGTTTAGACCTGGTTTAGACCTGGTTTAGACCTGGTTTAGTCCTGGTTTAGTCCTGGTTTAGTCCTGGTTTAGTCCTGGTTTAGTGCTGGTTTAGTGCTGGTTTAGTGCTGGTTTAGACCTGGTTTAGACCTGGTTTAGACCTGGTTTAGACCTGGTTTAGTCCTGGTTTAGACCTGGTTTAGTCCTGGTTTAGTCCTGGTTTAGACCTGGTTTAGACCTGGTTTAGACCTGGTTTAGTCCTGGTTTAGTCCTGGTTTAGACCTGGTTTAGTCCTGGTTTAGTCCTGGTTTAGTCCTGGTTTAGACCTGGTTTAGACCTGGTTTAGTGCTGGTTTAGTCCTCGTTTAGACCTGGTTTAGTGCTGGTTTAGTGCTGGTTTAGACCTGGTTTAGTCCTGGTTTAGACCTGGTTTAGACCTGGTTTAGTCCTCGTTTAGTCCTCGTTTAGTCCTCGTTTAGTCCTCGTTTAGACCTGGTTTAGACCTGGTTTAGACCTGGTTTAGACCTGGTTTAGACCTGGTTTAGTCCTGGTTTAGACCTGGTTTAGACCTGGTTTAGACCTGGTTTAGTCCTGGTTTAGACCTGGTTTAGACCTGGTTTAGACCTGGTTTAGACCTGGTTTAGTCCTGGTTTAGTCCTGGTTTAGACCTGGTTTAGACCTGGTTTAGTCCTGGTTTAGTCCTGGTTTAGGAGTGTGGTGTAGGGAGGAGATGAGGAGTGTGGTGTAGGGAGGAGATGAGGAGTGTGGTGTAGGGAGGAGATGAGGAGTGTGGTGTAGGGAGGAGATGAGGAGTGTGGTGTAGGGAGGAGATGAGGAGTGTGGTGTAGGGAGGAGATGAGGAGTGTGGTGTAGGGAGGAGATGAGGAGTGTGGTGTAGGGAGGAGATGAGGAGTGTGGTGTAGGGAGGAGATGAGAAGTGTGGTGTAGGGAAGAGATGAGGAGTGTGGTGTAGGGAGGAGATGAGGAGTGTGGTGTAGGGAGGAGATGAGGAGTGTGGTGTAGGGAGGAGATGAGGAGTGTGGTGTAGGGAGGAGATGAGGTGTGTGGTGTAGGGAGGAGATGAGGAGTGTGGTGTAGGGAGGAGATGAGGTGTGTGGTGTAGGGAGGAGATGAGGAGTGTGGTGTAGGGAGGAGATGAGGAGTGTGGTGTAGGGAGGAGATGAGGAGTGTGGTGTAGGGAGGAGATGAGGAGTGTGGTGTAGGGAGGAGATGAGGTGTGTGGTGTAGGGAGGAGATGAGGAGTGTGGTGTAGGGAGGAGATGAGGAGTGTGGTGTAGGGAGGAGATGAGGAGTGTGGTGTAGGGAGGAGATGAGGAGTGTGGTGTAGGGAGGAGATGAGGAGTGTGGTGTAGGGAGGAGATGAGGAGTGTGGTGTAGGGAGGAGATGAGAAGTGTGGTGTAGGGAAGAGATGAGGAGTGTGGTGTAGGGAGGAGATGAGGAGTGTGGTGTAGGGAGGAGATGAGGAGTGTGGTGTAGGGAGGAGATGAGGAGTGTGGTGTAGGGAGGAGATGAGGTGTGTGGTGTAGGGAGGAGATGAGGAGTGTGGTGTAGGGAGGAGATGAGGTGTGTGGTGTAGGGAGGAGATGAGGAGTGTGGTGTAGGGAGGAGATGAGGAGTGTGGTGTAGGGAGGAGATGAGGAGTGTGGTGTAGGGAGGAGATGAGGAGTGTGGTGTAGGGAGGAGATGAGGAGTGTGGTGTAGGGAGGAGATGAGGTGTGTGGTGTAGGGAGGAGATGAGGAGTGTGGTGTAGGGAGGAGATGAGGAGTGTGGTGTAGGGAGGAGATGAGGAGTGTGGTGTAGGGAGGAGATGAGGAGTGTGTGGTGTAGGGAGGAGATGAGGAGTGTGGTGTAGGGAGGAGATGAGGAGTGTGTGGTGTAGGGAGGAGATGAGGAGTGTGGTGTAGGGAGGAGATGAGGTGTTCGCTCTGTTTCGTGCACAGTGCAGTGGTCGTGCAGAAACTTGACCTCTACTGCAGAAGGTTCCGGCCGTTGCCGAGCAAATGAAAATAAAACGAAGCATCGAGGCAAAAAATAATAATCTCTGCATTTTTCTAATCGATTTACCTGATGAATCGTTTCAGTCGTATTTGCAGATGTAACAGACGAATAATAAAGAGTCAAATATGAATGAAACAAACACAACTCCAGCTCTGAGAGACAGACGTGTTTCTGACCTGCGATCTGTTTGAGCAGCGTCATCAGGACTCCATCTGCTCCCATCACTCCGGTCTTCACCAGCTCCCGCACCACCCACACCACCTGCGAGAAAAACAATCTATAATCTGTAATCTATAATCTGCACAGCACCAACCACACCACCTGCGACAAAGACAATATATAATCTGTAATCTATAATCTGCACAGCACCAACCACACCACCTGCGACAAAGACAATATATAATCTGTAATCTATAATCTGCACAGCACCAACCACACCACCTGCGACAAAGACAATATATAATCTATCTGTGCGTACAGGTGTAGTACAGGTCTGTACACGTGTGTGTACCGGTGCGTACAGGTGTGTACCTGTGTGCGTAACAGGCGCGTTACAGGCGCGTAACAGGCATGTTACAGGTGCGTTACAGGTGCGTAACAGGTGCGTTACAGGTGCGTAACAGGTGCGTTACAGGTGCGTAACAGGCGCGTTACAGGCGCGTAACAGGCATGTTACAGGCGCGTTACAGGTGCGTAACAGGCGCGTTACAGGCGCGTAACAGGCATGTTACAGGTGCGTTACAGGCGCGTTACAGGCGCGTAACAGGCATGTTACAGGCGCGTTACAGGCGCGTTACAGGCGCGTTACAGCAGCGTTACAGCCGCGTTACGGGCGCGTTACGGGCGCGTTACGGGCGCGTTACGGGCGCGTAACAGGCATGTTACAGGCGCGTTACAGGCGCGTTACAGCCGCGTTACGGGCGCGTTACGGGCGCGTTACGGGCGCGTTACGGGCGCGTACGGGCGCGTTACAGGTGCGTTACAGGCGCGTTACAGGCGCGTTACAGGTGTAGTACAGGTGTGTCACAGGCGTGTTACAGGTGCGTACTGGTGTGTTACAGGTGTGTTACAGGTGTAGTACAGGTGCGGACACGTGTGCGTACAGGTGTGTACCTGTGTGCATACAGGTGTGTACCTGTGTGCATAGAGGTGTGTACCTGTGTGCATACAGGTGTGTACCTGTGTGCATACAGGTGTGTACCTGTGTGCATACAGGTGTGTACCTGTGTGCATACAGTGTACCTGTGTGCATACAGTGTACCTGTGTGCATACAGGTGTGTACCTGTGTGCATACAGGTGTGTACCTGTGTGCATACAGGTGTGTACCTGTGTGCATACAGGTGTGTACCTGTGTGCATACAGGTGTGTACCTGTGTGCATACAGGTGTGTACCTGTGTGCATACAGGTGTGTACCTGTGTGCATACAGGTGTGTACAGGTGTAGTACAGGTGCATACACGTGTGTGTACCTGTGCAGGTGTAGTACAGGTGCATACACGTGTGTGTACCTGTGTGCATACAGGTGCGTAGAGGTGCGTTACAGGCGTGTTACAGGCGCGTAACAGGCGTGTTACAGGCATGTTACAGGCGCGTTACAGGTGCGTACAGGCGCGTTACAGGCGCGTTACAGGCGAGTTACAGGCGCGTTACAGGCGCATACTGGTGTGTTAGAGGTGCGCACATGCGTGTTAGAGGTGCGCACATGCGTGTTAGAGGTGCGCACATGCGTGTTAGAGGTGCGCACATGCGTGTTAGAGGTGCGCACATGCGTGTTAGAGGTGCGCACATGCGTGTTAGAGGTGCGCACATGCGTGTTAGAGGTGCGCACATGCGTGTTAGAGGTGCGCACATGCGTGTTAGAGGTGCGCACATGCGTGTTAGAGGTGCGTACATGCGTGTTAGAGGTGCGTACATGCGTGTTACAGGTGCGTACATGCGTGTTACAGGTGCGTACATGCGTGTTAGAGGTGCGTACATGCGTGTTAGAGGTGCGTACATGCGTGTTAGAGGTGCGTACATGCGTGTTACAGGTGCGTACATGCGTGTTACAGGTGCGTACATGCGTGTTACAGGTGCGTACATGCGTGTTACAGGTGCGTACATGCGTGTTACAGGTGCGTACATGCGTGTTACAGGTGCGTACATGCGTGTTACAGGCGCGTACATGCGTGTTACAGCTGCGTACATGCGTGTTACAGGCGCGTACATGCGTGTTACAGGCGCGTACATGCGTGTTACAGGCGCGTACATGCGTGTTACAGGTATGTTACAGGCGCGTACATGCGTGTTACAGGTATGTTACAGGCGCGTTACAGGTGCTTACAGGCATGTTACAGGTGCGTACAGGCATGTTACAGGTGCGTACAGGCATGTTACAGGTGCGTACAGGCATGTTACAGGTGCGTACAGGCATGTTACAGGTGCGTACAGGCATGTTACAGGCGTGTTACAGGCGTGTTACAGGTGCGTACAGGTGTGTTACAGGCGCGTTACAGGCGCGTTACAGGCGCATACTGGTGTGTTACAGGTGTGTCAAATGTGTACAGGTGCGTTACAGGCGCATACTGGTGTGTTAGAGGTGTGTCAAGTGTGTACAGGTGCGTACATGCATTTTACAGGTGCGTACATGCATGTTACAGGTGCGTATATGCATGTTACAGGTGCGTACATGCATGTTACAGGTGCGTATATGCATGTTACAGGTGCGTACATGCATGTTACAGGTGCGTACATGCATGTTACAGGTGCGTATATGCATGTTACAGGTGCGTACATGCATGTTACAGGTGCGTATATGCATGTTACAGGTGCGTACATGCATGTTACAGGTGCGTATATGCATGTTACAGGTGCGTACATGCATGTTACAGGTGCGTATATGCATGTTACAGGTGCATACATGCATGTTACAGGCGCGTACAGGTGCGTGTACAGGCGTGTTTCAGGCACGTTACAGGTGCGTACTGTGTGTTAGAGGTGTGTCAAGTGTGTACAGGTGTGTTACAGGTGCGTACAGGCATGTTACAGGTGCGTACAGGTGTGTTACAGGTATGTTACAGGCGCGTACAGGTGTGTTACAGGTGAGTACAGGTGCGTGTACAGGCATGTTTCAGGCACGTTACAGGTGCATACTGGTGTGTTACAGGTGTGTACAGGTGTGTACAGGCGTGTTACAGGTGTGTACAGGTGTGTTACAGGTGTGTACAGGTGTGTTACAGGTGTGTACAGGCGTGTTACAGGTGTGTACAGGCGTGTTACAGGCGTGTTACAGGCGTGTTACAGGCGTGTTACTGGCGTGTTACTGGCGTGCTACAGGCGTGTTACAGGCGTGTTACAGGCGTGTTACAGGCGTGCTACAGGCTTGTTACAGGCTTGTTACAGGCGTGTTACAGGTGTGTTACAGGCGTGTTACAGGTGTGTTACAGGTGTGTTACAGGTGTGTACAGGCGTGTTACAGGTGTGTACAGGCGTGTTACAGGTGTGTACAGGTGTGTACAGGTGTGTTACTGGCGTGCTACAGGCGTGTTACAGGTGTGTTACAGGTGTGTACAGGCGTGTTACAGGCGTGTTACAGGCGTGTTACAGGCGTGTTACAGGCGTGTTACAGGCGTGTACAGGTGTGTACAGGTGTGTTACAGGTGTGTTACAGGCGTGTTACAGGCGTGTTACAGGCGTGTTACAGGCGTGTTACAGGCGTGTACCTGTGTGCGGGGCTGGTCCTGCAGTTTGAGGAACTTCTCCATCAGGATCTGGTTTATTTTGACCAAAACGATGTTCATCCCGTCTCTGTTCACCAGAGTCAGATCCCTGTAACTCTGAGAAAGCACAATACACACACACACACACACCAGCACTTTTAGATCAAAACTTAAATCAAAATCTGATTCTAATATTCAGCAATCTCTGAGCAGTAAATGTTTTAGTAAAGGTATGAGTATCAGTATCGTAGTAGTAGTAGTAGTAGCAGTAGAAGTAGTAGCAGTAGCAGTAGTAGTAGTAGTAGTAATAGTAGTAGCAGTAGTAGTAGTAAACCATCAACTTGTTTGCTCGACCCTATTCCAGTCAAACTCCTCAAAGAAGCTCCACATAATAATAGGTTCCATCCATAACATAATAAATATGTCATTAGAAAATGGCTTTGTTCCTCAGTCCTTTAAATATGCTGTAATTAAACCGCTTTTGAAAAAAACTAGCTTAAATCCTGATGAAGTAGCCAACTACAGACCTATTTCGAATCTTCCATTTCTCTCAAAGATTCTGGAACGAGTTGTGGTGAAACAGCTTTGTCACCATCTGCAGGACAATAATTTATATGAAAAATGTCAGTCTGGTTTCAGAGCTCACCACAGCACAGAAACTGCTCTGCTTAAAGTGACAAATGATTTGCTACTAGCTGCTGATAACGGGCTGGCTTCAGTCCTGGTCCTACTGGACCTCAGTGCAGCGTTTGACACCATTGATCACAACATTCTACTGCAGAGGTTAGAATGTGACATAGGTGTCAGAGGGACCGCCCTCAAATGGTTTAAATCCTCTCTATCAGATAGGTACCAGTTTGTTAGTGTAAACCAGTGCACCTCTCCCTGCTCTAAAGTAGCTTGTGGTGTTCCACAAGGATCTGTGCTTGGTCCAATCCTGTTTACTCTGTATATGTTGCCATTAGGTAACATTATCAGAAAACATGGCATTAATTTCCACTGCTATGCTGATGACACTCAGCTGTACTTATCAATGAAACCTAATCAGATCAAATGGATAAGCTCAGTGCCTGTGTGAAGGACATCAAAACCTGGATGACCCTGAATTACCTGCTCTTAAACCCTGAAAAAACAGAGGTCATTGTTGTCGGTCCTAAAGGTCAGAGAGATTCTCTGTCCGACCAGATAATCTCACTTGACAATGTGAGTATAGCCTACAGCTCTGCTGTAAAAAACCTTGGAGTCATATTTGACCAAAATCTCTCATTCACAGCTCATATAAACCAAGCTTGTAAAACTGCATATTTTCACCTGCGAAACATAACTAAAATCAGAAATATTTTGCCTAAAAATGATGCTGAAAAACTTATCCATGCATTTGTTACATCCAGACTAGATTACTGTAATTCTCTGCTCACCGTCTGCACTAAAGGTACTTTAAGAAGCTTCCAGTTGGTCCAAAATGCAGCGGCCAGAGTCCTAACAGGAACTAAAAGACGTGATCACATCAGTCCTGTGTTAAAATCACTGCACTGGCTTCCTGTCGAGTTTAGAATTAAATTCAAAGTTCTCCTCCTGACATACAAAGCCTTAAACAATATGGCCCCATCATATCTTCAGGATGCCATTGTCCCCTATCAGCCAAATAGAGCACTTCGCTCTCAGAATGCAGGATTATTAGTGGTTCCTAGAGTGTCTAAAAGTACAGTGGGGGGGAGAGCCTTCAGTTACCAAGCTCCTGTGTTATGGAATCAACTCCCTGTTGGTGTTAAACAGGCTCCACAGTCTCTTTATTTAAGACCAGGCTTAAAACCTTCCTCTTCGGAATAGCTTATGACCAGGTTACTTAGTTGATGTCACTAAGATAAGCTGCTGCAGGAGATAACAAGCTGATAACAAACTCCTCCTCCTCGCCTGACTCTCCTCCTCCTCATCCAGCTCCTCCTCGCCTGGCTCCTCCTCCTCCTCGCCTGGCTCCTCCTCCTCCTCGCCTGGCTCCTCCTCCTCCTCGCCTGACTGACAGGGGATGACTGGACCATGTTTCATTTGCTGCTGGTTATTCCTGTTCTGATATGTCTGTGTGTATGTTTTACTCATCCAAATCTTGGAACAACCTTAGAGGAAACTGTTGTTGTGATTTTGGGCGCTACAAAATAAATTGAATTGAATAGTAGTCATAGTAGTAGTAGTAGTAGTAGTAGTAGTAGTAGTAGTAGTAGTAGTAGTAGTAGCAGTAGCAGTAGTAGTAGCAGTAGTAGTAGTAGTAGTAGCAGTAGCAGTAGTAGTATTGTTAAGTAGCAGTTGTAGTTGTATTAGTAGCAGTAGCAGTAGCAGGCAGTAGCCGTAGTAGTGTTGTTCATAGTAGTAGTAGTAGCAGTAGCAGTAGTTGGTAGTAGTCATAATAGTAGCATATATTGCTTGCAGCAGTTGTTGTTAGCCGTAATGTTAAGAAACGATAAAGCAGTGAAATTGTGGCAGCAGTCGTAGCAGCAGTAGTAGCAGCAAGTTTAATATATTGCAGTACATAGTTGTTAGTAGTATGAACGAGGCCAGTTGGCTTAAGAAACGATCAGCAGCAGCAGCATTGGTAGCAGTAGCAGGCAACGATAGTTGCAGTTGTTGTTAGCAGCATATTATTGTATATGTCATTGTTAATATCAGCAGCAGTCTGCAGCAGTATTGCAGCATATGTCATTATTATTAGTTGGTAATATTGCGTTACAGCATGGTTGTTACAGCCATAAGGTTAAGTAGCAGCAGTTGGTTGTCATATCTGTTGTTACCGCTGCTGGCTGGTCATATTATTACCGCTGCAATCACATATTTGCTTATTGGTTTATAATTTATTATATATTCGTATCATGTAACAATAATAATAATATTGTCATTATAATTGGTTATTTCGCTTGCTTTGCTGCTGGCTGCTGCTGTCATTAACATTGCTGCTGCTTGCCGCTATTATTGTCATTATTATTGTCGGGATTGTTGTTATATTGTTAGAGCTGGTCATTCACATTGTTGTCATTCAATATACCGCTTGTGTTGTCTGCTTGTTGCTCATTATGTTATATATTATTCATTATATTATTGTCATCATTGAGTTATTACATAACCGCAAAAGAATACATGAACGCTGTCATTTGTTAAGTTTGTTGTTCATTATTATTACAGATTATTGTCACATCATTGTTGTTGTTGCTCATATGTTGTTGGTCAATAATTATCTATTATTGTTTGTCATTGCTAATATTGGGTTCCGTTATTGTCATGCCTATGTTCATCACGCTTGTTACGCTTGTTACATACCGTGCGTTGTCGCTTGTTTGCCATGTTAGTTGTTGTTCAGCAGTTGTCATCCATATTATTGCGGTCATTTGTTGCTTAGGTTATGTCATTGTTAGTTGTCATTGCTTAGTTATTGTCATATTGTTGGTTATTGTTGCCGCCGCTTAGTTGTTATATGGTTAGTTTGTTGTTGATAATCATTGTTGTAGAGTTGCTCCGCCTGGTCATTGTTGTCGTCATTGGCAGTTGTTGTTGTCTTCCGGCCGCATATTATTATGCAGTAAATGATATGTTGAGAGCATTTCGCTATATTTTCGTTGGTTGTTGTCATTAATTAGCCATATTGTTGTTGGTTGTCATTGCTGGTGCTGCTAATTACAGTTAGCTTGTTGTTGCTATTGCCCTCCGCTGATATTATAATTATTATTACATATGTTATTATTATTTGTTGCTCTTGTTGTTGTCATTGTGTTATTTCGCTATGCGCTTATTTGTTTCATTGTTGGTTCGATTACACCGCTTTCCGCTATTAATAGTAAGTTACGCTGACTATTGGTTATCTTCTGTTGAGCTGGTTGTAATATTATTATATTACAATTATTATATTATTATGTTGACGTACTTAACATATTTGAGATACCATATTGTTGTTAATTATCGTTGTTATTCTAATATTAACAACAATATGATTGTCGCTAGTATTGAGCTGTCACATAGGTTGCATTGCTATTATTGTTGTAATGTTGCTTGAGCTTATTCAGCAATACATATACGTCATTGTTTATTAACTGTTGAGCTGATGACTGGTTGTTATATTGTTAGTCATCATTATCATTGTAATCAATTGTTGAAAATATTATATTATTGACATTAGCCGACTGCTCATTATCAATCATTCATATTGGTTGTCATCATTGTTGGTTATTGGTTCACATTGTTGTTATTGGTTAGCCGCATTATTATTACATTGCTTCAACATTATTGTCATTATTGTTATTATTTGTCATTGTTCGCTTGTCATTTACAATAGTTTGTCAATAATGTTAATATTATCATTGTTGTTGGTTATTAATATTTGTCGGTCTAACAATTGTCTGTTGAAGAGCTGTTCATATTGGTTGTTATTATCATTGCTGTTATCATTGTCATAAGAAATAATTATTTGTTATCGTCATTGTCATTGTATGAACAGAATATTGCTGTTATTGTTGGTTGCTCGTCATTGTTGTTATGTCAGGCTAATTGTCACAGCTGATTGTTGTCGCTTAATAGTTGTTGTTGTTGCTGCTCGCTGGTTGTTGTCGTAATATCGGGCTGTTGTTGTCGGGTTATTGTTAAAGCCGCTGCTGGTTGGCTCACGTTATAAAGAGCAATAATATGCTCGCTTGGTTATACTCTTCGCTGCTGGTCATTGTCATTACGTTGTTGCTCTGTTATATATAAGAGATGAGTCATTATGCGTTGCTAAGCGCTTGTTGTCATATATGCTTGTGGTATATCAGTTGACAATATATTGTTATATATTCGCTGCTGCTGTGTCAGCTCATATGTTGTTGTTGTCACATATTGTTACATTCGCCGTTGTTATTATATTATTGGTTTGCCGAGTTGTTCGGGTTGTTGTTAGTTGCCATCTGGTTATTGTTGTTGTATTATTATTGTTAGCATTGCTTCATGCTTTGTTGCTCGCTTGTATTGTTGATGTTGTTAATTATTTGCCACATTATATCAGGCTTGTTATTGTTGTTGGCTTGTTTGTTGCTCGTCATTAGTTGTAGTCATTGGTTGGTCATTATTATTATTATGTCAGTAGTTATTATTGTCACATTAGCTATTATTACAGTCACATATTGTTTTTTTCGCTATTGTTGGTTGTCAGTTGTTGTTTCATTATTGTCATTATTATTATCATGGCCTCGCTGAAGAGCAAGCTGCTTTCGTCAGTTGTTATCATTATTATCTGTCATTGTTGTCATGGTATCATAGCTATTGTTGTCGTCATTCATACCTTATATTGCCATTATATTATCATATTGTTTATTGTTTTGTCATGTCATTGTTGATAATAACTGGTTGAGCTGATTATTGATTATTGGCGTCATTATGTTGTTATTATTATACATTGTTATGACATATTATCATTACGATATTGTCATTTGGTCACATTATAATTACAATATTGTTGGTTGTTGGTCATAATATTGTCAAGGTATTTAGTCATGAATAATGATTGTTGTCATACATTACATGTCATTACATTATGTTGTTTCTGGTTCAATTGGTTGTCGATTGAGCTTGTTGTCATTATATTATGTTGAAGATATCGCCATTTTCAGAAGATCATTATTGTCTGGTTGTCATTGTCGTTATTTGTCATATTGTTATACCACACATATTATTATTATTACATATATATATATGTTATTATTGTTTATTGGCCAGCGTTGTTTGTTGTCATACATGTCATTGTTGTTGTCGTCCCGAGTTGTTGCTTGCTCGTTGTTGTGGCGGTATTGTTATTTCGTCAACTGTTGTTGGTTGTTAGTTATTATTGTTGTTTATGGCCATACGGTTGCTTGTTGGTTGAGTCACAAATTACGGCGCTATTGAGTTACCGCTGTCGCTCAGTTATTGCTTGGTCAGCTTGGTTGTCAGTCATTGTTGTTGTGGCTCGTTGTTGTTATGGCTCATTAGCTTGTTGGTGGTTGCGTCTATTGTCACTGGTTGTCTGGTTAGTACATTGTTAGCAGCTATTGTCATTGAGCTTGTTGTATTATCATTAGTTATTACGGTTGTTGAGCCATGGCGCATTCGCTTGTATCATTGGAGTTGAGCGTTCGCTCATTGTTGTTGTTGTTATAGCGGTCATCATTGTTGTTGCCATATATCTTGGTTTGGTCATTATTGCTTCATTGTTATCAGACTCATTGTTATCATTAGAATTATTTATTTGCACTGGTAGTCAGCGGTTTGTTGTCATTCATTAGTGCTGCTCATCTGTTGTTATGATTCATAGATATCATATTTTAGTTGTTGCTCCCCAGTCATTATTATTATCGCCGCTTGTTGTTATAGCAACCCAGTCATTCGGTCAGCTAAGAGCTGTTGTTGTCATTCGCTATTGCTTGTTGTCATTATTATATATGATTATATCATTATTACATTTGCTCTGGCTGGTTGTTGAGCATGGCGTCACCGCTTATTGCCATTATTATTATTCATTACATAGTCATTATTGTGCTCATTATTGTTGTTATTCATTATGATGTTGTTCATTGTTGCTCGTCAGTAGTTCATTCGCTTATTATTATTACCACTATTATTATGTCATTTTTTCGTGGTTGGTCATTGTTGTTGTCATTATTATAATATTAATTATTGTTGTTATTCGTCATTATTATTGGTCAGTTGCTTATTGGTTATTGTTATGTTGCCTGATCATTATTATTCATTATTGTTCGTTGTTGAGCATTATTTGTGTCAATACATAACAACATTGTTATTGAGCTGTTGTTGGTTCATTGTTGTCAGCTCGCTTTCAGAGGCTTGTTGTTACCAACAATAATGAGCATTGTCAATATTGGTTGTCATGGTTACATGATCATACAATACATAAGTTATCAGTTGTCATAACAATTGTTGAGCTGCTGTTCATATTGAGTATGTAATAATTGTTGTGCTTTCATATATACATCTATTGTTGCCGTAATGGTTACATATATTATATGTCATCACAGCTGGTTATATGATATCGCTGTTGTTGCCGTCATTGTTGTCATTATTGGTTGGTCAGCGTCAGAGCTTATTGCCGTCGTTATTGTTGTTGTCGTTGAGTTGGTTGTTGCTCGGCTATTGTTGTTATATGTATGCTTGTAATGTTACAGGCTGCACCAATATATGTTATTGATATTATTTGTTACTGCTGCTGGTTGTCATTGGCTCATATTGTTGTTGTCGGCCGGCTTGTTATTGGCCAGTTGTTAGATACATTGTTGTTGTTTGTCTGTTGTTGGTCAGTTGCTGCTGTGATATTGGTTGCAGCTGGTCACACATTGTTAGTTGTGGTATTGTTGTTCATATGCAGCGTCAGTTGTTGTATTATTGCTCATTGTTGTTGTTCGGTTGTTGCTCTCAGTTACACTCGCTCATTGAGTATTATTGTTTGCCATATTGTTGCAGTCATAGTTGTTTCGTTCGTCAGTATTAGTATTGTTGGTTACATGTTTAGCATTGTTATATTATTGCTCTAGCATTATTATTATTGCAGCTTCGTCATTGTTGTTCAGCCATAGCTTATTGTTATTACCATATTATATTAGCCAGCATCGGCGCTGCTGAAATAAAGAGCAGTTACATAGTTAGCATTATTGGTTAGCATATTTGTTGTCAGTAGTTGTTACGCTCGCTGTTACGTCATATCTATTACATTGCCAGTTTATTGTTGGTTATAGCATATTCATTACATTATTCAGTTCGTCATTATTGCTGTTAGCATTACATATATTGTTGGTTAGCAGCAATGTAATATTATGTTGTCACATTATTGATTATTATTGGTACTATTTGTTATGTTGATTAGCTGACAGTATGTCATTATTGTAATCGGCCGCAGCAGTTGAGTTGTTCGGCAGTTGTTGAGTTGATTGGTCATTGAGTTGTCATGCCAGAGTTATCAATATTGTGTTATGTAAATACATGTCAGCTCGTTGTGTTATTGTGTATTGTCATATTGAGTTATTGCTTGTTCTGTTGTTGGCGAAATTTTGTCATATTACATATTGTTGTTGAATTGCTGTTACACACCTGTTGAAGAGAAAATATTATTGTTGTCACAATTGTTGTTTGCGAGTTGCAACACACAAGGCTGGTTGCTCGCATTGTTATTGTTGGTTGCTTCTGCTGTGGCTTGTTGTAACACACACATCGTCATTTGACACATTGTCAACTAACTCATGAGCACAACACAATTGAGTTGTTGTCAGATATGTTGGTTATATATGCAATATGTCACCTGGTACATTATTGTTGTTGTTGTGTTTATTAGCTTGACGCCACCACCTTAGTAGCAATATTGTTTCGAGCTGTTGTTTGTTGTTTAGTTGAAAAAGTAGCTGGTTTCGTCATACCACCAGTATGTTATGCTTTTTCTGTTAGTTGTCATTGGCATTATTATTCGTCCGCTATTGTCAATACTGCCCGCAGTCAGTAGTTACTGCCATAGCAGGTCGTACCATGTTGTTTGTCATATTGAGTATTGTTGAGTTGCCATTATAGAGGTTTACTATCATTGTTGTTGCTCGCATAGTTGTTGTTGTTGTTGCCTATTCGTTTATTATATTATCATATCGGTGCCTATATTGTTGTTGTTGCCAGCCATCATCTGTTTATCTGGCTTTATGCGCTATGTTGTTATAGTAGTAGTAGTAGTAGTAGTAGTAGCACTCACCCTTTGGGCCTGGGCAGGTTCTGTGAGGATCAGAGTAAACAAACCCAGACACACCTCCTCGTGCTGCTGCTGCCCCTTACACACCTGTAACACAACACACCTGTAACACACACACACACCTGTAACACACACACACACCTACAACACAACACACCTGTAACACACACACCCCCCGTAACACACACACACCTACAACACAACACACCTGTAACACACACACACCCCTGTAACACAACACACCTGTAACACACACACCTACAACACAACACAACACACCTGTAACACACACACACCTACAACACAACACACCTGTAACACACACACACCTACAACACAACACACCTGTAACACACACACCCCTGTAACACAACACACCTACAACACAACACACACACCTGTAACACAACACCTACAACACAACACACACACCTGTAACACAACACACACACCTCTAACACAACACACACCTGTAACACACCACACACCTGTAACACACCACACACCTGTAACACACACACACACCAGTAATACAACACACCTGTAACACACACACCTACAACACAACACACACACCTACAACACAACACACCTGTAACACACACACACCTACAACACAACACACACACCTGTAACACAACACACACACCTGTAACACAACACACACACCTGTAACACACACACCTGTAACACACCACACACACCTGTAACACAACACACACACCTGTAACACAACACACCTGTAACACACACACCTACAACACAACACACCTGTAACACAACACACCTGTAACACACACACTCCCCTGTAACACAACACACCTACAACACAACACACCTGTAACACACACACACCTGTAACACACACACACACCTGTAACACACACACACCCACCCCTGTAACACAACACACACCTGTAACACAACACACCTACAACACAACACACCCCTGTAACACAACACCTACAACACAACACACCTGTAACACACACACACCTACAACACAACACACACACCTGTAACACAACACACACACCTGTAACACAACACACACACACCTGTAACACAACACACACACCTGTAACACAACACACACCTATAACACAACACACCTGTAACACACACAACACACCTGTAACACACACACCCCCCGTAACACACCTGTAACACACACACCTACAACACAACACACCTGTAACACACACACTCCCCTGTAACACAACACACCTGTAACACAACACACCTGTAACACACACACCTACAACACAACACACCTGTAACACAACACACACACCTACAACACAACACACACACCTGTAACACAACACACCTGTAACACACACACCTACAACACAACACACCTGTAACACACACACACACCCCTGTAACACAACACAACACACCTGTAACACACACACCTGTAACACACACACCCACCCCTGTAACACAACACAACACACCTGTAACACACACACCTGTAACACACACACCCACCCCTGTAACACAACACACCTGTAACACACACACACCCCTGTCACACAACACACCTGTCACACAACACACCTGTAACACAACACCCCTGTAACACAACACCCCTGTAACACACACCTGTAACACAACACACCTGTAACACACACACACCTACAACACAACACACCTGTAACACACACACACACCCATGTAACACAACACACCTGTAACACACACACCTACAACACACCTGTAACACACACACACCTACAACACAACACACCTGTAACACACACACACCTACAACACACCTGTAACACACACACACACCTGTAACACAACACACCTGTAACACAACACACCTGTAACACAACACCCCTGTAACACACACACCCGTCCCTGTAACACAACACACACACCCCTGTAACACACACCCCTGTAACACACACACCCCGTAACACAACACACCTGTAACACAACACACCTACAACACAACACACCTGTAACACACACACCCCGTAACACAACACACCTACAACACAACACACCTGTAACACAACACACCTACAACACAACACACCTACAACACAACACACCTGTAACACACACACCTACAACACAACACACCTACAACACAACACACCTGTAACACACACACCTACAACACAACACACCTGTAACACACACACCTACAACACAACACACCTGTAACACACACACCTGTAACACACACACCTACAACACAACACACCTGTAACACACACACACACACACACCCCTGTAACACAACACACCTGTAACACACACACACCCCTGTCACACAACACACCTGTAACACAACACACACACCCCTGTAACACACACACACACACCTGTAACACACACACACACCTGTAACACAACACACCTGTAACACACACACACACCTGTAACACAACACACCTGTAACACACACACCCCTGTAACACACCCACCCACCCCTGTAACACACACACCCACCTGTAACACAACACACCTGTAACACAACACACACACACACACACCCCTGTAACACAACACCCCTGTAACACAACACCCCTGTAACACACCTGTAACACACACACACACACACCTGTAACACAACACACCTGTAACACACACACACCTACAACACACCTGTAACACACACACACACACACCTACAACACAAAACACCTGTAACACACACACCTACAACACAACACACCTGTAACACACACACCTACAACACAACACACCTGTAACACACACACCTACAACACAACACACCTGTAACACACACACCTACAACACAACACACCTGTAACACACACACCTACAACACACACACCTGTAACACAACACACCTGTAACACAACACACACCTGTAACACACACACCTACAACACAACACACCTATAACACACACACACACCTACAACACAACACACCTGTAACACACACACCTACAACACAACACACCTGTAACACACACACACACCTGTAACACAACACACACCTGTAACACAACACACACCTGTAACAGACACCTGGACAGGTGAAGGACATGTAGGTGAGGGACAGGTAAGGCACAGGTGAGTGACAGGTGAAGGCAGGTGAGTGACAGGTGAAGGCAGGTGAGTGACAGGTGAGGGACAGGTGAGTGACAGGTGAGGGACAGGTGAGGGACAGTTGAGTGACAGGTGAGGGACAGTTGAGTGGCAGGTGAGTGACAGGTGAGGGACAGTTGAGTGACAGGTGAGGGACAGTTGAGTGGCAGGTGAGTGACAGGTGAGTGGCACTTACGTTAGCGGTGAGAGCATCGTTAGCTTCTCGCTCTGACAGTCCGTTGGTCAGAGACTGGACGATCCCCACACAGCGTTCCAGCCTCTGCAGGACAAACGGACACAAGCCTCAGAAAAAGTTTCAGGGACAGAGACAGTTTCAGAGACAGTTTCAGGGACAGGATCAGGGACAGGATCAGGGACAGGATCAGGGACAGGATCAGGGACAGGATCAGGGACAGTTTCAGGGACAGGATCAGGGACAGTTTCAGGGACAGGATCAGGGACAGGATCCGGGACAGGGACAGGGACAGTTTCAGGGACAGAGACAGTTTCAGGGACAAGATCAGGGACAGTTGGAATTGGAATTCCATTGGAATTCTTTGAATAACGAGATCTCAGAGTTTGGACTTGGCAGAAGCTTCTTTAAACACTTTATGGACACAAACGGAACCAAACAAACATCCTGAACTCATGTTTACTATTGTTAGCATGCTAGGCTAACAGCCCGGGCTAAACCAGGCTCCGAGACCGCCCCACGGCTCTGTTCTGAGCCGAACCAAGCTTCAAATCCCAGTGGACCAGTACCGGTCCCAGACCGGGCCGAGGCCGTGAGGTCTGCCCGGGCTGAGCCTCTTCACCCCGGCCAAAGGAGCTAGCCGTTAGCGGTTAGCCGTTAGCTCGTTCCTCTGACTTTAATGCATGGAGCTGTACGAGCGTATGGTTCTGTATGGTTCTGTATGGTTCTGTACGGGTCTGTATGGTGCTATGGTTTAAAGACTAAAGCTGAGCCGGACTCTGGACCGGGTCAGTCCGCCTCAGAGCCGCGGGTGGGGGCTATGGTTCGGGGCTCACCTCCTCCAGCTCGTCCTTGGCGTCCAGTGGGGTGGACAGGAGCAGGCGGCCCTGGGGCTTGGCTTTGGCCGGGGAAGGCTCCATGTGCGCGGCTCGGGCTGTACTCCCGGGGCTGGTCCCGGTGTGGTTCCCGGTGGGTCTCAGAGGGAAACGTAAGTCTCTTTGTCCGCTTCTGGAGCTCTCTCCCGGGGCTCGGAGTTTGAGTCGCGCCGCTGCGCTGGAGCTCTTCAGCCGAGAACAGACAGAGGAGCCCGGGCAGCAGCGCCACCGTCCGGCCTAGGACGCAGAAAAACACAACTTCAGAAGAGAACGTGTTTGTCCCTGTGTCAAGATGAAAGTCCCATTTAGGGCGTGAAGCATGCTCGAAAATCAGCACGACATCACTCGTTTACGTATCGAGTGGTAACCCCTTGGAACAGTCTCCCGGAAGAAGTCGTAACAGCACCCAGCCTAAATGCCTTCAAAAATAGATTGGACAAGTTCTGGAAGAACCACCCTATGCGATACGATTGGGAAGCAGAAGGATGAGAGGTCTGCACGACTAAGAAGATCTGGGCATTGAGGCTTGACCTGCGCCCAGAATCGTCATAAGGTATCATAAGGTAAGGTAGGGCGCAAGAATCAATCAGAAGCAGTTTTATGGACCGTAATTTGAAAAAGAGTTGCGCTTCATATATAAAAACATAAACGAACAAACAAATTATAAAATAGACAATAGACGTAATTTTTCTGCAATTAAATATATATATATTATTTTATTTTAACACAGAAAATAAAAGTAAAGAAAATAAAATAATATGGATCTCTTGGCGTTTCGCCTACGTCACGCTCCATCCGGCGCACCCCGGAAGTGCAACTCCACCGCGGTAAACTCGCGGAAACTCTTAGAGACACATTATTTTATGTTTCAATCCGTGCTGTGAGCCGCGGGTCCGGTCCCGGGATCTGCGGAGGACGGAGGACACACCGGACACTTCCGTGGTTCAGGCCCGGGTTCTGTCTCTGTCCCGGGGTGAGTTTTTTTCAAAGCACCGGGGTTAGCTATTAGCCTTTAGCTTCCGGAGCTAACGGCGGCTAATGCTACAGACTGTAAACAAACTGAGTCAGGGACAGGGGGGTCAGGTGCTATGAGGATTGGGCAGCAAACTGCCCCTGCAACCCAGCTGGATTAAGCGGGAGAAGATGGATGGATGGATGGATGGATGAATGGATGAATGGATGAATGGATGGATGGATGGATATATATATATATATATATATATATATATATATATATATATATATATATATATATATATATATATATATATATATATATATAAAAAACGCATTTCTCACCTTCCACGGTGGTTGGTCTCTCACCCTCATCAGCTCGGGTCCTCTACCAGAGGCCTGGGAGCTTGAGAGTTCTGCGCAGTATCTTTGCTGTTCCCAGTACTGCACTTTTCTGGACTGAGATGTCTGTTGTCCTTCCTGGGATCTGCTGCAACCACTCCTCTAGTTTGGGGGTCACGGCCCCGAGTGCTCCGATCACCACAGGCTCCACCGATGCTTTCACCTTCCAGGCTCTCTCCAGCTCTTCCTTGAGCCCCTGGTATTTCTCTAGTTTCTCGTGTTCCTTTTTCCTCACATTGCCATCGCTCGGTATTGCAATGTCCACCACCACGGCTTTGTTCTCTCGCTTATCCAGAACCACGATGTCTGGTTGGTTCATCACCATTCTGTCAGTCTGTATTTGGAAGTCCCACAGGATCTTGGCTCATTCTCCACAACCTTTGGAGGTGTTTCCCACCTTGATCCTGGGGTTTCCAGCCCGTACTCTGCACAGATGTTTCTGTACACTGTGCCGCTACTTGGTTATGTCGCTCCATGTTTCCCTGCAGCATCTGACACCTGCAGTTATGTGCTGGACTGTCTCAGGCACTTCTTTGCACAACCTACACCTTGGGTCTTGTCTGGTGTGGTAGATCTGGGCCTCTATTGCTCGGGTGCTCAAGGGTGCTATATATATATATATATATATATATATATATATATATATATATATATATATATATATATACCTTAATAATATAATATTATATATATATAATATAATATAATATAATATAATATAATAATATTCATATTCATAATAGGCAGGTTGGGTAGACTTTAGAAAGCATGGTAGAACCACATATTTGCTTTATGTTTTTCAGAATTGGAGTGTTACAGTGTAGTTATTAAAAGAAGAAATGTCAGAACATAGCTGTAAGAAGGCTCGCATGGAGCAGCCTAAACCAATAACCCGCCAAGACTGTGCAGTATTTGGGTTAGGAGTGAAAATTACCACTGTTTCTGTTGATCTCTCATTTTTAACGATTTTTTTAGACATTTCCAGAATTTTACAAGGGCTGTGGACCCGGTAGATGACATTCGAATTACAAAAAAATTTCCCAGGAATTTTTTCTAGTTGAATGGAACACTAAAACATTAGGGCCGTTTGCAAGTTCTCGATTTTTAAAAAAAAGGGGGCAACTGATGCACCCTAATATATATATATATATATATAGACAGAGAGAGAGAGAGAGAGAGAGAGAGAGAGAGAGAGAGAGAGAGAGAGAGAGAGAGAGAGAGAGAGAGAGAGAGAGAGAGAGAGAGAGAGAGAGAGAGAGAGAGAGAGAGAGAGAGAGAGAGAGAGAGAGAGAGAGAGAGAGAGAGAGAGAGAGAGAGAGAGAGAGAGAGAGAGAGAGAGAGAGAGAGAGAGAGAGAGAGAGAGAGAGAGAGAGAGAGAGAGAGAGAGAGAGAGAGAGAGAGAGAGAGAGAGAGAGAGAGAGAGAGAGAGAGAGAGAGAGAGAGAGAGAGAGAGAGAGAGAGAGAGAGAGAGAGAGAGGTGATTGATTTATGCTTTAAAATCCCTCTTCAGAAACAGTTGTTTTAAACTGGAGCATTCACAATGAGACTAAATTTTTTCTGTTTTCTAAAAAAGTAATTGCAGGATTTAAAGGAACTGTATGTAAGATTTTAAGTGTTATAAATGTCTCTGTGCCCCTGGATACGAGGTAAACATGTTCATATCAAATATGTGAACCTTTACTGCTAACACTGACATGCTGATTTGTTCTTCATTACAAAAACATTGGCCCCATCACATTTTGTTGATGTTATAATTTAGTGTTCTGGATTGAGAGGAGTATCTAATCAGAACCGTAGACGATATAAAAAAAGTGGAGGAAGCGCGTGTGAGCGCTCAAATGGCTCCTGATGCTCATGGTCACAGGAGTGAATCTGCTGCCAGGCTCTATTATGAAGAGGATTTTTTTGACAGACAAAATAAATACGAATACAAGCATTTTAAGACCAAAATGCTGAGGCCACAGCAGCAGGTCCAGAGAGAGGAGCCACAAGATCGCAATGTGAGAGAGCCGGAGTCAGAAGGAGCTGAAGCCTCCTGGAGCACTTCCTGTTTGGCACACGGCAGCTAATGCTTTATTTCTGCTCGTTTATATATACGGCCTATGATCAGAATGCAGCAGGAGCCACATGACTCACATGAGTTTATGTGTTAAACATAGGACGGGTTCATTTTCATCTGAAGTCCCTTTAACTGGACAGTTTAAAGGGACATTTCGGAATTTTGGACATGGGGCCTCATTTCCTGGTGAGCCAGAGGGCTGGAGACGTGTTTTCCTCGGGTCTGTGGAGTGGGTCAGACTGTTTTTAGTGGCAGGACGACTGTGGCCATTGACCTGCACTAGCCCAGCACCAGCACCTCTGCAAATACAAGGACTGGAGGAAGAGTTAAACAAGTGTCTCCACACGTCTCCAACACTCTGGAAATGAGGAACTATGAACAAAACTCAACCTGTCCCTTTGAACCTAAAACGCCTCTTTCTGATCTGATTGATCACTCCCTAAACCCCTGCGCCTGCACCAATCAGGACTCGGTGCTAGTGCAGCCTCTGCAGCTCAGGGAGGGAATTCTGGAGGTTCTGAGTTTCACATGAGACGTGTCCATAAACTGTCTGCAGGACACAGGGAGCCCATGTGTTCTGTTCTGTTCTCACTGAGCTTCTTCTCCCCTCAGAGGTCAGAGGTCAGAATGAACCCAGCCCGAAAACGCCTCAAACTTTCCCACAATGCACCTCCTCCACAAGCGTCAGGGGGCGGGACCACAGACGAGGAGGACGAGTTCCTATTGGTCGAGGAGGACGCCACTGACTCCAGCCTCATCATCACCATGGGTCAGTCCCAATTCAGGTTCAACGCTGCTCCTGTCTGCACCTGCCAACAAGGAGCGAGTTTCGATACGGGGTTAGTTTCGATACGGGGTTAGTTTCGATACGGGTTTAGCTTCGATACGGGTTGAGCTTCGATACGGGGTTAGTTTCGATACGGGTTTAGCTTCGATACAGGTTTAGCTTCGATACGGGGTTAGTTTCGATACGGGTTTAGTTTCGATACGGGTTTAGTTTCGATACGGGTTTAGCTTCGATACGGGTTTAGCTTCGATACGGGTTTAGCTTCGATACGGGTTTAGTTTCGATACGGGTTTAGCTTCGATACGGGTTTAGCTTCGATACGGGTTTAGCTTCGATACGGGTTTAGCTTCGATACGGGTTTAGTTTCGATACTGTCTGGTTTTCGATACTTGTGAAGCCCCACACCCTGCAGACCCTGTGGACCGGTTGGGATCCCGGTCTGACCCTGTGGACCGGTCGGGATCCCGGTCTGACCCTGTGGACCGGTCGGGATCCCGGTCTGACCCTGTGGACCGGTCGGGATCCCGGTCTGACCCGGGTCCTTTGCAGACGGGAGCCGGGTGAAGGCCAGGAGGAAGAGGAGGAAACAGGCGGAAGCTGAAGGAGGCGGGGCTTCAGAGAGCGAGCCCGAGATTGACAGGCAGCTCGACCAATCACTGGAGACCAAATCCAAACAGCACAACCTCACGGCCGCCAACGTCAAGACCATCCTCCACGTGAGAACTAAACCAGGACTAAACCAGGACTAAACCAGGACTACACCAGGACTACACCAGGACTACACCAGGACTAAACCAGGACTAAACCAGGACTAAACCAGGACTACACCAGGACTACACCAGGACTACACCAGGACTACACCAGGACTACACCAGGACTAAACCAGGACTAAACCAGGACTACACCAGGACTAAACCAGGACTAAACCAGGACTAAACCAGGACTACACCAGGACTAAACCAGGACTAAACCAGGACTAAACCAGGACTAAACCAGGTCTAAACCAGGACTAAACCAGGACTAAACCAGGACTACACCAGGACTACACCAGGACTACACCAGGACTACACCAGGACTAAACCAGGACTACACCAGGACTACACCAGGACTAAACCAGGACTAAACCAGGACTAAACCAGGACTAAACCAGGACTACACCAGGACTAAACCAGGACTAAACCAGGACTAAACCAGGACTACACCAGGACTAAACCAGGACTAAACCAGGACTAAACCAGGACTAAACCAGGTCTAAACCAGGACTAAACCAGGACTAAACCAGGACTACACCAGGACTACACCAGGACTACACCAGGACTAAACCAGGACTACACCAGGACTACACCAGGACTAAACCAGGACTACACCAGGACTAAACCAGGACTAAACCAGGACTAAACCAGGACTACACCAGGACTAAACCAGGACTAAACCAGGTCTAAACCAGGACTAAACCAGGACTACACCAGGACTACACCAGGACTACACCAGGACTACACCAGGACTAAACCAGGACTACACCAGGACTACACCAGGACTACACCAGGACTAAACCAGGACTAAACCAGGTCTTAACCAGGTCTTAACCAGGACTAAACCAGGACTACACCAGGACTAAACCAGGACTACACCAGGACTACACCAGGACTACACCAGGACTAAACCAGGACTAAACCAGGACTAAACCAGGACTACACCAGGACTAAACCAGGACTAAACCAGGACTACACCAGGACTAAACCAGGACTACACCAGGACTAAACCAGGACTAAACCAGGACTACACCAGGACTAAACCAGGACTAAACCAGGACTAAACCAGGACTAAACCAGGACTAAACCAGGTCTAAACCAGGACTAAACCAGGACTAAACCAGGACTAAACCAGGACTACACCAGGACTAAACCAGGACTAAACCAGGACTACACCAGGACTACACCAGGACTAAACCAGGACTAAACCAGGACTAAACCAGGACTACACCAGGACTAAACCAGGACTAAACCAGGACTACACCAGGACTAAACCAGGACTACACCAGGACTAAACCAGGACTAAACCAGGACTAAACCAGGACTACACCAGGACTAAACCAGGACTAAACCAGGACTAAACCAGGACTAAACCAGGTCTAAACCAGGACTAAACCAGGACTAAACCAGGACTACACCAGGACTACACCAGGACTACACCAGGACTAAACCAGGACTACACCAGGACTACACCAGGACTAAACCAGGACTAAACCAGGACTAAACCAGGACTACACCAGGACTAAACCAGGACTAAACCAGGACTAAACCAGGACTACACCAGGACTAAACCAGGACTAAACCAGGACTAAACCAGGACTAAACCAGGACTAAACCAGGACTAAACCAGGACTAAACCAGGACTACACCAGGACTACACCAGGACTACACCAGGACTAAACCAGGACTACACCAGGACTACACCAGGACTAAACCAGGACTAAACCAGGACTAAACCAGGACTAAACCAGGACTAAACCAGGTCTAAACCAGGACTACACCAGGACTACACCAGGACTACACCAGGACTACACCAGGACTACACCAGGACTAAACCAGGACTACACCAGGACTACACCAGGACTACACCAGGACTACACCAGGACTAAACCAGGTCTTAACCAGGTCTTAACCAGGACTAAACCAGGACTACACCAGGACTACACCAGGACTACACCAGGACTAAACCAGGACTAAACCAGGACTAAACCAGGACTAAACCAGGTCTAAACCAGGTCTAAACCAGGTCTAAACCAGGACTAAACCAGGTCTAAACCAGGTCTAAACCAGGTCTAAACCAGGTCTAAACCAGGACTAAACCATCCTCCATGTGAGAACTAAACCAGGACTACACCAGGACTACACCAGGACTAAACCAGGACTACACCAGGACTACACCAGGACTAAACCAGGACTAAACCAGGACTAAACCAGGACTAAACCAGGACTACACCAGGACTAAACCAGGACTAAACCAGGACTAAAACAGGACTAAAACAGGTCTACACCAGGACTACACCAGGACTACACCAGGACTACACCATCCTCCACGTGAGAACTAAACCAGGACTAAACCAGGACTAAACCAGGACTACACCAGTACTAAACCAGGACTAAACCAGGACTAAACCATCCTCCACGTGAGAACTAAACCAGGACTGAACCAGGACTGAACCAGGACTAAACCAGAACTAAACCAGGACTAAACCAGGACTAAACCAGGACTAAACCAGGACTACACCAGGACTACACCAGGACTACACCAGGACTAAACCAGGACTAAACCAGGACTAAACCAGGACTAAACCATCCTCCACATGAGAACTAAACCAGGACTACACCAGGACTACACCAGGACTACACCAGGACTACACCAGGACTAAACCAGGACTAAACCAGGACTAAACCATCCTCCACATGAGAACTAAACCAGGACTAAACCAGGACTACACCAGGACTACACCAGGACTACACCAGGACTAAACCAGGACTAAACCATCCTCCACGTGAGAACTAAACCAGGACTACACCAGGACTACACCAGGACTACACCAGGACTACACCAGGACTACACCAGGACTAAACCAGGTCTAAACCAGGACTAAACCATCCTCCACGTGAGAACTAAACCAGGACTAAACCAGGACTAAACCAAGACTGAGCCAGGACTGAACCAGGACTGAACCAGGACTAATCCAGGACTAAACCAGGACTAAATCAGGACTCAACCAGGACTCAACCAGGTCTAAACAGGACTCAACCAAGACTAAACCAAGACTGAACCAAGACTGAACCAGGACTGAACCAGGACTGAACCAGGACTGAACCAGGACTAAACCAGGACTGAACCAGGACTGAACCAGGACTGAACCAGGTCTGTTACAGGAAGTGATCACTAACGAGCACGTGGTGGCCATGATGAAGGCGGCGATCAACGACACAGAGGCCCCGCCCCCTTTCGTGAGTGATGACATCATGAGGTGAGGACCAATCAGAGCGCGGCGCTGATCATGTGATTGTTTCAGGAACTGAAGATGACGCGGTCGAAGCTCAAGGAGGTGGTGGAGCGCGGCGTGGTGAGTCAGGGGTCAGAGGGCGTTGGGGGGTCAGAGGGCGTGGTGAGTCGGGAGTCAGAGGGCGTGGTGAGTCAGGGGTCAGAGGGCAGGGGTCAGAGGGCGTGGGGGGGTCAGAGGGCGTGATGAGTCGGGAGTCAGAGGGCGTGGTGAGTCAGGGGTCAGAGGGCAGGGGTCAGAGGGCGTGGGGGGGTCAGAGGGCGTGGTGAGTCAGGGGTCAGAGGGCGTGGTGAGTCCGGGGTCTGAGGGCGTGTGGGGGTCAGAGGGCGTGGTGAGTCAGGGGTCCGAGGGCGTGGGGGGTCAGAGGGCGTGGTGAGTCAAGGGTCAGAGGGCATGGGGGGTCAGAGGGCAGGGGTCAGAGGGCGTGGGGAGGTCAAAGGGCGTGGTGAGTCAGAGGGCAGGGGTCAGAGGGCGTGGTGAGTCGGGGGTCAGAGGGCGTGGTGAGTCAAGGGTCAGAGGGCAAGGGTCAGAGGGCGTGGGGGGGTCAAAGGGCGTGGTGAGTCAGGGGTCAGAGGGCAGGGGTCAGAGGGCATGGGGGAGTCAAAGGGCAGAGGGCGTGGTGAGTCAGGGGTCAGAGGGCAGGGGTCAGAGGGCGTGGGGGGTCAGAGGGTGTGGGAGGTAAGAGGGCAGGGGTCAGAGGGCAGGGGTCACAGGGCAGGGGTCAGTGCTCTCCTCTGATTGGCTGCTCTGTGTCAGGTGATGCCGGTATGGAATTTGTCCCCGATAAAGAAAAACGACGCCAAAAAGGTACGAACCCCCTGCCTCCTCAGTTCATGTCCTTGTGTCCTTTCCTAGCCTCCTCAGTTCATGTCCTTGTGTCCTTTCCTAGCCTCCTCAGTTCATGTCCTTGTGTCCTTTCCTAGCATCCTCAGTTCGTGTCCTTGTGTCCTTTCCTAGCCTCCTCAGTTCGTGTCCTTGTGTCCTTTCCTAGCCTCCTCAGTTCGTGTCCTTGTATCCTTTCCTAGCCTCCTCAGTTCGTGTCCTTGTGTCCTTTCCTAGCCTCCTCAGTTCGTGTCCTTGTGTCCTTTCCTAGCCTCCTCAGTTCGTGTCCTTGTGTCCTTTCCTAGCCTCCTCAGTTCGTGTCCTTGTGTCCTTTCCTAGCCTCCTCATTTCATGTTCTTGTGTCCTTTCCTAGCCTCCTCAGTTCGTGTCCTTGTGTCCTTTCCTAGCCTCCTCAGTTCATGTTCTTGTGTCCTTTCCTAGCCTCCTCAGTTCGTGTTTTTGTGTCCTTTCCTAGCCTCCTCAGTTCGTGTCCTTGTGTCCTTTCCTAGCCTCCTCAGTTCATGTTCTTGTGTCCTTTCCTAGCCTCCTCAGTTCGTGTCCTTGTGTCCTTTCCTAGCCTCCTCAGTTCGTGTCCTTGTGTCCTTTCCTAGCCTCCTCAGTTCGTGTTCTTGTGTCGTTTCCTAGCCTCCTCAGTTCGTATCCTTGTGTCCTTTCCTAGCCTCCTCAGTTCGTGTTCTCGTGTCCTTTCCTAGCCTCCTCAGTTCGTGTCCTTGTGTCCTTTCCTAGCCTCCTCAGTTCGTGTACTTGTGTCCTTTCCTAGCCTCCTCAGTTCGTGTCCTTGTGTCCTTTCCTAGCCTCCTCAGTTCGTGTCCTTGTGTCCTTTCCTAGCCTCCTCAGTTCGTGTCCTTGTGTCCTTTCCTAGCCTCCTCAGTTCGTGTCCTTGTGTCCTTTCCTAGCCTCCTCAGTTCGTGTCCTTGTGTCCTTTCCTAGCCTCCTCAGTTCGTGTCCTTGTGTCCTTTCCTAGCCTCCTCAGTTCGTGTCCTTGTGTCCTTTCCTAGCCTCCTCAGTTCGTGGACTTGCCTTTGGCCGATGAGGACTCTTCAGATGAAGAGTACAAACCTGATGAAGACGAGGAGGACGAGACGGCCGAAGACGTGAGCCAGACCTTCCTGTTTTTAAAGATGCTGAGACCTGCTGAAGTCGCCCCAAACTCAAACCTACAAAAACTGTGTCAATCATTTGTGTTTCATTTGTGTGAGTTTATTTCTAAAATTCTTCATGATTATTTCTGTGGTAATTATAGGACATCATTTCTGCTCAGCTGACGGAGACAAACTCCACGTCCTGTAATTACCACAGAAATAATCATGAAGAATTTTAGAAATAAACTCACACAAATGAAACTGTCACAGCACAAAACAGCACAAACCAAATACAAACGTTTGACATCATTTTCTTCTGTTCTGAGGCTGTTTCACATTCTGAGGTTCTGGACGACGTCATCGACCAAAATAAAACTGTGAATATCTGAAGAACCAGAATCACAAACTGAACTTTCTGCAGCACAAACGACTGACACAGTTTCTGTAGGTTTGAGTTTGAGGCGACTTCACGGAGGTCCTTCTGCATGTGTGTGTATAGTGTGTGTGTATAGTGTGTGTGTGTATAGTGTGTGTGTATAGTGTGTGTGTGTATAGTGTGTGTGTGTATAGTGTGTGTGTATAGTGTGTGTGTGTATAGTGTGTGTGTGTATAGTGTGTGTGTGTATAGTGTGTGTGTGTAGAGTGTGTGTGTATAGTGTGTGTGTGTAGAGTGTGTGTGTGTAGAGTGTGTGTGTGTATAGTGTGTGTGTGTGTATAGTGTGTGTATAGTGTGTGTGTGTATAGTGTGTGTGTGTATAGTGTGTGTGTATAGTGTGTGTATATAGTGTGTGTGTATAGTTTGTGTATATACTGTGTGTGTATATAGTGTGTCTGTATATAGTGTGTATAGTGTGTGTGTGTATAGTGTGTGTGTGTATAGTGTGTGTATAGTGTGTGTGTATATAGTGTGTATATAGTGTGTGTATAGTGTGTGTGTATATAGTGTGTCTGTATATAGTGTGTATAGTGTGTGTGTGTATATAGTGTGTGTATATAATGTGTGTGTGTGTACATAGTGTGTATAGTGTGTGTATATAGTGTGTGTGTGTGTACATAGTGTGTATAGTGTGTGTATGGTGTGTGTGTGTTTCCTCTGCTGCTGTTGTGCCTTTGGGCCTAGCACCTTCTGTTTCTCTGTCTCAGACGCTTCAGGAGAGCGACCTGGAGAGCAGCGCCTCGTCCCCGCGAGGGAGTCGAGCCCGAGACCAGTCCAGCAGCCCCTGGCAGGTGCGACAGGTGCGACAGGTGTGGCAGGTGCGACAGGTGCATGGTCTGAGACAGGTGCGACAGGTGCATGGTCTGAGACAGGTGCGACAGGTGCGGCAGGTGCGACAGGTGCATGGTCTGAGACAGGTGCGACAGGTGCGACAGGTGCATGGTCTGAGACAGGTGCGACAGGTGCGACAGGTGCATGGTCTGAGACAGGTGCGACAGGTGCGGCAGGTGCGACAGGTGCATGGTCTGAGACAGGTGCGACAGGTGCATGGTCTGAGACAGGTGCGGCAGGTGCGACAGGTGCATGGTCTGAGACAGGTGCGACAGGTGCGACAGGTGCATGGTCTGAGACAGGTGCGACAGGTGCATGGTCTGAGACAGGTGCGACAGGTGCATGGTCTGAGACAGGTGCGACAGGTGCGACAGGTGCATGGTCTGAGACAGGTGCGGCAGGTGCGACAGGTGCATGGTCTGAGACAGGTGCGACAGGTGCGACAGGTGCATGGTCTGAGACAGGTGCGACAGGTGCATGGTCTGAGACAGGTGCGACAGGTGCATGGTCTGAGACAGGTGCGACAGGTGCGACAGGTGCATGGTCTGAGACAGGTGCGACAGGTGCGACAGGTGCATGGTCTGAGACAGGTGCGACAGGTGCGACAGGTGCATGGTCTGAGACAGGTGCGACAGGTGCGACAGGTGCATGGTCTGAGACAGGTGCGACAGGTGCATGGTCTGAGACAGGTGCGACAGGTGCGACAGGTGCGACAGGTGCATGGTCTGAGACAGGTGCGACAGGTGCATGGTCTGAGACAGGTGCGACAGGTGCGACAGGTGCATGGTCTGAGACAGGTGCGACAGGTGCGACAGGTGCATGGTCTGAGACAGGTGCAGACAGGGACAGGTCCAAATGTTTGAACTTTTATTCATCGGGTGTGATTTCCGGTTCAGTGAACCTCTCACCGCCTGCGGCCGATTCCACAACATTAAAAAGTCCAGTCTCATATTCACTTCATTATTTCCTCTGTTCTGCACATCGTTTAAATCTTCATTCCTCAGTAAAACAGCCAGATCATTTATGCTGCAGCACAAAGAGCAAGAACTTAGAACTCCCCAAAATAATCAAAACAACAATGTGCATTTCTGACCTTTGAGCCGCTTCTGTCCAAAACTGTTTCAGTCCAGGAGCAGCTGAGCTCAGTTAGTCCAGAACAGTGACAGAAAAAGAACATCCAGGTGTTTGTTCATAAAATAACTCCATGTGGGGAAATAATCAGAAAGTCCGTGTTTGTCTGAATGATGAATGAAAACATGTCTGTCCCTTTTCATTCTTTAGCCTAGCTTAGGGTCCAGTTCTATTAGCGCATTTCAGGTCTGTTTGTTTTCTTTACATTCTCCCCTTCAAAACGAGACCATCCCCGACATGATCCGGGCTGTGGTGCAGTGGCACAGCTCACAGAACAAAAGGAGGCGTCCAGTTAGCGGCGTATTACACATGTCCGAGCGAGCGCTGCACGGCAAAAGCTCTTCAGTCATTGGTTCGTTCAGGAAATGATTGACAGATCTGAACAGCCAATCAGGAGCCTTTAGGGCGATGGCCCCACGTGGGGCAGAGGTGAGATAGTGACAGAGCAGCTCAGTAAAGCTGTTTGCAGAGGCTCTGACCTCCTCTGACCACAGACACCGGAGGAGGCTCCGGAGGCTCTGACCTCCTCTGACCACAGACACCGGAGGAGGCTCCGGAGGCTCTGACCTCCTCTGACCACAGACACCGGAGGAGGCTCCGGAGGCTCTGACCTCCTCTGACCACAGACACCGGAGGAGGCTCCGGAGGCTCTGGAAACACATTTTAGGCCTGTTTTAGTTTTTTATCTGAAGAAAACCTGCCTAAAGCTCAGAAGATTTATTGATTCCACATTTCATCTTCTCACAGTTTGAACATCTGGTCCATATTTGGACACTTGTGTGTCATATTTTGACACAAAGGGTCACAGCACCAAACCCTGAGGCCCAGAGTCTGACACAGCTTCAGCAGTGAGTGTAGTGAGCCACACATGCCCAGGATGAAGTTTGACCAAGTCACAGCCTTTATTATTTTGTATTTTTTTTCCGAGGCAAAAAAATTCAGATTTCAGACCTGTTTGAATGTGTGTGTGCTGTGAGTGAGCTGCACTCAGTCTGAATGTGTGTGTGCTGTGAGTGAGCTGCACTCAGTCTGAATGTGTGTGTGCTGTGAGTGAGCTGCACTCAGTCTGAATGTGTGTGTGCTGTGAGTGAGCTGCACTCAGTCTGAATGTGTGTGTGCTGTGAGTGAGCTGCACTCAGGATGAATGTGTGTGTGCTGTGAGTGAGCTGCACTCACAGTCTGAATGTGTGTGTGCTGTGAGTGAGCTGCACTCACAGTCTGAATGTGTGTGTGCTGTGAGTGAGCTGCACTCACAGTCTGAATGTGTGTGTGCTGTGAGTGAGCTGCACTCAGTCTGAATGTGTGTGTGCTGTGAGTGAGCTGCACTCAGGATGAGGCGGTGGAAACAGGTTAAAGGAAATATCGGTATCGGTTCATATCGAATATCGCAGAGACTTAAAGTTGTAGTTTCAAAACCGATATCGAAACGGAAAAATCTGGATCTGCTCCTGTTTCCTGCAAAATATCAGAACTCCTGAACGTTTAGACGTCTTTACAGATCATCTTCTCTTCTTCTCGTGTTCTTCATTCATGTTCTTCATTCATGTTCTTCGTTCTTCATGTTCTTCGTTCATGTTCTTCATTCATGTTCTTCATTCATGTTCTTCATTCATGTTCTTCATGTTCTTCGTTCATGTTCTTCGTTCATGTTCTTCGTTCATGTTCTTCGTTCATGTTCTTCATTCATGTTCTTCGTTCATGTTCTTCGTTCATGTTCTTCGTTCGTGTTCTTCGTTCATTCTCTTCGTTCATTTTCTTCCTTCATTTTCTTCATTCATGTTCTTCCTTCATGTTCTTCTTTCATGTTCTTCGTTCATGTTCTTCGTTCATGTTCTTCATTCATGTTCTTCATTCATGTTCTTCGTTCATGTTCTTCGTTCATGTTCTTCGTTCATGTTCTTCATTCATGTTCTTCGTTCATGTTCTTCGTTCATGTTCTTCATTCATGTTCTTCGTTCATGTTCTTCATTCATGTTCTTCGTTCATGTTCTTCGTTCATGTTCTTCATTCATGTTCTTCGTTCATGTTCTTCGTTCATGTTCTTCATTCATGTTCTTCATTCATGTTCTTCGTTCATGTTCTTCGTTCATGTTCTTCGTTCATGTTCTTCATTCATGTTCTTCGTTCATGTTCTTCGTTCATGTTCTTCATTCATGTTCTTCGTTCATGTTCTTCATTCATGTTCTTCGTTCATGTTCTTCATTCATGTTCTTCATTCATGTTCTTCGTTCATGTTCTTCATTCATGTTCTTCGTTCATGTTCTTCGTTCATGTTCTTCGTTCATGTTCTTCATTCATGTTCTTCGTTCATGTTCTTCGTTCATGTTCTTCATTCATGTTCTTCATTCATGTTCTTCATTCATGTTCTTCATGTTCTTCGTTCATGTTCTTCGTTCATGTTCTTCATTCATGTTCTTCATTCATGTTCTTCGTTCATGTTCTTCGTTCATGTTCTTCATTCATGTTCTTCATTCATGTTCTTCATTCATGTTCTTCATTCATGTTCTTCGTTCATGTTCTTCGTTCATGTTCTTCGTTCATGTTCTTCGTTCATGTTCTTCGTTCATGTTCTTCATTCATGTTCTTCGTTCATGTTCTTCGTTCATGTTCTTCATTCATGTTCTTCATTCATGTTCTTCATTCATGTTCTTCGTTCATGTTCTTCATTCATGTTCTTCGTTCATGTTCTTCATTCATGTTCTTCGTTCTTCATGTTCTTCGTTCATGTTCTTCATTCATGTTCTTCATTCATGTTCTTCATTCATGTTCTTCGTTCATGTTCTTCATTCATGTTCTTCGTTCATGTTCTTCATTCATGTTCTTCGTTCATGTTCTTCATTCATGTTCTTCGTTCATGTTCTTCATTCATGTTCTTCGTTCATGTTCTTCGTTCATGTTCTTCGTTCATGTTCTTCATTCATGTTCTTCATTCATGTTCTTCGTTCTTCATGTTCTTCGTTCATGTTCTTCCTTCATGTTCTTCCTTCATGTTCTTCGTTCATGTTCTTCATTCATGTTCTTCGTTCATGTTCTTCGTTCATGTTCTTCGTTCATGTTCTTCGTTCATGTTCTTCATTCATGTTCTTCGTTCATGTTCTTCGTTCATGTTCTTCGTTCATGTTCTTCATTCATGTTCTTCGTTCATGTTCTTCATTCATGTTCTTCGTTCTTCATGTTCTTCGTTCATGTTCTTCATTCATGTTCTTCGTTCATGTTCTTCATTCATGTTCTTCATTCATGTTCTTCGTTCATGTTCTTCATTCATGTTCTTCGTTCATGTTCTTCATTCATGTTCTTCATGTTCTTCGTTCATGTTCTTCATTCATGTTCTTCGTTCATGTTCTTCGTTCATGTTCTTCATTCATGTTCTTCATGTTCTTCATTCATGTTCTTCATGTTCTTCGTTCATGTTCTTCATTCATGTTCTTCGTTCATGTTCTTCGTTCATGTTCTTCATTCATGTTCTTCATTCATGTTCTTCATGTTCTTCATTCATGTTCTTCATTCATGTTCTTCATTCATGTTCTTCGTTCATGTTCTTCATTCATGTTCTTCATGTTCTTCATTCATGTTCTTCATTCATGTTCTTCATTCATGTTCTTCGTTCATGTTCTTCGTTCATGTTCTTCATTCATGTTCTTCATGTTCTTCATTCATGTTCTTCATTCATGTTCTTCATTCATGTTCTTCGTTCATGTTCTTCGTTCATGTTCTTCATTCATGTTCTTCGTTCATGTTCTTCGTTCATGTTCTTCGTTCATGTTCTTCATTCATGTTCTTCGTTCATGTTCTTCGTTCATGTTCTTCGTTCATGTTCTTCATTCATGTTCTTCATTCATGTTCTTCGTTCATGTTCTTCGTTCATGTTCTTCATTCATGTTCTTCATTCATGTTCTTCATTCATGTTCTTCGTTCATGTTCTTCGTTCATGTTCTTCGTTCATGTTCTTCGTTCATGTTCTTCATTCATGTTCTTCATTCATGTTCTTCGTTCATGTTCTTCATTCATGTTCTTCGTTCATGTTCTTCATTCATGTTCTTCGTTCTTCATGTTCTTCGTTCATGTTCTTCATTCATGTTCTTCGTTCATGTTCTTCATTCATGTTCTTCGTTCATGTTCTTCGTTCATGTTCTTCATTCATGTTCTTCGTTCATGTTCTTCATTCATGTTCTTCATTCATGTTCTTCATGTTCTTCATTCATGTTCTTCTTTCATGTTCTTCATTCATGTTCTTCATGTTCTTCGTTCATGTTCTTCGTTCATGTTCTTCATTCATGTTCTTCGTTCATGTTCTTCATTCATGTTCTTCATGTTCTTCGTTCATGTTCTTCATTCATGTTCTTCGTTCATGTTCTTCGTTCATGTTCTTCATTCATGTTCTTCATGTTCTTCATTCATGTTCTTCATTCATGTTCTTCATTCATGTTCTTCGTTCATGTTCTTCGTTCATGTTCTTCGTTCGTGTTCTTCGTTCGTGTTCTTCGTTCATGTTCTTCATTCATGTTCTTCGTTCATGTTCTTCATTCATGTTCTTCATGTTCTTCATTCATGTTCTTCATTCATGTTCTTCATTCATGTTCTTCGTTCATGTTCTTCGTTCATGTTCTTCGTTCATGTTCTTCGTTCATGTTCTTCGTTCATGTTCTTCATTCATGTTCTTCATTCATGTTCTTCGTTCATGTTCTTCATTCATGTTCTTCGTTCATGTTCTTCGTTCATGTTCTTCGTTCATGTTCTTCGTTCATGTTCTTCATTCATGTTCTTCATTCATGTTCTTCGTTCATGTTCTTCGTTCATGTTCTTCATTCATGTTCTTCATTCATGTTCTTCATTCATGTTCTTCATTCATGTTCTTCATTCATGTTCTTCGTTCATGTTCTTCGTTCATGTTCTTCGTTCGTGTTCTTCGTTCATGTTCTTCATTCATGTTCTTCATTCATGTTCTTCGTTCATGTTCTTCGTTCATGTTCTTCATTCATGTTCTTCATTCATGTTCTTCATTCATGTTCTTCGTTCATGTTCTTCATTCATGTTCTTCATTCATGTTCTTCATTCATGTTCTTCATTCATGTTCTTCGTTCATGTTCTTCATTCATGTTCTTCGTTCATGTTCTTCATTCATGTTCTTCGTTCATGTTCTTCATTCATGTTCTTCATGTTCTTCGTTCATGTTCTTCGTTCATGTTCTTCGTTCATGTTCTTCATACATGTTCTTCTTTCAAGTTCTTCGTTCATGTTCTTCGTTCGTGTTCTTCATTCATGTTCTTCGTTCATGTTCTTCGTTCGTGTTCTTCGTTCATGTTTTTCGTTCATGTTCTTCATTCATGTTCTTCGTTCATGTTCTTCGTTCATGTTCTTCATTCATGTTCTTCATTCATGTTCTTCGTTCATGTTCTTCGTTCATGTTCTTCGTTCGTGTTCTTCGTTCATGTTCTTCGTTCATGTTCTTCGTTCATGTTCTTCATTCATGTTCTTCATTCATGTTCTTCGTTCATGTTCTTCGTTCATGTTCTTCGTTCATGTTCTTCATTCATGTTCTTCGTTCATGTTCTTCGTTCATGTTCTTCGTTCATGTTCTTCGTTCATGTTCTTCTTTCATGTTCTTCATTCATGTTGTTCGTTCATGTTCTTCGTTCTTGTTCTTCGTTCGTGTTCTTCATTCATGTTCTTCATTCATGTTCTTCGTTCATGTTCTTCGTTCATGTTCTTCTTTCGTGTTCTTCGTTCTAGTTCTTCGTGAATGTTCTTCGTTCGTGTTCTTCGTTCATGTTCTTCTTTCATGTTCTTCCTTCATGTTCTTCATTCATGTTCTTCGTTCATGTTCTTCATTCATGTTCTTCGTTCATGTTCTTCATTCATGTTCTTCATTCATGTTCTTCATTCATGTTCTTCATTCATGTTCTTCGTTCATGTTCTTCATTCATGTTCTTCGTTCATGTTCTTCATTCATGTTCTTCGTTCATGTTCTTCGTTCATGTTCTTCGTTCGTGTTCTTCGTTCATGTTCTTCATTCATGTTCTTCATTCATGTTCTTCATTCATGTTCTTCATTCATGTTCTTCGTTCATGTTCTTCATTCATGTTCTTCATGTTCTTCATTCATGTTCTTCGTTCATGTTCTTCATTCATGTTCTTCATGTTCTTCGTTCATGTTCTTCGTTCATGTTCTTCCTGTTCTTCATTCACGTTCTCCGTTCACGTGTTCTTCATTCTTCCTGTTCTTCATTCACGTTCTTCGTTCACGTGTTCTTCGTTCTTCCTGTTCTCCGTTCACGTTCTCCGTTCTCGTGTTCTTCATTCTTCCTGTTCTCCGTTCACGTTCTCCGTTCACGTGTTCTTCATTCTTCCTGTTCTTCATTCACGTTCTTCGTTCACGTGTTCTTCGTTCTTCCTGTTCTCCGTTCACGTTCTCCGTTCTCGTGTTCTTCATTCTTCCTGTTCTCCGTTCACGTTCTCCGTTCTCGTGTTCTTCGTTCTTCCTGTTCTCCGTTCACGTTCTCCGTTCTCGTGTTCTTCATTCTTCCTGTTCTCCGTTCACGTTCTCCGTTCTCGTGTTCTTCGTTCTTCCTGTTCTCCGTTCACGTTCTCCGTTCACGTGTTCTTCGTTCTTCCTGTTCTCCGTTCACGTTCTCCGTTCACGTGTTCTTCGTTCTTCCTGTTTTCCGTTCACGTGTTCTTCATTCTTCCTGTTCTCCGTTCACGTTCTCCGTTCACGTGTTCTTCGTTCTTCCTGTTCTCCGTTCTCGTGTTCTTCGTTCTTCCTGTTCTCCGTTCACGTGTTCTTCATTCTTCCTGTTCTCCGTTCACGTTCTCCGTTCTCGTGTTCTTCGTTCTTCCTGTTCTTCATTCACGTTCTCCGTTCTCGTGTTCTTCATTCTTCCTGTTCTTCATTCACGTTCTCCGTTCTCGTGTTCTTCGTTCTTCCTGTTCTTCATTCACGTTCTCCGTTCTCGTGTTCTTCATTCTTCCTGTTCTCCGTTCACGTTCTCCGTTCTCGTGTTCTTCGTTCTTCCTGTTCTTCATTCACGTTCTCCGTTCTCGTGTTCTTCGTTCTTCCTGTTCTCCGTTCACGTGTTCTTCGTTCTTCCTGTTCTCCGTTCACGTTCTCCGTTCTCGTGTTCTTCATTCTTCCTGTTCTTCATTCACGTTCTCCGTTCTCGTGTTCTTCGTTCTTCCTGTTCTTCATTCACGTGTTCTTCATTCTTCCTGTTCTCCGTTCACGTTCTCCGTTCTCGTGTTCTTCATTCTTCCTGTTCTTCATTCACGTTCTCCGTTCTCGTGTTCTTCGTTCTTCCTGTTCTCCGTTCACGTTCTCCGTTCTCGTGTTCTTCATTCTTCCTGTTCTCCGTTCACGTGTTCTTCGTTCTTCCTGTTCTCCGTTCACGTTCTCCGTTCTCGTGTTCTTCATTCTTCCTGTTCTTCATTCACGTTCTCCGTTCTCGTGTTCTTCGTTCTTCCTGTTCTCCGTTCACGTTCTCCGTTCTCG
>CM060669.1:37816101-37971101 GCA_030686955.1 Odontamblyopus rebecca
AACTGTCCCAGCTGCCCCAACAACTGCCCCAGCTGCCCCTACAACTGCCCAAGCTGCCCCAACAACTGCCCCAAAAAATGCCCCAACAACTGCCCCTACTGCCCCAACAAATGCCCCAGCTGCCCCAACAACTGCCCCAACAACTGCCCCAGCTGCCCCAACAACTGCCCCACTGGCCCCAACAACTGCCCCAGCTGCCCCAACAACTGCCCCAGCTGCCCCAACAACTGCCCCAACAACTGCCCCAGCTACCCCAACAACTGCCCCAGCTGCCCCAACTGCTCCAGCTGCCCCAACAACTGCCCCAACAACTGCCCCAGCTGCCCCAACAACTGCTTCAACAACTGGCCCTACTGCCCCAACTGCCTCATCAATTGCCCCAGCTGCACCAACAACTGCCCCAGCTGCCCCAACAAATGCCCCAACAACTGCCCCAGCTGCCCCAACAACTGCCCCACCTGCCCCAACAACTGCCCCAGCTGCCCCAACAACTGCCCCAACAACTGCCCCTACAACTGCCCCAGCTGCCCCAACAACTCCCCCAACAACGGCCCCAACAACGGCCCCAACAACGGCCCCAACAACGGCCCCAACAACTGCCCCAACAACTGCCCCAACAAATGCCCCAACAAATGCCCCAGCTGCCCCAACAAATGCCCCAACAACTGTCCCAGCTGCCCCAATAACTGCCCCACCGGCCCCAACAACTGCCCCAGCTGCCCCAACTGCTCCAGCTGCCCCAACAACTGCCCCAACAACTGCCCCAACAACTGCTTCAACAACTGGCCCTTCTGCCCCAACTGCCCCATCAATTGCCCCAGCTGCACCAACAACTGCCCCTACTGCCCCAACAACTGCCCCAACAACTGCCTCAACAACTGCCCCAGCTGCCCCAACAACTGCCCCAGCTGCCCCAACAACTGCCCCAGCTGCCCAACAACTGCCCCAACTGCCCCTACTTCCCCTACTACTGCCCCCTACTGCCCCAACAACTTCACCTACTGCCCCAGCTGCCCCAACAACTGCCCCAGCTGCCCCAACAACTGCCCCACCATCCCCAACAACTGCCCCAGCTGCCCCAACTGCTCCAGCTGCCCCAACAACTGCCCCAACAACTGCTTCAACAACTGGCCCTTCTGCCCCAACTGCCCCATCAATTGCCCCAGCTGCACCAACAACTGCCCCTACTGCCCCAACAACTGCCCCAACAACTGCCTCAACAACTGCCCCAGCTGCCCCAACAACTGCCCCAGCTGCCCCAACAACTGCCCCTACTTCCCCTACTACTGCCCCAACTGCCCCTACTTCCCCTACTACTGCCCCCTACTGCCCCAACAACTTCACCTACTGCCCCAGCTGCCCCAACAACTGCCCCAGCTGCCCAACAACTGCCCCTACTGCCCCAACAACTGCCCCCTCCTGCCCTGTTATTGCCCCTGTTATTGCTCCTCCTGCCCCGTTATTGCCCCTGTTATTGCCCCTCCTGCCCTGTTATTGCCCCTCCTGCCCTGTGATTGCCCCTGTTATTGCCCCTCCTGCCCTGTTATTGCCCCTGTTATTGCCCCTCCTGCCCTGTTATTGCCCCTCCTGCCCTGTGATTGCCCCTGTTATTGCCCCTCCCCCCCTGTTATTCCCCCTCCTCCCCTGTGATTGCCCCTGTGATTGCCCCTGTTATTGCCCCTGTGATTGCCCCTGTTATTGCCCCTGTTATTGGCCCTCCTGCCCTGTTATTGCCCCTCCTGCCCTGTTATTGCCCCTGTGATTGCCCCTGTGATTGCCCCTGTTATTGCCCCTGTGATTGCCCGTTATTGCCCCTCCTGCCCTGTGATTGCCCCTGTGATTGCCTCTGTTATTGGCCCTCCTGCCCTGTTATTGCCCCTGTTATTGCCCTTGTTATTGCCCCTGTGATTGCCCCTGTTATTGCCACTCCTGCCCTGTTATTGCCCCTGTGATTGCCCCTGTGATTGCCCCTGTTATTGCCCCTGTGATTGCCCCTCCTGCCCTGTGATTGCCCCTGTGATTGCCCCTGTGATTGCCCCTGTTATTGCCCCTGTGATTGCCCCTGTGATTGCCCCTGTGATTGCCCCTGTTATTGCCCCTGTGATTGCCCCTCCTGCCCTGTTATTGCCCCTGTTATTGCTCCTCCTGCCCTGTTATTGCCCGTTATTGCCCCTGTTATTGCCCCTATTATTGCCCCTGTGATTGCCCCTGTTATTGCCCCTCCTGCCCTGTGATTGCCCCTGTGATTGCCCCTCCTGCCCTGTTATTGCCCCTCCTGCCCTGTTATTGCCCCTGTGATTGCCCCTGTTATTGCCCTTGTTATTGCCCCTCCTGCCCTGTGATTGCCCCTGTGATTGCCCTGTTATTGCCTCAGTGATTGCCCCTGTTATTGCCCGTTATTGCCCCTCCTGCCCTGTTATTGCCCCTGTGATTGCCCCTGTTATTGCCCCTGTGATTGCCCCTGTGATTGCCCCTGTGATTGCCCCTGTGATTGCCCCTGTGATTGCCCCTGTGATTGCCCCTGTGATTGCCCGTTATTGCCCCTCCTGCCCTGTTATTGCCCCTGTGATTGCCCCTGTGATTGCCCGTTATTGCCCCTCCTGCTCTGTTATTGCCCGTTATTGCCCCTCCTGCCCTGTGATTGCCCTTGTGATTGCCCCTGTGATTGCCCCTGTTATTGCCCCTGTGATTGCCCCTGTGATTGCCCCTGTTATTGCCCTGTGTTTCAGAGCGGGAGGTGAGCGAGCTGATGGAGGAGCTCTTCGAGACGGTCGGTGTTTTTACACTTTTACAACTTTTGTTTAGTGTTTGTTTAGTGTGTGTTTAGTGTGTGTTTAGTGTGTGTTTAGTGTTTGTTTAGTGTGTGTTTAGTGTGTGTTTAGTGTTTGTTTAGTGTTTGTTTAGTGTGTGTTTAGTGTGTGTTTAGTGTGTGTTTAGTGTGTGTTTAGTGTGTGTTTAGTGTGTGTTTAGTGTGTGTTTAGTGTTTGTTTAGTGTGTGTTTAGTGTGTGTTTAGTGTTTGTTTAGTGTGTGTTTAGTGTGTGTTTAGTGTGTGTTTAGTGTTTGTTTAGTGTGTGTTTAGTGTGTGTTTAGTGTGTGTTTAGTGTGTGTTTAGTGTGTGTTTAGTGTGTGTTTAGTGTTTGTTTAGTGTTTGTTTAGTGTGTGTTTAGTGTGTGTTTAGTGTTTGTTTAGTGTTTGTTTAGTGTGTGTTTAGTGTGTGTTTAGTGTGTGTTTAGTGTTTGTTTAGTGTGTGTTTAGTGTGTGTTTAGTGTTTGTTTAGTGTGTGTTTAGTGTGTGTTTAGTGTGTGTTTAGTGTTTGTTTAGTGTTTGTTTAGTGTGTGTTTAGTGTGTGTTTAGTGTGTGTTTAGTGTTTGTTTAGTGTGTGTTTAGTGTTTGTTTAGTGTGTGTTTAGTGTGTGTTTAGTGTGTGTTTAGTGTTTGTTTAGTGTGTGTTTAGTGTTTGTTTAGTGTGTGTTTAGTGTGTGTTTAGTGTGTGTTTAGTGTGTGTTTAGTGTTTGTTTAGTGTGTGTTTAGTGTGTGTTTAGTGTGTGTTTAGTGTGTGTTTAGTGTTTGTTTAGTGTGTGTTTAGTGTGTGTTTAGTGTGTGTTTAGTGTGTGTTTAGTGTTTGTTTAGTGTGTGTTTAGTGTGTGTTTAGTGTTTGTTTAGTGTGTGTTTAGTGTGTGTTTAGTGTGTGTTAGTGTGTGTTTAGTGTGTGTTTAGTGTGTGTTTAGTGTGTGTTTAGTGTGTGTTTAGTGTTTGTTTAGTGTGTGTTTAGTGTGTGTTTAGTGTGCGTTTAGTGTGCGTTTAGTGTTTGTTTAGTGTGTGTTTAGTGTGTGTTTAGTGTGTGTTTAGTGTGTGTTTAGTGTGTGTGCGTTTAGTGTTTGTTTAGTGTGTGTTTAGTGTGTGTTTAGTGTGTGTTTAGTGTTTGTTTAGTGTGTGTTTAGTGTGTGTTTAGTGTGTGTTTAGTGTGTGTTTAGTGTTTGTTTAGTGTGTGTTTAGTGTGTGTTTAGTGTTTGTTTAGTGTGTGTTTAGTGTTTGTTTAGTGTTTGTTTAGTGTTTGTTTAGTGTGTGTTTAGTGTGTGTTTAGTGTGTGTTAGTGTGTGTTTAGTGTGTGTTTAGTGTGTGTTTAGTGTGTGTTTAGTGTGTGTTTAGTGTGTGTTTAGTGTGTGTTTAGTGTTTGTTTAGTGTGTGTTTAGTGTGTGTTTAGTGTGTGTTTAGTGTGTGTTTAGTGTGTGTTTAGTGTGTGTTTAGTGTGTGTTTAGTGTGTGTTTAGTGTTTGTTTAGTGTTTGTTTAGTGTGTGTTTAGTGTGTGTTTAGTGTGTGTTTAGTGTGTGTTTAGTGTTTGTTTAGTGTGTGTTTAGTGTGCGTTTAGTGTGCGTTTAGTGTGCGTTTAGTGTGCGTTTAGTGTGCGTTTAGTGTGCGTTTAGTGTTTGTTTAGTGTTTGTTTAGTGTGTGTTTAGTGTTTGTTTAGTGTGTGTTTAGTGTGTTAGTGTGTGTTTAGTGTGTGTTTAGTGTTTGTTTAGTGTGTGTTTAGTGTGTGTTTAGTGTGTGTTTAGTGTGTGTTTAGTGTGTGTTTAGTGTGTGTTTAGTGTGTGTTTAGTGTGTGTTTAGTGTGTGTTTAGTGTGTGTTTAGTGTGTGTTTAGTGTGTGTTTAGTGTGTGTTTAGTGTTTGTTTAGTGTGTGTTTAGTGTGTGTTTAGTGTTTGTTTAGTGTGTGTTTAGTGTGTGTTTAGTGTGTGTTTAGTGTGTGTTTAGTGTGTGTTTAGTGTTTGTTTAGTGTGTGTTTAGTGTGTGTTTAGTGTGTGTTTAGTGTGTGTTTAGTGTTTGTTTAGTGTGTGTTTAGTGTGTGTTTAGTGTGTGTTTAGTGTGTGTTTAGTGTGTGTTTAGTGTGTGTTAGTGTGTGTTTAGTGTGTGTTTAGTGTGTGTTTAGTGTGTGTTTAGTGTGTGTTTAGTGTGTGTTTAGTGTTTGTTTAGTGTGTGTTTAGTGTGTGTTTAGTGTTTGTTTAGTGTGTGTTTAGTGTGTGTTTAGTGTGTGTTTAGTGTGTGTTTAGTGTGTGTTTAGTGTGTGTTTAGTGTGTGTTTAGTGTGTGTTTAGTGTGTGTTTAGTGTGTGTTTAGTGTGTGTTTAGTGTGTGTTTAGTGTGTGTGTATAGTGTGTGTTTAGTGTGTGTTTAGTGTGTGTTTAGTGTGTGTTTAGTGTGTGTTTAGTGTGTGTTTAGTGTGTGTTTAGTGTGTGTTTAGTGTGTGTTTAGTGTGTGTTTAGTGTGTGTTTAGTGTTTAGTGTGTGTTTAGTGTGTGTTTAGTGTGTGTTTAGTGTGTGTTTAGTGTGTGTTTAGTGTGTGTTTAGTGTGTGTTTAGTGTGTGTTTAGTGTGTTTAGTGTGTGTTTAGTGTGTGTTTAGTGTGTGTTTAGTGTGTGTTTAGTGTGTGTTTAGTGTGTGTTTAGTGTTTGTTTAGTGTGTGTTTAGTGTGTGTGTAGTGTTAGTGCTTTTGCAGGGCCAAATGGACCCAAATATATCTCGATATACGATGTTTATCTCGATGTACAATATTTATCTCCATCCATCTTCTATATTTTAAGTCTCGATATTTTTTAAGTCTCGATATTTTTTAAGTCTCGATATATTTTAAGTCTTGATATATTTTAAGTCTCGATATATTTTAAGTCTCGATATTTTTTAAGTCTCGGTATTTTTTAAGTCTCGATATATTTTAAGTCTCGATATATTTTAAGTCTCGATATATTTTAAGTCTTTTTTTGTTTTTAAGTCTTGATATATTTTAAGTCTCGATATATTTTAAGTCTCGATATATTTTACGTCTCGATATTTTTTAAGTCTCGATATATTTTAAATCTTGATATATTTTAAGTCTCGATATATTTTAAGTCTCGATATATTTTATGTCTCGATATTTTTTAAGTCTCGATATATTTTAAATCTCAATATTTTTAAGTCTCGATATATTTTAAGTTTCGATATTTTAAGTCTCGATATATTTTAAGTTTTGATATATGTTAAGTCTCCATATTTTTAAAATCTCGATATATTTTAAGTCTCGATATTTTTTAAGTCTCGATATATTTTAAATCTCGATATATTTTAAATCTCAATATATTTTAAGTGTTGATATATTTTAAGTGTCGATATTTTTTAAATTTCGCTATATTTTAAGTTTCTTTTTTTTTTTGAACACTTTATTTAAGAGTTTTCCATAATACAATAAAATCAAGCCAAATATCAGACACAAAATAAAATTAAAAAACTAAAAATAAATAAATAAATAAAAAATAAATAAAATGAAAATATAAGGACATAGTGAGGTAACAGATAAAAACTCTTCAGAAAAACTAAAAGGGAAAGAAAAAACCCACATACACAAAAAAAAAAGAACAACAACAACAAATGTGCGCACAAGCTCCAAGCTCCGTGCACTTCCTGTTGGAACCATTGAAAGAAGCCAAAATTCTGCAAGGGTTTGGTTTTCTGCACAGCTCATGATTCTGTCAAACCTTCACATGACCCTAACCCACGTTCTGTCAAACCTTCACATGACCCTAACCCACGTTCTATCAAACCTTCACATGACCCTAACCCACGTTCTATCAAACCTTCACATGACCCTAACCCACGTTCTATCAAACCTTCACATGACCCTAACCCACGTTCTATCAAACCTTCACATGAGCCTAACCCACGTTCTATCAAACCTTCACATGACCCTAACCCACGTTCTGTCAAACCTTCACATGACCCTAACCCACGTTCTGTCAAACCTTCACATGAGCCTAACCCACGTTCTATCAAACCTTCACATGACCCTAACCCACGTTCTATCAAACCTTCACATGACCCTAACCCACGTTCTATCAAACCTTCACATGACCCTAACCCACGTTCTATCAAACCTTCACATGACCCTAACCCACGTTCTATCAAACCTTCACATGACCCTAACCCACGTTCTGTCAAACCTTCACATGACCCTAACCCACGTTCTGTCAAACCTTCACATGACCCTAACCCACGTTCTGTCAAACCTTCACATGACCCTAACCCACGTTCTATCAAACCTTCACATGACCCTAACCCACGTTCTGTCAAACCTTCACATGACCCTAACCCACGTTCTGTCAAACCTTCACATGACCCTAACCCACGTTCTGTCAAACCTTCACATGAGCCTAACCCACGTTCTATCAAACCTTCACATGACCCTAACCCACGTTCTATCAAACCTTCACATGACCCTAACCCACGTTCTGTCAAACCTTCACATGAGCCTAACCCACGTTCTATCAAACCTTCACATGACCCTAACCCACGTTCTGTCAAACCTTCACATGACCCTAACCCACGTTCTGTCAAACCTTCACATGAGCCTAACCCACGTTCTGTCAAACCTTCACATGAGCCTAACCCACGTTCTATCAAACCTTCACATGACCCTAACCCACGTTCTGTCAAACCTTCACATGACCCTAACCCACGTTCTGTCAAACCTTCACATGACCCTAACCCACGTTCTGTCAAACCTTCACATGACCCTAACCCACGTTCTATCAAACCTTCACATGAGCCTAACCCACGTTCTATCAAACCTTCACATGAGCCTAACCCACGTTCTGTCAAACCTTCACATGACCCTAACCCACGTTCTGTCAAACCTTCACATGAGCCTAACCCACGTTCTGTCAAACCTTCACATGACCCTAACCCACGTTCTGTCAAACCTTCACATGACCCTAACCCACGTTCTGTCAAACCTTCACATGACCCTAACCCACGTTCTATCAAACCTTCACATGACCCTAACCCAGGACAGATCTGTGTCTGTTTGAAGTATTTGAAGGGCATCAGAACATCAGGCACCCATTGCACAGGTGGATAAGCAGCCTCCATCTAAAAAGAATCCGTGTACGAGCTGAAGTGAGGAGAAAGCAGTAGCACTGGACTGGTGTGTTCAGGGTCTATTCCTCTGGAGAAAGCAGTAGCACTGGACTGGTGTGTTCAGGGTCTATTCCTCTGGAGAAAGCAGTAGCACTGGACTGGTGTGTTCAGGGTCTATTCCTCTGGAGAAAGCAGTAGCACTGGACTGGTGTGTTCAGGGTCTATTCCTCTGGAGGAACTCCAAATACTGCTCTGTCTGGATTAGGGCCTATTGTTTTTTTGGCACATTTCTGAATACACCTCGAATATAGATGAGCAAAAGTCAGAACGCTACATGACCAGAACATGACTGGTGACATCTACTGCAGCTGGAGTCAGAGGTTAGAAATATTTTTGGGCTTTGGTGAAATATAAACGATGAAAAAGTTTGAATTGAATCAAACGGTGACGGATCCAGATGATGAGGAGTAGATCCGCCTCATGGCTTTATCCCAGGAGGTTCTGGGATTTCAACACAAAGGTCTTCTTCCCATGCATTAGTGATGGGGGTTCATCTGCCCCTCAGGCTGTAACCTGGACAGTCCACTGGGGGAGAATCTGCTGGGAGATGAGGAAATGTGCTGAAAATGTCTTAGCAAAGCTTCTTGCTTGTAAATATGTAAAAAAGTGAGTTTGAGGGATATTGAAGTTCTTGACTAATGTGTCAAATGACATGAAGATGCCGTCGGCAAAGAGATCCCTGAAAGAGTCTTCCCTGCTTCTCCAAAACGTAACTGCTGAATCAGTTTGTGATGGCAGAAACACGGGGTTTGATGTTATAGGAACAGACGTCAGTGTTTGTTTACAGTCAAAGTGAAACCAAAGTCCTACTGTTTTGTGGACCACTGGGTTTGTAGCACAACTCAGTAGTTTCATTGGGAGAGTGGAACTGATCAGAGACACAGGTGAGATGGGAAGAATGCAGCTCCATAGTCGCCCATGTAGGACCTTCGCCAAATGGGTCATTTTGTAATATTTGCTGACCAATAGTAGTGTAGGAAATTCGGTAATGCCAGACCTCCAATTTTTATCGACCCTTACAAATGGGCTTTGTTGATTCGGGCAATTTTGTTATTCCAAATAAAAGCTGATATAATTTTGTCCAGTTTTTAAAAAAAAGATTTTGGTAAAAATAATGGAATCATTGGAAAGAGATACAAAAATGTGGGAAGCACAGTCATTTTGACAGAGTTACTCCGCCCAGCGGAGAGACAGGAAGAGTCGACCGTTGTGTCAAGTGTTTTTTAGTGCGTTCCATTAAAGGGTTAAAATGATGTTTGAATAGAGTCTTGAAAGTACGTGTGATTTGTAGCCCAAGATAAGTGAAAGAAGTGCGTTCCACCTGGAATGGAAAATTAGCAAAGTCAATATCCATTTCCTGCTGATTCAGCGGGAAGAGAAGACTTCTGTTCAGGTTCAGCTTATGTCCTGATAAAGCACCAAATGCCTGCAAAGTGTCCAAAGTTTAGGTCTGGTATCTTCTGGCTCTGAGATATACAGAACTAGATCATCAGCATAAAGTGATGCTTTGTGACTGATACCATCTCGTATGATTCCTGAACAGTTCTTGTTCTCTCTTAATGCAACAGCTGAAGGTTCTATGGCGAAGTGAAATAATAAGGGTCTGAGCGGACAGCCCTGACCAGTGCCCCTCTGAAGTGGAAAAGAAGCTGATACAGTGTTGTTGGTTTTCACTGATGATACAGGCGAAGAGTCTGAGTCTGAATCCAGGACTGGGGACCAAAACCAAACTTATTTAAGATACAAAACAAATCTCTCATGTCTACGCGGTCGAATGCCTTCATCAAGGGAAACTGACCTCAGGGACGACCGTAGAGTGTAGTATGTTAAGCAAACGCCTGACATTAAAAAAAGACTGGCGTTTGCAGTAAAGCCGGTCTGGTCAGGGGACAATGGAAGACATCACCTTCTCCAGACCAAGTGCCAGGATCTTACTGAGGATTCTGTCATCTACATTCAGCACACTGATTGGTCGGTAGGAGCCACATTGTCTAGGGTCCTTTTTTTTTTTTAACAAAACAGAGATATTAGCCCGAGTCATGGTTTGTGGAAGCACCCCTTTTGTTTGGGATTCAGAAAACACTTCACACAACAAAGGTGTCAGTTTTTCAGAGAATGCTTTAAAAAAATTGAGCGGGGAAGCCGTCAGGGCCTGGGGCTTCCCACTCTGTAAAGCCCTTATGGCCCGTGTGACGTCAGATTCAGAGACTGGGTTTTCTAAGGCTGTGAGTTGATCTTGGCTTATAGAGGGTTAGGGTTAGGGTTAGGGTGAGTTGATCTTGGCTTATAGAGGGTTAGGGTTAGGGTTAGGGTGAGTTGATCTTGGCTTATAGAGGGTTAGGGTTAGGGTTAGGGTGAGTTGATCTTGGCTTATAGAGGGTTAGGGTTAGGGTTAGGGTGAGTTGATCTTGGCTTATAGAGGGTTAGGGTTAGGGTTAGGGTGAGTTGATCTTGGCTTATAGAGGGTTAGGGTTAGGGTGAGTTGATCTTGGCTTATAGAGGGGATATGTAGAGTGTCCAGGAACGGGTCTGTGGTCAGTGGGTCAGCGGTTCACTGGGAAGTGTTTGGCTTTGAGTAGAAATGTTTAAATACGTCATTTATTTTCACATGGTTTGTTAGAATGTGTCCAGATTCATCCAAAATTTCTGATATTATGTTCTTACTTAAGGATCTGCGCAGCTGATGTGCTAAAAGTACCAGCTCTGTCTCCATGTTCATAAATGCGTTTCTAGTTTGCAGCAGAAGTCTCTCTGTTTCACCAATGGATATTGTATTGAACTGGGATTGAAGAATAAGTTTCTGTCTGTCTGGAGATGGATCGAGTGCAGATTGTCTGTCAGTATTGGAGATTTGCTGAATTAGATGAGAGCTCTTTTTTACCTTCTCTGTTTTTGTAGGAGGTGTAAGAGATCATTTCCCCGCAGAAAGACCTTCAGGGATCCCCAGACAGTAGATTTCTCTACATCTGTATCATTGATACACAAAAATACATCCATTTTTGCTGAAAACACCGTCATGAACTGCTCGTCAGCCAAAAGTGATGTGTGGAATCTCCATGTGCGCTGTGGTGCGCCTGATTCTGGGAACATCGAGCTGAACAGGGCAGTGATCAGAAATGACACTGGTGTTTACAAAGGGACACAAATGGAATAAGAGAGTTGTCAAGCAAAAAACAGTCTGTCCTGGAGTACGTGTGATGCACTGACGAGAAGGAGGACTGTTTAGACAGAGGGTCTATGGTGCGTAAAGGGTCTGACATGTTACAGGTTTGGACAGAGTTTTGAATCACAGCAGCAGAATGTGTGTTCGGTCTGTTTTGGTGTATTTTAGATCTGTCAAGGCTCTAATACACTATTAACATCGCCACCAACAATAAGGTGCTGGCTGTTTATATCGGGTATATGTTCTATGAGTTTTGAAAAGCGGCTCATCCCAGTTTGGTGCATAGATGTTAAGATAACAGGTGTGTCATATATCTGACCAGTAACTCTAATGTAACGACCCCCCTGCTGTCAGAAATAACATGAGGACAAGTGAAAGGCACATTTTTACTCACCAGTATTGCCCCTGGACTTAGAGTCAAATATAGAATGGTACACATGACAAATCCATGTTTTCTTTAGTTTGTCATGCTCTCATGCTCTCATGCTCTCATGCTCTCATGCTCTCATGCTCTCATGCTCTCATGCTCTCATGCTCTCATGCTCTCATGCTCTCATGCTCTCATGCTCTCATGCTCTAATGCTCTCATGCTCTCATGCTCTCATGCTCTCATGCTCTCATGTCTGTAGGTGTGTTTCTTGCAAAAAGAAAACATGTGGATTAAATGTACTAAGATGAGAGAATATTCTGTTTTGTGATATTATTAAGGCCCTTAACACTCCAGGAAATAAAGGCAGTGGACTGGACCGTTGTCCTGGACCGTTGTCCTGGACCGTTGTCCTGGACCGTTGTCCTGGGTGCTGATACACTGCCATTAGCCATGTCCAAAAATATAGTACAAAGCAGCTGTATATTTGTGGAGGCGAGTGCTGGGCAACAGTGAAACCAAAGAGAATATAGAGCTGAAAATATACTGAAGACAATAATATAGGCATAAAAAAAGAAAAAACAAAACATTTACCCACAGACATGTCTTCCCCTGAACTGCAGACAGTCGCCCACCCCCCATATGGTATACAGCCCACCCCCCATATGGTATACAGCCCACCCCCCATATGGTATACAGCCCACCCCCCATATGGTATACAGCCCACCCCCCATATGGTATACAGCCCACCCCCCATATGGTGTACAGCCCACCCCCCATATGGTATACAGCCCACCCCCCATATGGTGTACAGCCCACCCCCCATATGGTATACAGCCCACCCCCCATATGGTGTACAGCCCACCCCCATATGGTGTACAGCCCACCCCCCATATGGTGTACAGCCCACCCCCATATGGTGTACAGCCCACCCCCCATATGGTGTACAGCCCACCCCCCATATGGTGTACAGCCCACCCCCATATGGTGTACAGCCCACCCCCCATATGGTGTATGGGCTCATTTCAGTATAAACTGTGCTTATTGCACTGTGAGGCAAAAAAAAAAAAAGATTAAATAAAGTTGAACAGAGGATGTCAATAACGAGTCCAGCCAAGTCCTGAGGACGCCTCATTCTGCAGCCTACAACAGGTTCTATTGCCGTATTGTGACCAAAATGAAGAACACTCACCAAGATGCTGCAAAGAAAAGGGGGAAAAATATTGAAGTAGCCTGAGAAAAGTTAGTCAGCACACATTCCTTGGCCGCCACCGGACTGGAAAAAATCTTTTGGCCAAGGGCAGAGGTGATCCTCAGTTTCGCTGGATAAACCATCAGGACATCAGGGCACTTCCGCAGGAGGTCTTTGGTGTCTTTGAAGCCCTCCGTTTAACAACAGCTCGCGGTAGATCTGGAAAGATCATTATCTTCTCCCCGTCAAACTTAAGTGAGGCCGTAGCTGCCGCTTTCCGCATCACCTCCAACTTTTCCTGGTGGTGATGACAGCTCGGGGCCACTGCTGAGCAGCCGGCCTCTGGCGAACGGTTCCTTTCCCCGGCTCAGGTAGTAACCTGCGGTGTGCCCTGACCAGTGTTGGCATCACTTCCGACTGCAGGCAGTCTTGGCAGTCTTTGGCCACGGCGTGGGCCCGGCACAAACGTTTCTTTAACCCCCAGAATGTGAATATTGTCTGGGCGCTGCCGCCTCAAGGTCTTCCACTTGTTGGATTAAGCTGGACACATTTTTTCATTGGGACAGCTGCGTTTCCAGATCCACCACTCTATCAGAGAGCACAGTGTTGGCTTCCTCCAAGCTCGTCAGGCGAGCCTCCTGGGCGGGGCCTCCTGGGCGGGGCCTCCTGGGCGGTGCCTCCTGGGCGGGGCCTCCTGGGCGGGGCCTCCTGGGCGGGGCCTCCTGGGCGGGGCCTCCTGGGCGGTGCCTCCTGGGCGGGGCCTCCTGGGCGGGGCCTCCTGGGCGGGGCCTCCTGGGCGGTGCCTCCTGGGCGGGGCCTCCTGGGCGGTGCCTCCTGGGCGGGGCCTCCTGGGCGGGGCCTCCTGGGCGGGGCCTCCTGGGCGGGGCAGGTTGATTGCACCGCTGTGGTTGCACCTTTTACGTCCGTTGATAATGAGTCTATTTTTTGGTGCAGTTCTTGTTCCAGTGCTGTTCTCTCACAGTTGGTGATGTTCCAGTGCTGTTCTCTCACAGTTGGTGATGTTCCAGTGCTGTTCTCTCACAGTTGGTGATGTTCCAGTGCTGTTCTCTCACAGTTGGTGATGTTCCAGTGCTGTTCTCTCACAGTTGGTGATGTTCCAGTGCTGTTCTCTCACAGTTGGTGATGTTCCAGTGCTGTTCTCTCACAGTTGGTGATGTTCCAGTGCTGTTCTCTCACAGTTGGTGATGTTCCAGTGCTGTTTTCTCACAGTTGGTGATGTTCCAGTGCTGTTTTCTCACAGTTGGTGATGTTCCAGTGCTGTTCTCTCACAGTTGGTGATGTTCCAGTGCTGTTCTCTCACAGTTGGTGATGTTCCAGTGCTGTTCTCTCACAGTTGGTGATGTTCCAGTGCTGTTTTCTCACAGTTGGTGATGTTCCAGTGCTGTTCTCTCACAGTTGGTGATGTTCCAGTGCTGTTCTCTCACAGTTGGTGATGTTCCAGTGCTGTTTTCTCACAGTTGGTGATGTTCCAGTGCTGTTTTCTCACAGTTGGTGATGTTCCAGTGCTGTTCTCTCACAGTTGGTGATGTTCCAGTGCTGTTTTCTCACAGTTGGTGATGTTCCAGTGCTGTTCTCTCACAGTTGGTGATGTTCCAGTGCTGTTCTCTCACAGTTGGTGATGTTCCAGTGCTGTTTTCTCACAGTTGGTGATGTTCCAGTGCTGTTTTCTCACAGTTGGTGATGTTCCAGTGCTGTTTTCTCACAGTTGGTGATGTTCCAGTGCTGTTCTCTCACAGTTGGTGATGTTCCAGTGCTGTTCTCTCACAGTTGGTGATGTTCCAGTGCTGTTCTCTCACAGTTGGTGATGTTCCAGTGCTGTTTTCTCACAGTTGGTGATGTTCCAGTGCTGTTCTCTCACAGTTGGTGATGTTCCAGTGCTGTTCTCTCACAGTTGGTGATGTTCCAGTGCTGTTCTCTCACAGTTGGTGATGTTCCAGTGCTGTTTTCTCACAGTTGGTGATGTTCCAGTGCTGTTCTCTCACAGTTGGTGATGTTCCAGTGCTGTTCTCTCACAGTTGGTGATGTTCCAGTGCTGTTCTCTCACAGTTGGTGATGTTCCTTTAGCTTGGCCAGGTCTTCGCCGTGAGCTGGTTTCACTTGCAGTTGGTTAGCACGGTGTTCGGAGTCTGTTTTCTTTGACATTGTCTGTTTAGGCGTCGCTTGGATCACATGTCCCACATGCAGCGCAGAAGCTGCACTTTCTGACTATCGATAGTTCAATAAAATGTCAGAATATATTGATGAAAAGAATTTCAGTCTCTCAGAGCACCCAGATTACTTCACATGTCGCTGCCGCCGTTGCTCTCCCTATTTTAAGTTTCGATATATTGTAAGTGTCGACATATTTGAAGTGTCGATATATTTGAAGTGTCGATATATTTGAATTGTCGATATATTGTAAGTGTCGATATATTTGAATTGTCGATATATTTGAATTGTCGATATATTGTAAGTGTCGATATATTTGAATTGTCGATATATTTGAAGTGTTGATATATTTGAATTGTCGATATATTGTAAGTGTCGATATATTGTAAGTGTCGATATATTTGAATTGTCGATATATTTGAAGTGTCGATATATTGTAAGTTTCTATATATTGTAAGTTTCGATATATTGTAAGTGTCGATATATTGTAAGTGTCGACATATTTGAAGTGTCGATATATTTGAAGTGTCGATATATTTGAATTGTCGATATATTTGAAGTGTCGATATATTGTAAGTGTCGATATATTTGAATTGTCGATATATTGTAAGTGTCGATATATTGTAAGTGTCGATATATTGTAAGTGTCGATATATTTGAATTGTCGATATATTGTGTCGATATATTGTAAGTGTCGATATATTTGAAGTGTCGATATATTTGAATTGTCGATATATTGTAAGTGTCGATATATTGTAAGTGTCGATATATTTGAATTGTCGATATATTTGAAGTGTCGATATATTGTAAGTGTCGATATATTTGAATTGTCGATATATTGTAAGTGTCGATATATTGTAAGTGTCGATATATTTGAATTGTCGATATATTGTAAGTGTCGATATATTGTAAGTGTCGATATATTTGAATTGTCGATATATTGTAAGTGTCGATATATTGTAAGTGTCGATATATTTGAATTGTCGATATATTGTAAGTGTCGATATATTGTAAGTGTCGATATATTTAAGTGTCGATATATGCAGTAGTATTTGCAGTATTTGTAGTAGTATTTGCAGTATTTGCAGTAGTATTTGTAGTAAGTGTCGATGTCGCCCGCCCTCGTCAGGACCCGTCTGTGTTCTCGTTCTAACCCGGATGCCCTCCCTGTGTGTCATATATTCTAACCCGGATGCCCTCCCTGTGTGTCATATATTCTAACCCGGATGCCCTCCCTGTGTGTCATATATTCTAACCCGGATGCCCTCCCTGCAGCTGAAGGAGGATCTGACCTCACAGGATGTGGACGAAGACGAAGACGAAACGCCCCCACAGTGAGTATAATAAATACTGCAAATACTGCAAATACTGCTACAAATACTGCTACAAATACTGCAAATACTGCAAATACTGCAAATACTATTACAAATACTACAAATACTGCAAATACTGCAAATACTGCTACAAATACTGCAAATACTGCTACAAATACTGCAAATACTGCTACAAATACTGCAAATACTGCTACAAATACTACAAATACTACTGCAAATACTACTACAAATACTGCAAATACTACTACAAATACTGCAAATACTGCAAATACTATTACAAATACTACAAATACTGCAAATACTACAAATACTACTAGAAATACTGCAAATACTGCAAATACTACTACAAATACTGCAAATACTACAAATACTACAAATACTGCAAATACTGCAAATACTACTACAAATACTGCAAATACTACAAATACTGCAAATACTACAAATACTACTACAAATACTGCAAATACTGCAAATACTACTACAAATACTGCAAATACTACAAATACTACTACAAATACTGCAAATACTGCAAATACTACTACAAATACTACAAATACTGCAAATACTACAAATACTACTACAAATACTACAAATACTACTACAAATACTGCAAATACTGCAAATACTACTACAAATACTACAAATACTGCAAATACTACTACAAATACTACTACAAATACTGCAAAAACTGCAAATACTACAAATACTACTACAAATACTGCAAATACTGCAAATACTGCAAATACTACTACAAATACTACAAATACTGCAAATACTGCAAATACTACAAATACTACTACAAATACTACAAATACTGCAAATACTGCAAATACTACTACAAATACTGCAAATACTACAAATACTACTACAAATACTACTACAAATACTACAAATACTACACATACTGCAAATACTACTACAAATACTGCAAATACTGCTACAAATACTACAAATACTACTGCAAATACTACTACAAATACTGCAAATACTGCAAATACTACTACAAATACTGCAAATACTGCAAATACTGCAAATACTACTACAAATACTGCAAATACTGCAAATACTACTACAAATACTGCAAATACTGCAAATACTACTACAAATACTGCAAATACTGCAAATACTATTACAAATACTGCAAATACTATTACAAATACTACAAATACTGCAAATACTACAAATACTGCAAATACTACAAATACTGCAAATACTGCAAATACTACTACAAATACTGCAAATACTACAAATACTACAAATACTACAAATACTGCAAATACTACAAATACTGCAAATACTACAAATACTGCAAATACTACAAATACTGCATTCTTAGTCATTATCAGAGTGTTTGTGAACATCAGCAGAATAAACCTGTGGAATTGTCTCAGCTTCAGTTCAGCTGGAAACACAAACTGAGAAAATCAGCAGGAAGAACCAGAACCTGGACCTGGACCTGGACCTGGACCTGGGTCGGGTCCTGGTCCTGGTCTCACTGTGGTCTCTAGTCTCAGGTCTTCAGGAGTCCCGGTCCCGGGTCGGGTCCTGGTCCTGGTCTCACTGTGGTCTCTGGTCTCAGGTCTTCAGGAGTCCCGGTCTCGGTCCCAGTCCCGGTCCCGGGTCGGGTTCTGGTCCTGGTCTCACTGTGGTCTCTGGTCTCAGGTCTTCAGGAGTCCCGGTCCCGGTCCCGGGTCGGGTTGTGGTCCTGGTCTCACTGTGGTCTTGATGAAATCTTGTCCTCTTTCTCCAATCTTAAACTCAAACAAATACAATCAGAAGGTGTCGCTGTTCAGAACTGAAATAGGGGACTCCAATTACTCGACGTCGTAACAAGATCTCCCTAGACGCATTTTAGCACATACCAGATTGAAGACCAGGATTCGTGAAGTTCAATTCAAGCCAATTTATTCACCTCACAATATCTCTAATACAGCATGCTGGGTTACGAGGTTCCCTGGGAAACAGTCTAAGCGTGGATTCCCCGCAGGGCAAACCGAGTGACCACGAACATAACTCGAACCCAGCTATTTAAAACATTTCATCATGAATATGCAAATATTGTAAACGCCTCCTGGTCCGCCTCCGTCCTTCAATCCCAGTATAATTCCCATTCCGTAATGTCTGCGTCTTATCTGCGTTTTGCTACATCCAATCCCTGGGAGCATTGTACTTGTCGATTTCCCATGCTTATTCTGCAACAAAGAATAACTCGCCAGGTGAAGGTCATCAGTGTGTGTGTGCAGTCTGCTTTTAAGAGACAGCGTGAGGACAGAAAATGTGTGCGAGAAGACAAAGGATTCACTTCATAAGCCATAAGACATTTGTTACAAACAACTTCATTTCAATATTGCAACAGCGTATATGGCACAATGAAGCAAACTTATAACTCTTCAGTCTCTGGTCTCAGGTCTTCAGGAGTCCCGGTCCCGGGTCGGGTTCTGGTCCTGGTCTCACTGTGGTCTCTGGTCTCAGGTCTTCAAGAGTCCCAGTCCCAGTCCCGGTCCCGGGTCGGGTTCTGGTCCTGGTCTCAGTGTGGTCTCTGGTCTTAGGTCTTCAGGAGTCTCGGTCCCGGTCCCAGTCCTGGGTCGGGTTCTGGTCCTGGTCTCACTGTGGTCTCTGGTCTCAGGTCTTCAGGAGTCCCGGTCCCGGTTCCGGGTCGGGTTCTGGTCCTGGTCTCACTGTGGTCTCTGGTCTCAGGTCTTCAGGAGTCTCGGTCCCGGTCCCGGTCTCGGTCCCGGTCCCGGGTCGGGTTCTGGTCCTGGTCTCACTGTGGTCTCTGGTCTCAGGTCTTCAGGAGTCCCGGTCTCGGTCCCGGTCCCGGTCCCGGGTCGGGTTCTGGTCCTGGTCTCACTGTGGTCTCTGGTCTCAGGTCTTCAGGAGTCCCGGTCCCGGTCTCGGTCCCGGTCCCAGTCCCGGGTCGGGTTCTGCGGACGGTCCGGCAGCAGTTGGAGTTTGTGCGTAAACAGGTGAAGGTGACGTCGGCGCCGGATTTTCCTGAGTCTGTGAGTCTGACCCTGAACGCAGCACAGAAGAGACGCCTGCAGCAGCAGATACAGCAGGTACTACAAATACTACAAATACTGCAATACTACTGCAAATACTACTGCAAATACTACTGCAAATACTACTGCAAATACTACAAATACTACTACAAATACTACTGCAAATACTACAAATACTACTACAAATACTACAAATACTACTACAAATACTACAAATACTGCAATACTACTGCAAATACTACTGCAAATACTACTGCAAATACTACTACAAATACTACTGCAAATACTACAAATACTACTACAAATACTACTGCAAATACTACTGCAAATACTACTACAAATACTACTGCAAATACTGCATTACTTCAAATACTACTGCAAATACTGCATTACTACAAATACTACTGCAAATACTACTACAAATACTACTGCAAATACTACAAATACTACTGCAAATACTACTGCAAATACTACTGCAAATACTGCATTACTACAAATACTACAAATACTACTGCAAATACTACAAATACTACTACAAATACTGCAGATATTACTGCAAATACTACAAATACTACTGCAAATACTGCATTACTACAAATACTACTGCAAATACTACTACAAATACTACAAATACTACTGCAAATACTACAAATACTACTGCAAATACTGCATTACTACAAATACTACAAATACTACAAATACTACTGCAAATACTACTACAAATACTGCAGATATTACTGCAAATACTACAAATACTACTGCAAATACTGCATTACTACAAATACTACAAATACTACTGCAAATACTACTACAAATACTACTGCAAATACTACAAATACTACTGCAAATACTGTATTACTACAAATACTACAAATACTACAAATACTACAAATACTAGTGCAAATACTACTGCAAATACTACAAATACTACTACAAATACTGCAGATATTACTGCAAATACTACAAATACTACTGCAAATACTGCATTACTACAAATACTACAAATACTACAAATACTACAAATACTACTGCAAATACTACAAATACTACAAATACTACAAATACTACTGCAAATACTACAAATACTACAAATACTACAAATACTAGTGCAAATACTACTGCAAATACTACTGCAAATACTGCAGATATTACTGCAAATACTGCATTACTACAAATACTACAAATACTACAACTACTACAAATACTACTGCAAATACTACAAATACTACTACAAATACTGCAGATATTACTGCAAATATTACAAATACTACTGCAAATACTGCATTACTACAAATACTACAAATACTACAAATACTACAAATACTACTGCAAATACTACAAATACTACAAATACTACTGCAAATACTGCAAATACTACAAATACTACAAATACTACAAATACTACTGCAAATACTACAGATACTACAGATACTACAGATACTACAGATACTACAAATACTACAAATACTACTGCAAATACTGCAAATACTACAAATACTACTGCAAATACTACAAATACTACAAATACTACAGATACTACAGATACTACAAATACTACAAATACTACTGCAAATACTGCAAAAACTACAAATACTACAAATACTACTGCAAATACTGCAAATACTACAAATACTACAAATACTACAAATACTACAAATACTACTGCAAATACTGCAAATACTACAAATACTACAAATACTACAAATACTACAGATACTAGTGCATATCCTGGTGCAGGTTGTTTCTCATGTCTCTTCTGTGTGCAGCACGTGCAGCTCCTCACACAGATCCACCTCCTCTGTGCCCCAGTGCCACAACTGCAGAACCACAACCACACCACCCGACACCTGCTGGTGAGGACCGGAACTGCACCAGGACTGAACCGGAACTGCACCAGGACTGAACCGGGACTGAACCGGGACTGCACCGGGACTGAACCAGGACTGAACCGGGACTGCACCAGGACTGAACCAGGACTGAACCGGAACTGCACCGGGACTGAACCGGGACTGCACCGGGACTGAACCGGGACTGAACCGGGACTGAACCGGGACTGAACCGGGACTGAACCGGGACTGAACCGGGACTGCACCGGGACTGAACCGGGACTGAACCGGGACTGAACCGGGACTGAACCGGGACTGAACCGGGACTGAACCGGGACTGTACCGGGACTGAACCAGGACTAAATCGGAACCGAACCGGGACTGAACCGGGACTAAACCGGGACTGTACCGGGACTGAACCGGGACTAAATCGGGACTGTACCGGGACCGAACCAGGACCGAACCAGGAGACTGAACCAGGAGACTGAACCAGTACTGAACCGGGACTGCACCAGGACTGAACCGGGACTGCACCAGGACTGAACCGGGACTGAACCGGGACTGAACCGGGACTGAACCGGGACTAAATCGGGACTGAACCGGAACCGAACCGGGACTGAACCGGGACTAAACCGGGACTGTACCGGGACTGAACCAGGACTAAATCGGGACTGAACCGGAACCGAACCGGGACTGAACCGGGACTAAACCGGGACTGAACCGGGACTGAACCGGGACTGTACCGGGACTGAACCGGGACTAAATTGGGACTGTACCGGGACTAAATTGGGACTGTACCGGGACTGAACCAGGACTAAATCGGGACTGAACTGGAACCGAACCGGGACTGAACCGGGACTAAACCGGGACTGTACCGGGACTAAATCGGGACTGAACCGGGACCGAACCGGGACCGAACCAGGAGACTGAACCAGGAGACTGAACCAGTACTGAACCGGGACTGAACCGGGACTGAACCGGAACTGCACCAGGACTGAACCGGAACTGCACCGGGACTGAACCGGGACTGAACCGGGACTGAACCGGGACTAAATCGGGACTGTACCGGGACTGAACCGGGACTAAATCGGGACTGAACCGGAACCGAACCGGGACTGAACCGGGACTAAACCGGGACTGTACCGGGACTGAACCGGGACTGAACCGGAACTGCACCAGGACTGAACCGGAACTGCACCAGGACTGAACCGGAACTGCACCAGGACTGAACCGGAACTGCACCAGGACTGAACCAGGACTGCACCAGGACTGAACCAGGACTGCACCAGGACTGAACCGGAACTGCACCGGGACTGAACCGGGACTGAACCGGGACTGAACCGGGACTGAACCAGGACTGCACCAGGACTGAACCGGAACTGCACCAGGACTGAACCGGGACTGAACCGGGACTGAACCGGGACTGTACCGGGACTGAACCGGGACTAAATCGGGACTGAACCGGAACCGAACCGGGACCGAACCGGGACCGAACCGGGACCGAACCGGAACCGAACCGGGACTAAACCGGGACCGAACCAGGACTGAACCGGGACTGAACCGGAACTGCACCAGGACTAAACCGGGACTGTACCAGGACTGAACCGGGACTAAACCGGGACTGTACCGGGACTGAACCGGGACTGAACCGGAACCGAACCGGGACTGAACCGGGACTGTACCGGGACTGAACCAGGACTAAATCGGGACTGAACCGGAACCGAACCGGGACTGAACCGGGACTAAACTGGGACTGTACCGGGACTGAACCGGGACTAAATCGGGACTGTACCGGGACCGAACCAGGACCGAACCAGGAGACTGAACCAGGAGACTGAACCAGTACTGAACCGGGACTGCACCAGGACTGAACCGGGACTGAACCGGGACTGAACCGGGACTAAACCGGGACTGAACCGGGACTGAACCGGGACTAAACCCGGGACTGAACCGGGACTAAATCGGGACTGAACCGGAACCGAACCGGGACTGAACCGGGACTAAACCGGGACTGTACCGGGACTGAACCAGGACTAAATCGGGACTGAACCGGAACCGAACCGGGACTGAACCGGGACTAAACCGGGACTGAACCGGGACTGAACCGGGACTAAATCAGGACTGTACCGGGACCGAACCAGGACCGAACCAGGACACTGAACCAGGAGACTGAACCGGGACTGAACCGGGAATGAACCGGAACTGCACCAGGACTGAACCGGAACTGCACCAGGACTGAACCGGGACTGCACCGGGACTGAACCGGAACTGCACCGGGACTGAACCGGGACTGTACCGGGACTGAACCGGAACTGAACCGGGACTAAACCGGGACTGTACCGGGACTGAACCGGGACTAAATCGGGACTGTACCGGGACTGAACCAGGACTAAATCGGGACTGAACTGGAACCGAACCGGGACTGAACCGGGACTAAACCGGGACTGTACCGGGACTAAATCGGGACTGAACCGGGACCGAACCGGGACCGAACCAGGACCGAACCAGGAGACTGAACCAGGAGACTGAACCAGTACTGAACCGGGACTGAACCGGGACTGAACCGGAACTGCACCAGGACTGAACCGGGACTGCACCAGGACTGAACCGGAACTGCACCGGGACTGAACCGGGACTGAACCGGGACTGAACCGGGACTAAATCGGGACTGTACCGGGACTGAACCGGGACTAAATCGGGACTGAACCGGAACCGAACCGGGACTGAACCGGGACTAAACCGGGACTGTACCGGGACTGAACCGGGACCGAACCGGGACCGAACCAGGACCGAACCAGGACCGAACCAGGAGACTGAACCAGGAGACTGAACCGGGACCGCACCGGGACCGCACCGGGACCGCACCAGGACTAAACCAGAACCGGTCCGGGACTGGACCGGGACTACAGCACTAGTTTGATTATTTGTTTGGCTCCAGGCAGATTATCCTTTCACAATAATTGTTTCAGAGCGCTCTGGTCCGGTTCTGACCCGGTTCGGACCCGGTTCTGACCCATTCTGCCTGCTTCTGACCCATTCTAACCCGTTCTGACCCAGGTGGAGCTGGACTTCCTGGGCCAGGGGGCGGAGCTGGTGATGTCGTCGCGCGGTTGCCGTGGCAGCAGCGCGTTCAGAGTGTGTAACCTGCAGGAGGCGCTGCAGCTGCTGGAGGAAACCCGACTGCAGCCCGTCCAGAACCACCGCCCCAGGCCCCGAGTGGACCCGCGGGGCCACGGTGAGACCAGGGCTGGGGCCGGGACCCGGACCAGGATCAGGACCGGGGCTGGGCCCACTCCTCCTCTCTAATTGGCTGACTCCTCCTCTCTCCTTGTCTCTAATTGGCTGACTCCTCCTCTCTCCTTGTCTCTGATTGGCTGACTCCTCCTCTCTCCTCCTCTCTGATTGGCTGACTCCTCCTCTCTCCTCCTCTCTGATTGGCTGACTCCTCTCTCCTCCTCTCTGATTGGCTGACTCCTCTCTCCTCCTCTCTGATTGGCTGACTCCTCTCTCCTTGTCTCTGATTGGCTGACTCCTCTCTCCTCCTCTCTGATTGGCTGACTCCTCTCTCCTCCTCTCTGATTGGCTGACTCCTCTCTCCTCCTCTCTGATTGGTCGTAGTTAAGGCGTACCCGCTGATGCCCGCTGAACTCGCCTGGTTCTTCTCCACTCGCTCCGTCTTCCTCTACCCTGAGCTGCTGCCCTGTGCCAGCCTGGACCCGGCGCTGTACTGCCCCCGCAGGAGCCACGCCTTCACCGCGGCCGAGGACTGGTCCGTTTACCCGTCTGTGGGTCAGGGTCTGTGGGTCAGGGTCTGTGGGTCAGGGTCTGTGGGTCAGAGTCTGTGGGTCAGAGTCTGTGGGGCAGGGTCTGTGGGTCAGGGTCTGTGGCTCAGAGTCTGTGGGTCAGAGTCTGTGGGTCAGGGTCTGTGGGTCAGAGTCTGTGGCTCAGAGTCTGTGGGTCAGGGTCTGTGGGTCAGGGTCTGTGGCTCAGAGTCTGTGGGTCAGAGTCTGTGGGTCAGGGTCTGTGGGTCAGAGTCTGTGGCTCAGAGTCTGTGGTTCAGAGTCTGTGGGTCAGAGTCTGTGGTTCAGAGTCTGTGGGTCAGGGTCTGTGGGTCAGGGTCTGTGGGTCAGGGTCTGTGGGTCAGAGTCTGTGGGTCAGGGTCTGTGGGTCAGGGTCTGTGGGTCAGGGTCTGTGGGTCAGGGTCTGTGGGTCAGAGTCTGTGGGTCAGAGTCTGTGGGTCAGGGTCTGTGGGTCAGGGTCTGTGGGTCAGAGTCTGTGGCTCAGAGTCTGTGGCTCAGAGTCTGTGGGTCAGGGTCTGTGGGTCAGAGTCTGTGGTTCAGAGTCTGTGGGTCAGGGTCTGTGGGTCAGGGTCTCTGGGTCAGGGTCTGTGGGTCAGAGTCTGTGGCTCAGAGTCTGTGGGTCAGGGTCTGTGGCTCAGAGTCTGTGGGTCAGAGTCTGTGGGTCAGGGTCTGTGGGTCAGGGTCTGTGGGTCAGGGTCTGTGGGTCAGGGTCTGTGGGTCAGAGTCTGTGGGTCAGAGTCTGTGGGTCAGGGTCTGTGGGTCAGGGTCTGTGGGTCAGAGTCTGTGGGTCAGAGTCTGTGGGTCAGGGTCTGTGGGTCAGAGTCTGTGGCTCAGAGTCTGTGGCTCAGAGTCTGTGGGTCAGGGTCTGTGGGTCAGAGTCTGTGGTTCAGAGTCTGTGGGTCAGGGTCTGTGGGTCAGGGTCTCTGGGTCAGGGTCTGTGGGTCAGAGTCTGTGGGTCAGGGTCTGTGGGTCAGGGTCTGTGGGTCAGGGTCTGTGGGTCAGGGTCTGTGGGTCAGAGTCTGTGGGTCAGAGTCTGTGGGTCAGAGTCTGTGGGTCAGGGTCTGTGGGTCAGAGTCTGTGGGTCAGAGTCTGTGGGTCAGGGTCTGTGGGTCAGGGTCTGTGGGTCAGAGTCTGTGGTTCAGAGTCTGTGGGTCAGGGTCTGTGGGTCAGGGTCTGTGGGTCAGAGTCTGTGGTTCAGAGTCTGTGGGTCAGGGTCTGTGGGTCAGGGTCTGTGGGTCAGGGTCTGTGGGTCAGAGTCTGTGGGTCAGGGTCTGTGGGTCAGGGTCTGTGGGTCAGAGTCTGTGGGTCAGAGTCTGTGGGTCAGAGTCTGTGGGTCAGGGTCTGTGTAACAGTAGAAACAGTAGTACTTATAGTACTTGTACTTGGGGCTGTAGTAGTACTCGCAGTACTCGTAGTACTCGCAGTACTCGCAGTACTCGCAGTACTCTCTGTGTACTCCTCAGCCTGCTGGTGCTGGGGCTGTAGTAGTACTCGCAGTACTTGCAGTACTCTCTGTGTACTCCTCAGCCTGCTGGTGCTGGGGCTGTAGTAGTACTCGCAGTACTTGCAGTACTCTCTGTGTACTCCTCAGCCTGCTGGTGCTGGGGCTGTAGTAGTACTCGCAGTACTCGCAGTACTTGCAGTACTTGCAGTACTCTCTGTGTACTCCTCAGCCTGCTGGTGCTGGGGCTGTAGTAGTACTCGCAGTACTCGCAGTACTCGCAGTACTCGCAGTACTCTCTGTGTACTCCTCAGCCTGCTGGTGCTGGGGCTGTAGTAGTACTTGCAGTACTCGTAGTACTCACAATACTCGTAGTACTCGCAGTACTCGCAGTACTTGCAGTACTCTCTGTGTACTCCTCAGCCTGCTGGTGCTGGGGCTGTAGTAGTACTCGCAGTACTTGCAGTACTCTCTGTGTACTCCTCAGCCTGCTGGTGCTGGGGCTGTAGTAGTACTCGCAGTACTTGCAGTACTCTCTGTGTACTCCTCAGCCTGCTGGTGCTGGGGCTGTAGTAGTACTCGCAGTACTCGCAGTACTTGCAGTACTTGCAGTACTCTCTGTGTACTCCTCAGCCTGCTGGTGCTGGGGCTGTAGTAGTACTCGCAGTACTCGCAGTACTCTCTGTGTACTCCTCAGCCTGCTGGTGCTGGGGCTGTAGTAGTACTCGCAGTACTCGCAGTACTCTCTGTGTACTCCTCAGCCTGCTGGTGCTGGGGCTGTAGTAGTACTCGCAGTACTCGCAGTACTTGCAGTACTCTCTGTGTACTCCTCAGCCTGCTGGTGCTGGGGCTGTAGTAGTACTCGCAGTACTTGCAGTACTCTCTGTGTACTCCTCAGCCTGCTGGTGCTGGGGCTGTAGTAGTACTCGCAGTACTCGCAGTACTCTCTGTGTACTCCTCAGCCTGCTGGTGCTGGGGCTGTAGTAGTACTCGCAGTACTCGCAGTACTTGCAGTACTTGCAGTACTCTCTGTGTACTCCTCAGCCTGCTGGTGCTGGGGCTGTAGTAGTACTCGCAGTACTCGCAGTACTCGCAGTACTTGCAGTACTCTCTGTGTACTCCTCAGCCTGCTGGTGCTGGGGCTGTAGTAGTACTCGCAGTACTCGCAGTACTCGCAGTACTCGCAGTACTCTCTGTGTACTCCTCAGCCTGCTGGTGCTGGGGCTGTAGTAGTACTTGCAGTACTCGTAGTACTCACACTGCCCTCAGTACTCGTAGTACTCGCAGTACTCGCAGTACTCGCAGTACTTGCAGTACTCTCTGTGTACTCCTCAGCCTGCTGGTGCTGGGGCTGTAGTAGTACTCGCAGTACTTGCAGTACTCTCTGTGTACTCCTCAGCCTGCTGGTGCTGGGGCTGTAGTAGTACTCGCAGTACTTGCAGTACTCTCTGTGTACTCCTCAGCCTGCTGGTGCTGGGGCTGTAGTAGTACTCGCAGTACTCGCAGTACTTGCAGTACTTGCAGTACTCTCTGTGTACTCCTCAGCCTGCTGGTGCTGGGGCTGTAGTAGTACTCGCAGTACTCGCAGTACTCGCAGTACTCTCTGTGTACTCCTCAGCCTGCTGGTGCTGGGGCTGTAGTAGTACTCGCAGTACTCGCAGTACTCTCTGTGTACTCCTCAGCCTGCTGGTGCTGGGGCTGTAGTAGTACTCGCAGTACTCGCAGTACTCTCTGTGTACTCCTCAGCCTGCTGGTGCTGGGGCTGTAGTAGTACTCGCAGTACTCTCTGTGTACTCCTCAGCCTGCTGGTGCTGGGGCTGTAGTAGTACTCGCAGTACTCGCAGTACTCGCAGTACTCTCTGTGTACTCCTCAGCCTGCTGGTGCTGGGGCTGTAGTAGTACTCGCAGTACTCTCTGTGTACTCCTCAGCCTGCTGGTGCTGGGGCTGTAGTAGTACTCGCAGTACTCGCAGTACTCTCTGTGTACTCCTCAGCCTGCTGGTGCTGGGGCTGTAGTAGTACTCGCAGTACTCTCTGTGTACTCCTCAGCCTGCTGGTGCTGGGGCTGTAGTAGTACTCGCAGTACTCGCAGTACTCTCTGTGTACTCCTCAGCCTGCTGGTGCTGGGGCTGTAGTAGTACTCGCAGTACTCGCAGTACTCTCTGTGTACTCCTCAGCCTGCTGGTGCTGGGGCTGTAGTAGTACTCGCAGTACTCTCTGTGTACTCCTCAGCCTGCTGGTGCTGGGGCTGTAGTAGTACTCGCAGTACTCTCTGTGTACTCCTCAGCCTGCTGGTGCTGTAGTAGTACTCGCAGTACTCGCAGTACTCGCAGAACTCTCTGTGTACTCCTCAGCCTGCTGGTGCTGGGGCTGTAGTAGTACTCGCAGTACTTGCAGTACTCTCTGTGTACTCCTCAGCCTGCTGGTGCTGGGGCTGTAGTAGTACTCGCAGTACTCTCTGTGTACTCCTCAGCCTGCTGGTGCTGGGGCTGTAGTAGTACTCGCAGTACTCGCAGTACTCGCAGTACTTGCAGTACTCTCTGTGTACTCCTCAGCCTGCTGGTGCTGGGGCTGTAGTAGTACTCGCAGTACTCGCAGTACTCGCAGTACTCTCTGTGTACTCCTCAGCCTGCTGGTGCTGGGGCTGTAGTAGTACTCGCAGTACTCGCAGTACTCTCTGTGTACTCCTCAGCCTGCTGGTGCTGGGGCTGTAGTAGTACTCGCAGTACTCTCTGTGTACTCCTCAGCCTGCTGGTGCTGGGGCTGTAGTAGTACTCGCAGTACTCTCTGTGTACTCCTCAGCCTGCTGGTGCTGGGGCTGTAGTAGTACTCGCAGTACTCTCTGTGTACTCCTCAGCCTGCTGGTGCTGGGGCTGTAGTAGTACTCGCAGTACTCTCTGTGTACTCCTCAGCCTGCTGGTGCTGGGGCTGTAGTAGTACTCGCAGTACTCTCTGTGTACTCCTCAGCCTGCTGGTGCTGGGGCTGTAGTAGTACTCGCAGTACTCTCTGTGTACTCCTCAGCCTGCTGGTGCTGGGGCTGTAGTAGTACTCGCAGTACTCGCAGTACTCTCTGTGTACTCCTCAGCCTGCTGGTGCTGGGGCTGTAGTAGTACTCGCAGTACTCGCAGTACTCTCTGTGTACTCCTCAGCCTGCTGGTGCTCGCTCTGCGCTGTCTGGACGGGGCCCTGGACCCGGTGCGTTTGATCTCGGAGTTTGTTCTGAACAAGAGTCCGGGTCAGATCCGACGACACATCCTGCAGTGCTGTCGCCACGGCAACAGAGACAACGTCGTCAAGGTAACCGCCTCCAACACACACACACAAACACACACACATAAACACACACACACATAAACACACACACATAAACACACATAAACACACACACAAACAGACACACAAACACACATACATAAACACACACACAGATACAGGTGTTCAGGTGTGTGTCCTTGCTGGTGTTCAGGAGGGCAGGGTGGGTGTTCAGTTGTGTGTCCTTGCAGGTGTTCAGGTGTGTGTCCTTGCAGGTTTTGAGGAGGGCGGGGCAGGTATTCAGTTGTGTGTTCTTGCACGTGTTCAGGTGTGTATCCTTGCAGGTGTTCAGGAGGGTGGGGCAGGTTTTCAGTTGTCCTTGCAGGTGTTCAGTTGTGTGTCCTTGCAGGTGTTCAGTTGTGTGTCCTTGCAGGTGTTCAGTTGTGTATTCTTGCAGGTGTTCAGTTGTGTGTCCTTGCAGGTGTTCAGGTGTTTGTCCTTGCAGGTGTTCAGGTGTTTGTCCTTGCAGGTGTTCAGGTGTTTGTCCTTGCAGGTGTTCAGGTGTGTGTCTTTGCAGGTGTTGAGGAGGGGCGGGGCAGGTGTTCAGTTGTGTGTCCTTGCAGGTGTTCAGTTGTGTGTCCTTGCGGGTGTTCAGGTGTGTGTCCTTGCAGGTGTTCAGGAGGGTGGTGCAGGTGTTCAGTTGTGTGTTCTTGCAGGTGTTCAGTTGTGTGTTCTTGCAGGTGATCAGTTGTTTGTTTTTGCAGGTGTTCAGGTGTGTGTCCTTGCAGGTGTTCAGGAGGGCGGGCAGGTGTTCAGGTGTGTGTCCTTGCAGGTGTTCAGGTGTGTGTCCTTGCAGGTGTTCAGGAGGGCGGGGCAGGTGTTCAGGTGTGTGTCCTTGCAGGTGTTCAGGTGTGTGTCTTTGCAGGTGTTCAGGAGGGCGGGGTAGGTGTTCAGGTGTGTGTCCTTGCAGGTGTTCAGGAGGGCGGGGTAGGTGTTCAGTTGTGTGTCCTTGCAGGTGTTCAGGTGTGTGTCCTTGCAGGTGTTCAGGAGGGCAGGGCAGGTGTTCAGTTGTGTGTTCTTGCAGGTGTTCAGTTGTGTGTTCTTGCAGGTGTTCAGGTGTGTATCCTTGCAGGTGTTCTGGAGGGTGGGGCAGGTTTTCAATTGTCCTTGCAGGTGTTCAGGTGTGTGTCCTTGCAGGTGTTCAGGTGTGTGTCCTTGCAGGTGTTCAGTTGTGTGTCCTTGCAGGTGTTCAGGTGTGTGTTCTTCCAGGGGCTCAGTTGTGTGTCCTCGCAGGTGTTCAGGAGGGCGGGGCACGTGTTTAGTTGTGTGTTCTTGCAGGTGTTCAGTTGTGTGTCCTTGCAGGTGTTCAGTTGTGTGTCCTCGCAGGTGTTCAGGAGGGCGGGGCACGTGTTTAGTTGTGTGTTCTTGCAGGTGTTCAGGTGTGTGTCCTTGCAGGTGTTCAGGTGTGTGTCCTTGCAGGTGTTCAGCAGGGCGGGGCAGGTGTTCAGGTGTGTGTCCTTGCAGGTGTTCAGGTGTGTGTCCTTGCAGGTGTTCAGGTGTGTGTCCTTGCAGGTGTTCAGGGGGGCGGGGCAGGTGTTCAGGTGTGTGTCCTTGCAAGTGTTCAGTTGTGTGTCCTTGCAGGTGTTCAGGAGGGCGGGGCAGGTGTTCAGGTGTGTGTTCTTGCAGGTGTTCAGGTGTGTGTCCTTGCAGGTGTTCAGGTGTGTGTCCTTGCAGGTGTTCAGGTGTGTGTCCTTGCAGGTGTTCAGGTGTGTGTCCTTGCAGGTGTTCAGGAGGGCGGGGCAGGTGTTCAGGTGTGTGTCCTTGCAGGTGTTCAGGAGGGCGGGGCAGGTTTTCAGTTGTCCTTGCAGGTGTTCAGGTGTGTGTCCTTGCAGGTGTTCAGGTGTGTGTCCTTGCAGGTGTTCAGGAGGGCGGGGCAGGTGTTCAGGTGTGTGTCCTTGCAGGTGTTCAGTTGTGTGTCCTTGCAGGTGTTCAGGAGGGCAGGGCAGGTGTTCAGGTGTGTGTCCTTGCAGGTGTTCAGGTGTGTGTCCTTGCAGGTGTTCAGGAGGGCGGGGCACGTGTTTAGTTGTGTGTTCTTGCAGGTGTTCAGGTGTGTGTCCTTGCAGGTGTTCAGGAGGGCGGGGCACGTGTTTAGTTGTGTGTCCTCGCAGGTGTTCAGGTGTGTGTCCTTGCAGGTGTTCAGGAGGGCGGGGCACGTGTTTAGTTGTGTGTTCTTGCAGGTGCTCAGTTGTGTGTCCTCGCAGGTGTTCAGGAGGGCGGGGCACGTGTTTAGTTGTGTGTCCTCGCAGGTGTTCAGGTGTGTGTCCTTGCAGGTGTTCAGGAGGGCGGGGCACGTGTTTAGTTGTGTGTCCTCGCAGGTGTTCAGGAGGGCGGGGCACGTGTTTAGTTGTGTGTCCTCGCAGGTGTTCAGGTGTGTGTCCTTGCAGGTGTTCAGGAGGGCGGGGCACGTGTTTAGTTGTGTGTCCTCGCAGGTGTTCAGGTGTGTGTCCTTGCAGGTGTTCAGGAGGGCGGGGCACGTGTTTAGTTGTGTGTCCTCGCAGGTGTTCAGGTGTGTGTCCTTGCAGGTGTTCAGGAGGGCGGGGCACGTGTTTAGTTGTGTGTTCTTGCAGGTGTTCAGGTGTGTGTCCTTGCAGGTGTTCAGGAGGGCGGGGCACGTGTTTAGTTGTGTGTTCTTGCAGGTGTTCAGGTGTGTGTCCTTGCAGGTGTTCAGGAGGGCGGGGCACGTGTTTAGTTGTGTGTTCTTGCAGGTGTTCAGGTGTGTGTCCTTGCAGGTGTTCAGGAGGGCGGGGCAGCTGTGCTTGTTGCCTGCAGTTTGTGCCCCTCAGACGGAGCTCCGCCCCCCGGTGGAGAGAGACGAGCGACGCCTCCCGCTGTGGCTCTCTGTACGTCCTACCTCCTAACCCCTACCTCCTAACCCCTACCTCCTAACCCCTACCTCCTAACCACTACCTCCTAACCCCTACATCTTACCTACTAACTCCTTCCTCCTAACCCCTACCTCCTAACCCCTACCTCCTAAGCCCTACATCTTACCTACTAACTCCTTCCTCCTAACCCCTACCTCCTAACCCCTACCTCCTAACCCCTACATCTTACCTACTAACTCCTTCCTCCTAACCCCTATCTCCTAATTCCTACCTACTAACTCCTACCTCCTAACCCCTACATCTTACCTACTAACTCCTTCCTCCTAACCCCTACCTCCTACATCCTACCTCCTAACTCCTACATCCTAACTCCTACCTACTACCTTCTATCTCCTACATCCTACCTCCTATCTCCTAACTCCTACCTTCTATCTACTACCTCCTACCTACTACTTCCTATCTACTACCTCCTAACTCCTACATCCTAACTCCTGTCTACTACCTCCTATCTCCTACCTCCTACCTCCTTTCCTTACCACCTTTGACTTCTGACCCATCGTGTTGATTGTTGAAACGTCGTCTCCGCGGAGTTTCTCTGTTCTCTGTTCTCTCTGTTCTCTGTTCTCTCTGTTCTCTCTGTTCTCTGTTCTCTCTGTTCTCTCTGTTCTCTGTTCACTCTGTTCTCTCTGTTCTCTGTTCTCTCTGTTCTCTCTGTTCTCTCTGTTCTCTCTGTTCTCTGTTCTCTCTGTTCTCTGTTCTCTCTGTTCTCTGTTCTCTCTGTTCTCTGTTCTCTCTGTTCTCTCTGTTCTCTCTGTTCTCTGTTCTCTCTGTTCTCTCTGTTCTCTGTTCTCTCTGTTCTCTGTTCTCTCTGTTCTCTCTGTTCTCTGTTCTCTCTGTTCTCTCTGTTCACTCTGTTCAATCTGTTCTCTCTGTTCTCTGTTCTCTCTGTTCTCTCTGTTCTCTGTTCTCTCTGTTCACTCTGTTCAATCTGTTCTCTCTGTTCTCTGTTCTCTCTGTTCTCTCTGTTCTCTGTTCTCTCTGTTCTCTCTGTTCTCTCTGTTCTCTCTGTTCTCTGTTCTCTCTGTTCTCTCTGTTCTCTCTGTTCTCTGTTCTCTCTGTTCTCTGTTCTCTCTGTTCTCTGTTCACTCTGTTCTCTGTTCTCTCTGTTCTCTGTTCTCTCTGTTCTCTGTTCTCTCTGTTCACTCTGTTCTCTGTTCTCTATGTTCTCTCTGTTCTCTCTTTTCTCTCTGTTCTCTGTTCTCCCTGTTCTCTCTGTTCTCTGTTCTCTCTGTTCTCTGTTCTCTCTGTTCACTCTGTTCTCTCTGTTCTCTCTGTTCACTTTGTTCTCTGTTCTCTCTGTTCTCTGTTCTCTCTGTTCTCTGTTCTCTCTGTTCTCTCTGTTCACTCTGTTCTCTCTGTTCTCTCTGTTCTCTGTTCTCTCTGTTCTCTGTTCTCTCTGTTCTCTCTGTTCACTCTGTTCTCTCTGTTCTCTCTGTTCTCTCTGTTCTCTGTACTCTCTGTTCTCTCTGTTCTCTCTGTACTCTCTGTTCTCTCTGTTCTCTGTACTCTCTGTTCTCTCTGTTCTCTCTGTTCTCTCTGTTCTTTGTTCTCTGTTCTCTCTGTTCTCTGTTCTCTCTGTTCTCTCTGTTCTCTCTGTTCACTCTGTTCTCTATTCTCTGTTCTCTCTGTTCTATGTTCTCTCTGTTCTCTCTGTTCTCTCTGTTCTCTGTTCTCTCTGTTCTCTCTGTTCTCTCTGTTCTCTGTTCTCTCTGTTCTCTGTTCTCTCTGTTCTCTCTGTTCACTCTGTTCTCTGTTCTCTCTGTTCTCTCTGTTCTCTGTTCTCTCTGTTCTCTCTGTTCACTCTGTTCAATCTGTTCTCTCTGTTCTCTCTGTTCTCTGTTCTCTCTGTTCACTCTGTTCTCTCTGTTCACTCTGTTCTCTGTTCTCTCAGTTCTCTGTTCTCTCTGTTCTCTGTTCTCTCTGTTCTCTCTCTTCTCTGTTCACTCTGTTCTCTCTGTTCTCTGTTCTCTCTGTTCTCTCTGTTCTCTGTTCACTCTGTTCTCTCTGTTCTCTGTTCTCTCTGTTCTCTGTTCACTCTGTTCTCTCTGTTCACTCTGTTCTCTCTGTTCTCTCTGTTCTCTCTGTTCTCTCTGTTCTCTGTTCTCTCTGTTCTCTGTTCTCTCTGTTCTCTCTGTTCTCTGTTCTCTCTGTTCTCTGTTCTCTCTGTTCTCTGTACTCTCTGTTCTCTCTGTTCTCTCTGTTCTCTGTTCTCTCTGTTCTCTCTGTTCTCTGTACTCTCTGTTCTCTCTGTTCTCTCTGTTCTCTGTACTCTCTGTTCTCTCTGTTCTCTCTGTTCTCTGTTCTCTCTGTTCTCTCTGTTCTCTGTTCTCTCTGTTCTCTCTGTTCTCTCTGTTCTCTGTTCTCTCTGTTCTCTGTTCTCTCTGTTCTCTCTGTTCTCTGTTCTCTCTGTTCTCTGTTCACTCTGTTCTCTCTGTTCTCTCTGTTCTCTGTTCTCTCTGTTCTCTGTTCTCTCTGTTCTCTGTTCTCTGTTCTCTGTTCTCTCTGTTCTCTGTTCACTCTGTTCTCTCTGTTCACTCTGTTCTCTCTGTTCTCTCTGTTCACTCTGTTCTCTGTTCTCTCTGTTCTCTCTGTTCTCTGTTCTCTCTGTTCTCTGTTCTCTCTGTTCTCTGTTCTCTCTGTTCTCTGTTCTCTCTGTTCTCTGTTCTCTCTGTTCTCTCTGTTCTCTCTGTTCTCTCTGTTCTCTGTACTCTCTGTTCTCTCTGTTCTCTCTGTTCAATCTGTTCACTCTGTACTCTCTGTTCTCTCTGTTCTCTCTGTTCTCTCTGTTCTCTGTTCTCTCTGTTCTCTCTGTTCTCTGTTCTCTCTGTTCTCTCTGTTCTCTCTGTTCTCTCTGTTCTCTGTTCTCTCTGTTCTCTGTTCTCTCTGTTCACTCTGTTCTCTCTGTTCTCTGTTCTCTCTGTTCTCTGTTCACTCTGTTCTCTCTGTTCTCTGTTCTCTCTGTTCTCTGTTCTCTCTGTTCTCTCTGTTCTCTGTTCACTCTGTTCTCTCTGTTCACTCTGTTCTCTCTGTTCACTCTGTTCACTCTGTTCTCTGTTCTCTCTGTTCTCTGTTCTCTCTGTTCTCTCTGTTCTCTGTTCTCTCTGTTCTCTGTTCTCTCTGTTCTCTCTGTTCTCTCTGTTCTCTGTTCTCTCTGTTCTCTGTTCTCTCTGTTCTCTCTGTTCTCTCTGTTCTCTCTGTTCTCTGTACTCTCTGTTCTCTCTGTTCTCTCTGTTCTCTCTGTTCTCTCTGTTCTCTCTGTTCTCTCTGTTCTCTGTACTCTCTGTTCTCTCTGTTCTCTCTGTTCTCTGTACTCTCTGTTCTCTCTGTTCTCTCTGTTCTCTGTTCTCTCTGTTCTCTGTTCTCTCTGTTCTCTGTACTCTCTGTTCTCTCTGTTCTCTCTGTTCTCTGTTCTCTCTGTTCTCTCTGTTCTCTGTACTCTCTGTTCTCTCTGTTCTCTCTGTTCTCTGTACTCTCTGTTCTCTCTGTTCTCTCTGTTCTCTGTTCTCTCTGTTCTCTCTGTTCTCTGTTCTCTCTGTTCTCTCTGTTCTCTCTGTTCTCTCTGTTCTCTCTGTTCTCTGTTCTCTCTGTTCTCTCTGTTCTCTGTTCTCTCTGTTCTCTGTTCTCTCTGTTCTCTCTGTTCTCTCTGTTCTCTCTGTTCTCTGTTCTCTCTGTTCTCTGTACTCTCTGTTCTCTCTGTTCTCTGTTCTCTCTGTTCTCTCTGTTCTCTCTGTTCTCTCTGTTCTCTCTCTTCTCTGTTCCCTCTGTTCTCTCTCTCTTCTCTCTGTTCTCTGTTCTCTCTGTTCACTCTGTTCTCTCTGTTCTCTGTTCACTCTGTTCACTCTGTTCTCTCTGTTCTCTCTGTTCTCTCTGTTCTCTGTTCACTCTGTTCACTCTGTTCTCTCTGTTCTCTGTTCTCTCTGTTCACTCTGTTCTCTGTTCTCTCTGTTCTCTGTTCTCTGTCTCTGTTCTCTGTTCTCTGTTCTCTCTGTTCTCTGTTCTCTGTTCTCTGTTCTCTCTGTTCTCTGTTCTCTCTGTTCTCTGTTCTCTCTGTTCTCTCTGTTCTCTTTGTTCTCTGTTCTCTGTTCTCTCTGTTCTCTGTTCTCTCTGTTCTCTCTGTTCTCTCTGTTCTCTCTGTTCTCTGTACTCTCTGTTCTCTCTGTACTCTCTGTTCTCTCTGTTCTCTCTGTTCTCTCTGTTCTCTGTACTCTCTGTTCTCTCTGTTCTCTCTGTTCTCTGTACTCTCTGTTCTCTCTGTTCTCTCTGTTCTCTGTTCTCTCTGTTCTCTGTTCTCTCTGTTCTCTGTACTCTCTGTTCTCTCTGTTCTCTGTACTCTCTGTTCTCTCTGTACTCTCTGTTCTCTCTGTTCTCTCTGTTCTCTGTACTCTCTGTTCTCTCTGTTCTCTCTGTTCTCTGTTCTCTCTGTTCTCTCTGTTCTCTGTTCTCTCTGTTCTCTCTGTTCTCTCTGTTCTCTCTGTTCTCTGTTCTCTCTGTTCTCTGTTCACTCTGTTCTCTCTGTTCTCTGTTCTCTCTGTTCTCTGTTCACTCTGTTCTCTCTGTTCTCTCTGTTCACTCTGTTCTCTGTTCTCTCTGTTCTCTGTACTCTCTGTTCTCTCTGTTCTCTGTTCTCTCTGTTCTCTGTTCTCTCTGTTCTCTGTTCTCTCTGTTCTCTGTTCACTCTGTTCTCTCTGTTCTCTCTGTTCTCTCTGTTCTCTCTGTTCTCTGTTCACTCTGTTCTCTCTGTTCTCTGTTCTCTCTGTTCTCTGTTCTCTCTGTTCTCTCTGTTCTCTGTTCTCTCTGTTCTCTCTGTTCTCTCTGTTCTCTGTTCTCTCTGTTCTCTCTGTTCTCTGTTCTCTCTGTTCTCTCTGTTCTCTGTTCTCTCTGTTCTCTCTGTTCTCTCTGTTCTCTCTGTTCTCTGTACTCTCTGTTCTCTCTGTTCTCTCTGTTCTCTCTGTTCTCTCTGTTCTCTGTTCTCTGTTCTCTCTGTTCTCTCTGTTCTCTGTTCTCTCTGTTCTCTGTTCTCTCTGTTCGCTGTTCTCTCTGTTCTCTGTTCTCTCTGTTCTCTCTGTTCTCTGTACTCTCTGTTCTCTCTGTTCTCTCTGTTCAATCTGTTCACTCTGTACTCTCTGTTCTCTCTGTTCTCTCTGTTCTCTCTGTTCTCTGTTCTCTCTGTTCTCTCTGTTCTCTGTTCTCTCTGTTCACTCTGTTCTCTCTGTTCTCTGTTCTCTCTGTTCTCTGTTCTCTCTGTTCTCTGTTCACTCTGTTCACTCTGTTCTCTCTGTTCTCTGTTCTCTCTGTTCTCTGTTCACTCTGTTCTCTCTGTTCTCTGTTCTCTCTGTTCTCTGTTCTCTCTGTTCTCTCTGTTCTCTGTTCTCTCTGTTCTCTCTGTTCTCTGTTCTCTCTGTTCTCTGTTCTCTCTGTTCTCTGTTCTCTCTGTTCTCTCTGTTCTCTGTTCTCTCTGTTCTCTGTTCTCTCTGTTCTCTCTGTTCTCTGTTCTCTCTGTTCTCTGTTCTCTCTGTTCTCTGTTCTCTCTGTTCTCTCTGTTCTCTCTGTTCTCTGTACTCTCTGTACTCTCTGTTCTCTCTGTTCTCTCTGTTCTCTCTGTTCTCTGTACTCTCTGTTCTCTCTGTTCTCTGTACTCTCTGTTCTCTCTGTTCTCTCTGTTCTCTCTGTTCTCTGTTCTCTCTGTTCTCTGTTCTCTCTGTTCTCTGTACTCTCTGTTCTCTCTGTTCTCTCTGTTCTCTCTGTTCTCTGTACTCTCTGTTCTCTCTGTTCTCTCTGTTCTCTGTACTCTCTGTTCTCTCTGTTCTCTCTGTTCTCTCTGTTCTCTGTTCTCTCTGTTCTCTCTGTTCTCTCTGTTCTCTGTTCTCTCTGTTCTCTGTTCTCTCTGTTCTCTGTTCACTCTGTTCTCTCTGTTCTCTGTTCTCTCTGTTCTCTGTTCACTCTGTTCTCTCTGTTCTCTGTTCTCTCTGTTCTCTGTTCTCTCTGTTCTCTGTACTCTCTGTTCTCTCTGTTCTCTCTGTTCTCTGTTCTCTGTTCTCTCTGTTCTCTGTTCTCTCTGTTCTCTCTGTTCTCTGTTCACTCTGTTCTCTCTGTTCTCTCTGTTCTCTGTTCACTCTGTTCTCTCTGTTCTCTGTTCTCTCTGTTCTCTCTGTTCTCTGTTCTCTCTGTTCTCTGTTCTCTCTGTTCTCTCTGTTCTCTCTGTTCTCTGTTCTCTCTGTTCTCTGTTCTCTCTGTTCTCTCTGTTCTCTCTGTTCTCTGTACTCTCTGTTCTCTCTGTACTCTCTGTTCTCTCTGTTCTCTCTGTTCTCTCTGTTCTCTGTACTCTCTGTTCTCTCTGTTCGCTGTTCTCTCTGTTCTCTGTTCTCTCTGTTCTCTCTGTTCTCTCTGTTCTCTGTTCTCTCTGTTCTCTGTTCTCTCTGTTCTCTGTTCTCTCTGTTCTCTCTGTTCTCTCTGTTCTCTCTGTTCTCTCTGTTCTCTGTTCTCTCTGTTCTCTGTTCTCTCTGTTCTCTGTACTCTCTGTTCTCTCTGTTCTCTCTGTTCTCTCTGTACTCTCTGTTCTCTCTGTTCTCTCTGTTCTCTGTACTCTCTGTTCTCTCTGTTCTCTCTGTTCTCTGTTCTCTCTGTTCTCTGTTCTCTCTGTTCTCTCTGTTCTCTGTTCTCTCTGTTCTCTGTTCTCTCTGTTCTCTGTTCTCTGTTCTCTCTGTTCTCTCTGTTCTCTGTTCTCTCTGTTCTCTGTTCTCTCTGTTCTCTCTGTTCTCTCTGTTCTCTCTGTTCTCTGTTCTCTCTGTTCTCTCTGTTCTCTCTGTTCTCTGTTCTCTCTGTTCTCTGTTCTCTCTGTTCTCTCTGTTCTCTGTTCTAACTGTTCTCTGTTCTCTCTGTTCACTCTGTTCTCTGTTCTCTCTGTTCTCTGTTCACTCTGTTCTCTCTGTTCTCTGTTCTCTGTTCTCTGTTCTCTCTGTTCTCTGTTCTCTCTGTTCTCTGTTCTCTCTGTTCTCTCTGTTCTCTCTGTTCTCTCTGTTCACTCTGTTCTCTGTTCTCTCTGTTCTCTGTTCACTCTGTTCTCTGTTCTCTCTGTTCTCTGTTCACTCTGTTCTCTCTGTTCTCTCTGTTCTCTCTGTTCTCTGTTCTCTCTGTTCTCTGTTCTCTCTGTTCTCTCTGTTCTCTGTTCTCTGTTCTCTCTTTTCTCTGTTCACTCTGTTCTCTCTGTTCTCTGTTTTCTCTGTTCACTCTGTTCTCTGTTCTCTCTGTTCTCTGTTCACTCTGTTCTCTCTGTTCTCTGTTCTCTGTTCTCTGTTCTCTCTGTTCTCTGTTCACTCTGTTCTCTGTTCACTCTGTTCTCTCTGTTCTCTGTTCACTCTGTTCTCTCTGTTCTCTGTTCTCTCTGTTCTCTGTTCACTCTGTTCTCTGTTCACTCTGTTCTCTGTTCACTCTGTTCTCTCTGTTCTCTGTTCTCTGTTCACTCTGTTCTCTGTACTCTCTGTTCTCTCTGTTCTCTGTTCTCTCTGTTCTCTGTTCTCTCTGTTCTCTCTGTTCTCTCTGTTCTCTGTTCTCTCTGTTCTCTCTGTTCTCTCTGTTCTCTCTGTTCTCTGTACTCTCTGTTCTCTCTGTTCTCTCTGTTCTCTCTGTTCTCTGTACTCTCTGTTCTCTCTGTTCTCTCTGTTCTCTCTGTTCTCTCTGTTCACTCTGTTCTCTGTTCACTCTGTTCTCTCTGTTCTCTGTTCTCTCTGTTCTCTGTTCTCTCTGTTCTCTGTTCTCTCTGTTCTCTCTGTTCTCTGTTCACTCTGTTCTCTGTTCTCTCTGTTCTCTGTTCTCTCTGTTCTCTGTTCACTCTGTTCTCTCTGTTCACTCTGTTCTCTGTTCTCTCTGTTCTCTCTGTTCTCTGTTCTCTCTGTTCTCTCTGTTCTCTGTTCACTCTGTTCTCTCTGTTCACTCTGTTCTCTGTTCTCTCTGTTCTCTCTGTTCTCTGTTCTCTCTGTTCTCTGTTCTCTCTGTTCTCTGTTCACTCTGTTCTCTCTGTTCTCTGTTCACTCTGTTCTCTCTGTTCTCTGTTCACTCTGTTCTCTCTGTTCTCTCTGTTCTCTCTGTTCTCTGTTCACTCTGTTCTCTGTTCTCTCTGTTCACTCTGTTCTCTCTGTTCTCTGTTCACTCTGTTCACTCTGTTCTCTCTGTTCACTCTGTTCACTCTGTTCTCTGTTCACTCTGTTCACTCTGTTCACTCTGTTCTCTGTTCTCTGTTCTCTCTGTTCTCTGTTCACTCTGTTCTCTCTGTTCTCTGTTCTCTGTTCACTCTCTCTGTTCTCTCTGTTCTCTGTTCTCTCTGTTCTCTGTTCTCTCTGTTCTCTGTTCACTTTGTTCTCTGTCTCTCTGTTCTCTGTTCTCTCTGTTGTCTGTTGTCTCTCTTCTCTCTGTTCTCTCTGTTCTCTCTGTTCTCTGTTCTCTCTGTTCTCTCTGTTCTCTGTCTCTGTTCTCTGTTCACTCTGTTCTCTGTTCTCTCTGTTCACTCTGTTCTCTCTGTTCTCTGTTCACTCTGTTCTCTCTGTTCACTCTGTTCACTCTGTTCACTCTGTTCTCTCTGTTCTCTGTTCTCTGTTCACTCTGTTCTCTGTTCTCTCTGTTCTCTCTGTTCTCTGTTCTCTCTGTTCTCTCTGTTCACTCTGTTCACTCTGTTCACTCTGTTCTCTCTGTTCTCTGTTCTCTGTTCACTCTGTTCTCTGTTCTCTCTGTTCACTCTGTTCTCTCTGTTCTCTCTGTTCTCTGTTCACTCTGTTCTCTCTGTTCTCTGTTCACTTTGTTCTCTGTTCACTCTGTTCTCTGTTCTCTCTGTTCTCTGTTCTCTCTGTTCTCTGTTCTCTCTGTTCTCTGTTCACTCTGTTCTCTCTGTTCTCTCTGGTCTCTGTTCTCTGTTCTCTCTGTTCTCTGTTCTCTCTGTTCACTCTGTTCTCTCTGTTCACTCTGTTCTCTCTGTTCTCTGTTCACTCTGTTCACTCTGTTCTCTGTTCTCTCTGATCTCTGTTCTCTCTGTTCTCTGTTCACTCTGTTCTCTCTGTTCTCTGTTCACTCTGTTCTCTCTGTTCTCTGTTCTCTCTGTTCTCTCTTATCTCTCTGGTCTCTGTACTCTGTTCTCTCTGTTCTCTCTGTTCTCTGTTCACTCTGTTCTCTCTGTTCTCTCTGTTCTCTCTGTTCTCTCTGTTCTCTCTGTTCTCTGTTCACTCTGTTCTCTCTGTTCTCTGTTCTCTGTTCACTCTGTTCTCTGTACTCTCTGTTCTCTCTGTTCTCTGTTCTCTCTGTTCTCTCTGTTCTCTCTGTTCTCTGTTCACTCTGTTCTCTGTACTCTCTGTTCTCTCTGTTCTCTGTTCTCTCTGTTCTCTGTTCTCTCTGTTCTCTGTTCACTCTGTTCTCTCTGTTCTCTGTTCTCTCTGTTCTCTCTGTTCTCTGTTCACTCTGTTCTCTGTTCTCTCTGTTCTCTCTGTTCTCTCTGTTCTCTCTGTTCTCTCTGTTCTCTGTACTCTCTGTACTCTCTGTTCTCTCTGTTCTCTCTGTTCACTCTGTTCTCTGTTCTCTCTGTTCTCTCTGTTCTCTCTGTTCACTCTGTTCTCTGTTCTCTCTGTTCTCTCTGTTCTCTGTTCTCTCTGTTCTCTGTTCTCTCTGTTCTCTGTTCACTCTGTTCTCTCTGTTCTCTCTGTTCTCTGTTCTCTCTGTTCTCTGTTCACTCTGTTCTCTGTTCTCTCTGTTCTCTCTGTTCTCTCTGTTCTCTGTTCTCTCTGTTCTCTCTGTTCTCTGTTCACTCTGTTCTCTCTGTTCACTCTGTTCTCTGTTCTCTCTGTTCTCTGTTCACTCTGTTCTCTGTTCTCTCTGTTCTCTCTGTTCTCTGTTCACTCTGTTCTCTCTGTTCACTCTGTTCTCTGTTCTCTCTGTTCTCTCTGTTCTCTGTTCTCTCTGTTCTCTGTTCTCTCTGTTCTCTGTTCACTCTGTTCTCTCTGTTCTCTGTTCACTCTGTTCTCTCTGTTCTCTCTGTTCTCTCTGTTCTCTGTTCACTCTGTTCTCTGTTCTCTCTGTTCACTCTGTTCTCTCTGTTCTCTGTTCACTCTGTTCTCTCTGTTCTCTGTTCACTCTGTTCTCTCTGTTCTCTGTTCTCTGTTCACTCTGTTCTCTGTTCTCTCTGTTCTCTCTGTTCTCTGTTCACTCTGTTCTCTCTGTTCTCTGTTCACTTTGTTCTCTGTTCTCTCTGTTCTCTGTTCTCTCTGTTCTCTGTTCTCTCTGTTCTCTGTTCACTCTGTTCTCTCTGTTCTCTGTTCTCTCTGTTCTCTCTGTTCTCTCTGTTCTCTGTTCACTCTGTTCTCTGTTCTCTCTGTTCTCTCTGTTCTCTCTGTTCTCTCTGTTCTCTGTTCACTCTGTTCTCTCTGTTCACTCTGTTCACTCTGTTCACTCTGTTCTCTCTGTTCTCTGTTCTCTGTTCACTCTGTTCTCTGTTCTCTCTGTTCTCTCTGTTCTCTGTTCTCTCTGTTCTCTCTGTTCACTCTGTTCAATCTGTTCTCTCTGTTCTCTCTGTTCTCTCTGTTCTCTGTTCTCTCTGTTCTCTCTGTTCTCTGTTCTCTCTGTTCTCTCTGTTCTCTGTTCACTCTGTTCTCTCTGTTCTCTGTTCACTCTGTTCTCTGTTCTCTCTGTTCTCTGTTCTCTCTGTTCTCTGTTCTCTCTGTTCTCTGTTCACTCTGTTCTCTCTGTTCTCTCTGTTCTCTCTGTTCTCTCTGTTCTCTGTTCACTCTGTTCTCTCTGTTCTCTGTTCTCTCTGTTCTCTCTGTTCTCTCTGTTCACTCTGTTCTCTCTGTTCTCTGTTCACTCTGTTCTCTCTGTTCTCTCTGTTCTCTGTTCTCTGTTCACTCTGTTCTCTGTTCTCTCTGTTCTCTCTGTTCTCTGTTCTCTCTGTTCTCTCTGTTCTCTGTTCACTCTGTTCTCTCTGTTCACTCTGTTCTCTGTTCTCTCTGTTCTCTCTGTTCTCTGTTCACTCTGTTCTCTCTGTTCTCTGTTCACTTTGTTCTCTGTTCACTCTGTTCTCTGTTCTCTCTGTTCTCTGTTCTCTCTGTTCTCTGTTCACTCTGTTCTCTGTTCTCTCTGTTCTCTGCGTCTCAGAGGAGTCTCCCGGTTCTCGCTGCCGTCGTCCGTCGCCTAAACTCTGAGGCTCCGCCCCCCTCCCCTGGGCCCCGCCCCCGCTGCAGTCAGCTGACCCTGCTGCGCTCTGATTCGTCCGGACCGTTTCCCGCCGGGACCCGTTTCCCGCCGCGACTCCCCCAAGACCAACTCGAGTTTCGACGAATCGGCTTCGTCCTGCTGCACCCACCCCATGAGAACCGGCCAATCACAGAGCAGGAGGAGGAGCCAATCACAGAGCAGGAGGAGGAGGAGCCAATCACAGAGCAGGAGGAGGAGGAGCCAATCACAGAGCAGGAGGAGGAGCCAATCACAGAGCAGGAGGAGGAGGAGCCAATCACAGAGCAGGAGGAGGAGGAGCCAATCACAGAGCAGGAGGAGGAGGAGCCAATCACAGAGCGGGAGGAGGACCCATTCACAGAGCGGGAGGAGGAGGAGCCAATCACAGAGCGGGAGGAGGAGCCAATCACAGAGCGGGAGGAGGAGCCAATCACAGAGCGGGAGGAGGAGCCAATCACAGAGCGGGAGGAGGAGCCAATCACAGAGCGGGAGGAGGAGGAGGAGCCAATCACAGAGCAGGAGGAGGAGCTGTCAGAGTCAGAAACAGGAAGTGTCTTGTCCAATGAGGAGCCAGAGGACACTTCCCAGCATGCCCCGCGCCTGAGGACAGGAAGTGATGTCACAGCAGAGGGGGCGGTGCCAGCGCAGAACGTGTGTGTGACGGACGGGAAACGAGTCGTCGTTTGGACCAGGTCAGAACAGGGTCAAAGGTCAGAACAGGGTCAACAGGGCGACTTCTGACCCCGTGTGAACCCTGACCCTTACACACACACACACACACACAAACAGGCTCGTGCACATGTTTATTATTACTTAGTATTTATTTCTTTTACACATTTTTACATTTGTCACATTTACACAGCTGTGGCTAATGCTAACGGCTAACGCTAAAGGCTAATGCTAATGTGTCCACAGGGAGGCGGACCGAGCGCTGCTATTGGCTGTTCAGGCGAGAGGAGCCAATCAGAGCACGTTCAGGGGCGTTTCCTCTCGGCTCGGAGACAAGACGCCCGAACAGGTCCCGATAATTAGAATAACATTATTACATGATTATTACATTCATAAATACATTTATATACATGTATTTACACAGGTGTTTATCGTATTTAGCTTCACCATGACCTCTGACCTCGTTTCCTTTCAGGTCCGGCTGCGGCTCCGTGACCTCGTGACCCTTTTCCACTCGTCCAATCACAGAGCAGCGTCCTGCTCCACTCAGGAGCCAATCAGACGACAGAAGGCCCCGGACTGACGGACCAATCACTGCGCAGCGTTTTTATTTAAGTGTCATTTACATATTTACATCCAACCAGGAAACAAGAACAACAGATGGTTTATTTTGAAATGTCTTTGGACTTTAGTTTGAAAAATTCATTGTATCAAATTAAGAGCGTCTTTGTTTTTATTTTCTGTCTCTGAGCAGCTCAAAGATTTTCTGTTTTTAATAAAACCCGAACTCGAGTCTTTGTAAAGTTCCTGAACTCAGAGCTGTTCTCAGATGTTCCTCAAACCTCAGATGTTTCTTCTCTCTGAAGCGTTATTTCCTAAAGTTTGAAGTGTTATTTTTGTAAAGTTTGAAGCGTTATTTCCGTAAAGTTTGAAGCGTTATTTCCGTAAAGTTTGAAGTGTTATTTTTGTAAAGTTTGAAGCGTTATTTCCGTAAAGTTTGAAGCGTTATTTTCGTAAAGTTTGAAGTGTTATTTTTGTAAAGTTTGAAGCGTTATTTTCGTAAAGTTTGAAGTGTTATTTTCCTAAAGTTTGAAGCGTTATTTTTCTAAAGTTTGAAGTGTTATTTCCGTAAAGTTTGAAGCGTTATTTCCGTAAAGTTTGAAGCGTTATTTCCGTAAAGTTTGAAGCGTTATTTCCGTAAAGTTTGAAGCGTTATTTCCGTAAAGTTTGAAGCATTGTTTTTGTAAAGTTTGAAGCGTTATTTCCGTAAAGTTTGAAGCATTGTTTTTGTAAAGTTTGAAGTGTTATTTTCCTAAAGTTTGAAGCGTTATTTCCGTAAAGTTTGAAGCGTTATTTCCGTAAAGTTTGAAGTGTTATTTTTGTAAAGTTTGAAGCGTTATTTCCGTAAAGTTTGAAGCGTTATTTCCGTAAAGTTTGAAGTGTTATTTTTGTAAAGTTTGAAGCGTTATTTCCGTAAAGTTTGAAGCGTTATTTCCGTAAAGTTTGAAGTGTTATTTTTGTAAAGTTTGAAGCGTTATTTTCGTAAAGTTTGAAGCGTTATTTCCGTAAAGTTTGAAGCGTTATTTCCGTAAAGTTTGAAGCGTTATTTTCGTAAAGTTTGAAGCGTTATTTCCTAAAGTTTGAAGTGTTATTTTCGTAAAGTTTGAAGCGTTATTTCCGTAAAGTTTGAAGCGTTATTTCCGTAAAGTTTGAAGCGTTATTTCCGTAAAGTTTGAAGCGTTATTTCCGTAAAGTTTGAAGCATTGTTTTTGTAAAGTTTGAAGCGTTATTTCCGTAAAGTTTGAAGCGTTATTTCCGTAAAGTTTGAAGCGTTATTTTCGTAAAGTTTGAAGCGTTATTTCCTAAAGTTTGAAGTGTTATTTTTGTAAAGTTTGAAGCGTTATTTCCGTAAAGTTTGAAGTGTTATTTCCTAAAGTTTGAAGTGTTATTTTTGTAAAGTTTGAAGCGTTATTTCCGTAAAGTTTGAAGCGTTATTTCCGTAAAGTTTGAAGCGTTATTTCCGTAAAGTTTGAAGCGTTATTTCCGTAAAGTTTGAAGCGTTATTTCCGTAAAGTTTGAAGCGTTATTTCCGTAAAGTTTGAAGCGTTATTTCCGTAAAGTTTGAAGTGTTATTTCCTAAAGTTTGAAGCGTTATTTCCGTAAAGTTTGAAGCGTTATTTCCGTAAAGTTTGAAGCGTTATTTCCGTAAAGTTTGAAGCGTTATTTCCGTAAAGTTTGAAGCGTTATTTCCGTAAAGTTTGAAGCGTTATTTCCGTAAAGTTTGAAGTGTTATTTCCTAAAGTTTGAAGCGTTATTTCCGTAAAGTTTGAAGTGTTATTTCCTAAAGTTTGAAGCGTTATTTCCGTAAAGTTTGAAGCGTTATTTCCGTAAAGTTTGAAGCGTTATTTCCGTAAAGTTTGAAGTGTTATTTTTGTAAAGTTTGAAGCGTTATTTCCGTAAAGTTTGAAGTGTTATTTTCGTAAAGTTTGAAGTGTTATTTCCGTAAAGTTTGAAGTGTTATTTTCCTAAAGTTTGAAGCGTTATTTTTCTAAAGTTTGAAGCGTTATTTCCGTAAAGTTTGAAGCGTTATTTCCGTAAAGTTTGAAGCGTTATTTCCGTAAAGTTTGAAGCGTTATTTCCGTAAAGTTTGAAGCGTTATTTCCGTAAAGTTTGAAGCGTTATTTTCGTAAAGTTTGAAGCGTTATTTCCGTAAAGTTTGAAGCGTTATTTCCGTAAAGTTTGAAGCGTTATTTCCGTAAAGTTTGAAGTCTAATTTCCGTAAAGTTTGAAGTGTTATTTTCCTAAAGTTTGAAGCGTTATTTTTCTAAAGTTTGAAGCGTTATTTCCGTAAAGTTTGAAGCGTTATTTTCCTAAAGTTTGAAGTGTTATTTTCCTAAAGTTTGAAGCGTTATTTCCGTAAAGTTTGAAGCGTTATTTCCGTAAAGTTTGAAGTGTTATTTCCGTAAAGTTTGAAGCGTTATTTCCGTAAAGTTTGAAGTGTTATTTCCGTAAAGTTTGAAGTGTTATTTCCTAAAGTTTGAAGCGTTATTTCCGTAAAGTTTGAAGCGTTATTTCCGTAAAGTTTGAAGTCTAATTTCCGTAAAGTTTGAAGTCTAATTTCCTAAAGTTTGAAGCGTTATTTTTGTCAGACGCTGTGGCCGTGTGCAGCGGTGCCTGATGACGTCATCACGCTGGGCTCTGATTGGCTGACGGTCTCAGGTCTTGACGGGCGGCGGTTTGGTGGCGGGGGGTGGGGCCAGAAACGCCTTCTCGCCCTCGACCTCCTTATTGGTGAGCGGCACCAGGCCCGGGTCCATCAGCGAAATCGCCGGGAACAGTTTGAACCAACCGATCACCATGTTGGAAAGGTCCAGGTCGTCCAGGAGGATCTGAGCCGCGCCCATGAAGGATTTATGATCCATCCGACCGTAATCGCCCCACACGACCACCTGAGGACCCAAGAGACCAGTTATGATCCCACACCAGACCACCTGAGGACCCAAGAGACCGGTTATGATCCCACACCAGACCCTGAGGACCCAAGAGACCGGTTATGATCCCACACCAGGCCCTGTAGTCTTGTTACAGTCCTGTTATAATCCTGGTATAGTCCAATTTTAGTCCTGGTCCCGGTATAGTCCGTTTCTAGTCCTGGTCCGGTACCTGCAGGACTTTGCCCTCAGGGTTCTCCTCAAACTGCAGCTGTTGTTGGTAAAGCGGGTCCAGAGTTTTTCTTGACAGTCGGGTTCTTCTCTTCAGGACACACTTCCCGTTGTCCATGAGGTAAACCTTCACGTAGGCCGCTGTGGGTCAGAACAGGGTCAGAACCGGGTCACATGGTTCCACGCTAAACCAGCTCTAAACCCGCTCTAAACCCGCTCTAAACCCGCTCTAAACCCGCTCTAAACCCGCTCTAAACCCGCTCCAAACTTGCTCTAAACCCGCTCTAAACCAGCTCTAAACCCGCTCCAAACTCGCTCCAAACTCGCTCTAAACCCGCTCTAAACCCGCTCTAAACCCGCTCTAAACCCGCTCTAAACCCGCTCTAAACTCGCTCTAAACCCGCTCTAAACCCGCTCTAAACCCGCTCTAAACTCGCTCTAAACCCGCTCTAAACCCGCTCTAAACCCGCTCTAAACCCGCTCTAAACTCGCTCTAAACTCGCTCTAAACCCGCTCTAAACCCGCTCTAAACCCGCTCTAAACTCGCTCTAAACCCGCTCTAAACCCGCTCTAAACCCGCTCTGGTACCTGGCGTGTTCTTGTTGCCGTGTTTGGCGCTCAGTCCTCGTGCTCGAATCACCTCCACATCCAGACGCTCTTTCCTGTAAACCATCCCCAACTGGATATCTCCTGTCCAATCAGAGCACAGAACACACACAGAGCCAATCAGAGCACAGAACACACAGCCAATCAGAGCACAGAACACACACAGAGCCAATCCGAGCACAGAACACACACAGAGCCAATCACAGCACAGAACACACACAGAGCCAATCAGAGCACAGAACACACACAGAGCCAATCAGAGCACAGAACACACAGAGCCAATCAGAGCACAGAACACACACAGAGCCAATCAGAGCACAGAACACACACAGAGCCAATCAGAGCGCAGAACACACACAGAGCCAATCAGAGCACAGAACACACACAGAGCCAATCAGAGCGCAGAACACACAGAGCCAATCAGAGCACAGAACACACACAGAGCCAATCAGAGCACAGAACACACACAGAGCCAATCAGAGCACAGAACACACACAGAGCCAATCAGAGCACAGAACACACACAGAGCCAATCAGAGCGCAGAACACACACAGAGCCAATCAGAGCACAGAACACACACAGAGCCAATCAGAGCACAGAACACACACAGAGCCAATCAGAGCACAGAACACACACAGAGCCAATCAGAGCACAGAACACACACAGAGCCAATCAGAGCACAGAACACACACAGAGCCAATCAGAGCACAGAACACACAGAGCCAATCAGAGCACAGAACACAGCCAATCAGGAGCTGTCTTACCCATGGGGGGCGTGGCCAGGGTCTGGCGCCCGGCGACTTGGGCGGGGCCGAGGTTTTCGAGGAAACCGGTGAAGTTTTTATCAGCAGCGATTTTCACCCCGGGAAAAATGAGCCTGAAACAGAAACAGGATTAAACCAGGACTAGACCAGGACTAGACCAGGACTAGACCAGGACTAGACCAGGACTAGACCAGGACTAAGGACTAGGGTGCAGGGTGGGGGCGCAGGGTGGGGCGCAGGGTGGGGGGCAGGGTGGGGGCAGGGTGGGGGCAGGGTGGGGGCGTCGTAGGGGCAGGGTGGGGGCGCAGGGTGGGGGCAGGGTGGGGGCGTCGTAGGGGCAGGGTGGGGGCACAGGGTGGGGGCGCAGGGTGGGGGCAGGGTGGGGGCGTCGTAGGGGCAGGGTGGGGGCGCAGGGTGGGGGCAGGGTGGGGGCAGGGTGGGGGCGTCGTAGGGGCAGGGTGGTGGCACAGGGTGGGGGCGCAGGGTGGGGGCAGGGTGGGGGCAGGGTGGGGGCGCAGGGTGGGGGCAGGGTGGGGGCGGCGCAGGGTGGGGGCGGCGCAGGGTGGGGGCAGGGTGGGGGCGCAGGGTGGGGGCAGGGTGGGGGCGCTTGACTAAATGTTTCTGGCATTTGTTATAATTTTATAGCCGATACATATTTATACATTTGACTTATGCCCCACTAAAAAATTATACCACCAGCCGCCACTGGTGTATAGTGTGTACAGTACATAGTGTGTACAGTACATAGTGTGTACAGTACATAGTGTGTACAGTACATAGTGTGTACAGTACATAGTGTGTACAGTACATAGTGTGTACAGTACATAGTGTGTACAGTACATAGTGTGTACAGTACATAGTGTGTACAGTACATAGTGTGTATAGTACATAGTGTGTACAGTACATAGTGTGTACAGTACATAGTGTGTACAGTACATAGTGTGTATAGTACATAGTGTATATAGTGTGTATAGTGTGTATAGTACATAGTGTGTATAGTACATAGTGTGTATAGTACATAGTGTGTATAGTGCATAATGTGTATAGTGTGTATAGTACATAGTGTATATAGTGTGTATAGTGTGTATAGTACATAGTGTGTATAGTACATAGTGTGTATAGTGCATAATGTGTATAGTGTGTATAGTACATAGTGTATATAGTGTGTATAGTATAGTGTGTATTGTCTTACGCTCCGGGTTTGGGCTCCTCGGCGTCCGGGTCTCTCGACGCTTGTCTGGTGAACTTGGCCTTGAAGTCGATGGCAAGTCCCGTCTCGATGCTCCTCTGGACGGGCAGACGGATCACCTTCTTCTTCTTCTCCTCCTCTGCAGCGAAACGTGTGAAACAAACATGTGAAACAAACATGTGAAACAAACATGTGACTAAACCCACACCTTCTTCTTCTTCTCCTCCTCTGCAGCGAAACGTGTGAAACAAACGTGTGAAACAAACATGTGACTAAACCCACACCTTCTTCTTCTTCTCCTCCTCTGCAGCGAAACGTGTGAAACAAACATGTGAAACAAACATGTGACTAAACCCACACCTTCTTCTTCTTCTCCTCCTCTGCAGCGAAACGTGTGAAACAAACGTGTGAAACAAACATGTGAAACAAACATGTGACTAAACCCACACCTTCTTCTTCTTCTCCTCCTCTGCAGCGAAACGTGTGAAACAAACGTGTGAAACAAACATGTGACTAAACCCACGTACTCAGTACTCGTCGTACTCAGTACTCATTGTACTCAGTACTCGTCGTACTCAGTACTCGTCGTACTCGTCGTACTCAGTACTCGTCGTACTCAGTACTCGTCGTACTCTGTACTCGTACTCGTCGTACTCGGTGCTAAATGCGTACTCTGTACTACGTACTCGTGGTACTCGGTGCTCGTGCGTACTCAGTACTCAGTGCTAGTGGGTGCTCAGTGCTCGTGGGTGCTCCGGTGCTAAATCGTGCTCGGTACTGGTCGTGGTGCTCAGTGCTCAGTGCTCGTCGTGTTCGGTACTCGTCGTACTCAGTACTCGTCGTATTCAGTGCTCGTGGGTGCTCAGTACTCGTCGTGCTCCGGTGCTCAGTGCTCGTCGTACTCAGTACTCGTCGTACTCAGTACTCGTCGTACTCAGTACTCGTCGTACTCGTCGTACTCATCGTATTCAGTACTCGTCGTACTCAGTACTCGTCGTACTCGTCTTACTCGTTGTACTCAGTACTCGTCGTACTCGTCGTACTCAGTACTCGTCGTACTCAGTACTCGTCGTACTCAGTACTCGTCGTACTCGTCGTACTCAGTACTCGTCGTACTCATCGTATTCAGTACTCATCGTACTCAGTACTCATCGTACTCAGTACTCGTCGTACTCGTCGTACTCAGTACTCATCGTACTCAGTACTCATCGTACTCAGTACTCGTCTTACTCGTCGTACTCGTCGTACTCATCGTATTCAGTACTCGTCGTACTCATCGTACTCAGTACTCGTCGTACTCAGTACTCGTCGTACTCGTCGTACTCAGTACTCGTCGTACTCAGTACTCGTCGTACTCAGTACTCGTCTTACTCGTCGTACTCGTCGTACTCAGTACTCATCGTACTCAGTACTCGTCGTACTCAGTACTCGTCGTACTCAGTACTCGTCGTACTCGTCGTACTCATCGTACTCAGTACTCGTCGTACTCATCGTACTCAGTACTCGTCGTACTCAGTACTCGTCGTACTCAGTACTCGTCGTACTCAGTACTCGTCGTACTCGTCGTACTCATCGTACTCAGTACTCGTCGTACTCAGTACTCGTCGTACTCGTCTTACTCGTTGTACTCAGTACTCGTCGTACTCGTCGTACTCAGTACTCGTCGTACTCATCGTACTCAGTACTCGTCGTACTCATCGTACTCAGTACTCGTCGTACTCAGTACTCGTCGTACTCATCGTACTCATCGTACTCAGTACTCGTCGTACTCGTCGTACTCGTCGTACTCAGTACTCGTCGTACTCAGTACTCGTCGTACTCTGTACTCGTACTCGTCGTACTCAGTACTCGTCGTACTCATTGTACTCAGTACTCGTCGTACTCGTCGTACTCATTGTACTCATCGTACTCAGTACTCGTCGTACTCGTCGTACTCAGTACTCGTCGTACTCAGTACTCGTCGTACTCAGTACTCGTCGTACTCATCGTACTCATCGTACTCAGTACTCGTCGTACTCGTCGTACTCGTCGTACTCAGTACTCGTCGTACTCAGTACTCGTCGTACTCTGTACTCGTACTCGTCGTACTCAGTACTCGTCGTACTCATTGTACTCAGTACTCGTCGTACTCGTCGTACTCGTCGTACTCAGTACTCGTCGTACTCATCGTACTCAGTACTCGTCGTACTCAGTACTCGTCGTACTCAGTACTCGTCGTACTCAGTACTCGTCGTACTCATCGTACTCAGTACTCGTCGTACTCATCGTACTCAGTACTCATCGTACTCAGTACTCGTCGTACTCGTCGTACTCAGTACTCGTTGTACTCATTGTACTCAGTACTCGTCATACTCGTCGTACTCGTCGTACTCGTTGTACTCATCGTACTCAGTACCCGTCGTACTCAGTACTCATCGTACTCGTCGTACTCAGTACTCGTCGTACTCGTCGTACTCATCGTACTCAGTACTCGTCGTACTCGTCTTACTCGTCGTACTCAGTACTCGTCGTACTCGTCGTACTCATTGTACTCAGTACTCGTCGTACTCGTCGTACTCAGTACTCGTCGTACTCGTCTTACTCGTCGTACTCAGTACTCGTCGTACTCATCATACTCAGTACTCGTCGTATTCAGTACTCGTCGTACTCAGTACTCATCGTACTCAGTACTCGTCGTACTCATTGTACTCAGTACTCGTCGTACTCGTCGTACTCAGTACTCGTCGTACTCGTCTTACTCGTCGTACTCAGTACTCGTCGTACTCAGTACTCGTCGTACTCAGTACTCGTCGTACTCGTCGTACTCAGTACTCGTCGTACTCAGTACTCGTCGTACTCAGTACTCGTCGTACTCAGTACTCGTCGTACTCGTCGTACTCAGTACTCGTCGTACTCAGTACTCATTGTACTCAGTACTCGTCGTACTCGTCGTACTCGTCGTACTCAGTACTCGTCGTACTCAGTACTCGTCGTACTCGTCGTACTCAGTACTCGTCGTACTCAGTACTCGTCGTACTCGTCGTACTCAGTACTCGTCGTACTCAGTACTCGTCGTACTCGTCGTACTCAGTACTCGTCGTACTCAGTACTCGTCGTACTCGTCGTACTCAGTACTCATTGTACTCAGTACTCGTCTTACTCGTCGTACTCAGTACTCGTCGTACTCAGTACTCGTCGTACTCGTCGTACTCAGTACTCGTCGTACTCAGTACTCATTGTACTCAGTACTCGTCGTACTCGTACTCGTCGTACTCGTACCACTCGTACCCTCGGGGTTCATGGTGCTCGTGCTCTGGCTCTTCTTGCTCAGTCCCACCATCCCCAGCACTTTCTGTCCGAGGCTGTGGCGTCGTTTTCGATCGTCGTCATCGTCGTCGTTTCGGGACAAAGAGCAAATTTCTCCGCCCACAGACACCGACTTCTGCAACGGAGCACCGCCATTGGCCGGTCTGAGGAGGGGGCGGGGTCAGTGGGCAGTGGGAGGGGTCAGAGGGCAGTGGGCGGGGTCAGAGGGCAGGGGGCGGGGTCAGAGTGCGGGGCGGTTTTATCGTTCTATCATTTAATTGTTATATTTATCGTTATATTTTTGTATTTCTGAGTGTGATGTCACTCACTTTGGCTCCTCCTCCTCCTCGTCCTCGAACTCCATCGATTCGCTTATCTGCAGCGAGGTCCCGCCCTCCTCTGGTGATGTCACTTCCTTTGGAGGCTCCGGAACCACCTCCAAATCCACCTCCGCTGTCCTGCTGCTTCCCAACCAATCAGAGGAGACGGGGGAGGGACCAATCAGAGGAGAGGAGACGGGGGAGGGACCAATCAGAGGAGAGAAGACGGGGGAGGGACCAATCAGAGGAGAGGAGACGGGGGAGGGACCAATCAGAGGAGGCAGGGGAGGGACCAATCAGAGGAGGTGGGAAGGGACCAATCAGAGGAGAGGAGATGGGGGAGGGACCAATCAGAGGAGACAATATTATGGATAATATTGCCATCTGGTGGTTGTACCTGGTACTACATAATAGGTGTGTCCCCAGTAGTCACTAAAGACCAGAAAAATCTCAAAGAAGAAAACAATGGAGATTTTGATGCATTAAAAAATGTGAGGTTTTGGTGACTCTAAAGTGGGGTCCCCATATGTGACAGTAACAAGTGTGTGTGTGGTTTATAGGTGTGTGTGTGTGTGTGTTATATGTGTGTGTGTTATAGGTGTGTGTGTGTTATATGTGTGTGTGTGTTATATGTGTGTGTGTTATAGGTGTGTGTGTGTTATAGTTTGTGTGTTTGTACCTGAGGGCCTGAGGGTCCAGAGCGACAGTACAGTTTGAGTCTGAGGACTTCAGAGATGAGCTTATCTGAGGACACAAAGGTCACACAGGGGTCACAGGGTCACAAAGGGGTCACACAGAGATCACAGAGGTCACAGGGTCACACAGGGGTCACAGAGGTCACACAGGGGTCACAGGTCACAGAGCTGATTGGTTAGACCTTGTTGGTGTCCTTCAGAGGAGCCTCTCCATTGGCCGGTTTCTTCTGCTGGTCCTCCCATGTGACCTCTGCAGGAAACACACTCTGAGCTAACCGTGCTAATGCAGGAAACACACTCTGAGCTAACCGTGCTAAAGCTAATGCAGGAAACACACTCTGAGCTAACCGTGCTAATGCAGGAAACACACTCTGAGCTAACCGTGCTAAAGCTAATGCAGGAAACACACTCTGAGCTAACCGTGCTAATGCAGGAAACACACTCTGAGCTAACCGTGCTAACGCTAATGCAGGAAACACACTCTGAGCTAACTGTGCTAATGCTAATGCAGCTAAAGCACTCTGAGCTAATGGTGCTAACACTAATGCGGCTAACACACTTTGAGCTAACCGTTCTAACGCTAATGCAGCGAACACACTCTGAGTTAATGGTGCTAATGCGAATGCGGCTAACACACTCTGAGCTAACCATTCTAACACTGATGCAGCTAACGCACTCTGAACTAACCGTGCTAATGCTAATGCAGCTAACGCACTCTGAGCTAACCGTGCAAATGCTAATGGGGCTAACACACCGAGCTAGCCATGATGTCATGATTATGTCGTAATAGAACAAACACAAACTGAACACAGAAATATAAATACAGGAACTGAACTCTGACCTTTCCTGGTGCCGCCGGGAGTTGCCGAACGCCTATCCAGCTCTGATGACATCACACACAGCAACCAATCAGACAACAGCTCAGGACTGACACAGAACTACTACTACTGCTACTACTACTACTGCTACTACTACTACTGCTGCTACTACTACTACTACTGCTGCTACTACTACTACTACTGCTACTACTACTACTGCTACTACTACTACTACTGCTGCTGCTACTGCTGACAAACCATGCTGCTACTACTATCTACTACTGCTACTGTTACACAATGACAATAATGATAACAACAATACTTTCAACTGACTAACAACATATGACAATATGTAATAACTCAACAACATAATCTTTCCAATATTAACTGGGTTAACAATTGATGCTTTCTATTTTCTGCAGCAATAACTACAACTGCTAAATAACAACTGTAATGCTAATATATATGGTCTACTACTCAATATAGCTATACTATGACCAATAACAACTCATATTTAATATTGCTACTAGTACAACCTGCTACAACAGCTAACCAACCAGACGGACAACAATAACAACTACTTTCATTTATAATAAAACAACGACTATGACTAACAGCAATAGCTACAACAACAACAATAACGGTCTAATATATGACAATATATATAATAGAACTGTAATAGCAACCAACAACAACATGCTCTTCACTCAACTGATAAACAAACAACAATGAGCCAATACTCTACTCTCATATATGTAACAAGCTCTTTGGATGTAACCAACCTTAATAATAGCTAGCATAAGCAACCAACATAACCTGTAACTATATATGCAATATATGTAACAATATGAAACAACCTCTTTGACATACAATAATCAACTGCTGATTGCAACAACAAACCAACAACAACGAACCGCAACAACAAATGGCAAACAATAACTAACTCAGTTGGTTCAAACATGTAACTAATAGCAACTAACAACGAAACTGGTAAAGCAACAACAACCAACAACAATGTAACAACAGCATAACAACCCAATAACAAACGAATGAACCAGCGGCAACCTTTCATATAACAGCAACAACGCAACCAACAACAACAACTGTAATAGCTAATAACAGCACAATAAACAACCAACAACAACATGGCTCTTTCTGCTCTTTCTTAACGGTTAACAGCAACAAAGCAACAACAACAGCGAGCAACAACGCAACTTAACAAGCAACAACAACGGTCACAACTGCTCCATAACAACGCTTTCTCACAACAACTAGCCCAACTTGAGCAATATCTGCAGCAATAACAACAACAACAACTGGATCTTCTTTCTTTCTTTGGTCATATGCTCAACATATAAACAACAACTAGCGAAGCAATGACAATCCTCTTCTGATTATAATAAATATGCTGCTGGGTCCTATGTAACTAACATATAAACATAATATATATATATGCTATACAACTATGATAACAGCAACAACAATAATGTCTGTAACAACTGTAAACAGCGGCAGCATATAGCTCTTTGGTCAACAACAACTGACAACAGCAACAACAACAACAAGGTAATAACAACAACAAAAAACAACAACAATAACAGGTCTCTTTCTTTCAACAACAACAATACAATAGCAATATAACCAACAACAATGTAACTAACCCGGCAGCTCCAATAACAACAACCCAGCAACAATGACAACAACAACAACAGCTCAATGTAACCAACAATAACGATTAAACAACAACTCTTTGATTAACGCAACAACAATGCTGCCAACAAACAACAACAGCGCTGCGTAATAACAACAACATAACAACAATGACAACTAACAATGAGCAATGCTGCTAACCTTAACAACAACTGACTGACAACAACAAGCAACTAGTTCAACAACAGCAGCAGGTCTGCATAACTAACAACAGCAACAGCGGCAACCAAGCAACAGGTTCTTTCTTAACTAACAGTTAACAACAACAATGACAACAAGCAGCAACAACAACCTTGCAACAATGACAACAAACAACCAACAACAGCAGCAGCAGCAGCAAGCTCGCTGCTGTGACCAACAGCAGCGGACCAGCAACAAAGCCGGCAGCAACAGCAACAACGGCAACAACGCCAACAGCAGCAACTAACTTAACAGCGTAGCAGCGGCAACAACAGCGGCCGGCAACAACCTTGCTGGCAAGCAACAGCAGCAACAGCGAGCAACAACAACAGCGGCTGCAACAGCGGCAGCAGCTACTACTACTACTGCTACTACTGCTACTACTACTACTGCTACTACTGCTACTACTACTACTGCTACTACTGCTGTTACTACTAAATAGTTTTATTCGGAATTAAAGCTCTCATGTAAACATGGCAAATGTGAACCGTCAGCACCTGTCAGTACCTGTGCCAAAGGTGAGCCTCACCTGGCGTCTGAGGGGGCGGGGCCTGTTCTGGGGGCGTGACCAGCTCTGTGGGAGGAGCTGCAGGAGCAGGGGGCAGGGCTTCTGTGGAGCCCTGTGACGTCAGAGCTGTTGCAGAGACGCCGTTGGACGAGACAGCAGCAGGGGGAGAGGCTTCTGCTGCTGGGGGAGGGGCTTCTGCTGCTGGGGGAGGGGCTTCTGCTGCTGTGGGAGGGGCTACAGCAGGAGGCGTAGTTACAGGGACATTGGTTTGAACAAGAGGAGCTAAAGCAACAGGGGGTGGGACTAGTGATGTAGGGGGCGGGGCGTGTGCTACAGGGGACGGGACTGCGGATGGAGGAGGAGCCACAGGAGTAGGAGAAGCTACAGCAGGGGGCGGGGCTACAGCAGGAGGTGGGGCTACAACAGGGGGAGGAGCCTGTGGACATGGGGGAGGGGCTACAGCAGGAGGTGGGGCTACAACAGGGGGAAAAGCCTGTGCACATGGGGGAGGGGCTACAGCAGCGGGAGGGGCTACAGTAGGAGGCGGGGCTATAACAAGGGGAGGAGCCTGTGCACATGGGGGAGGGGCTACAGCAGGGGGAGGAGCCTGTGCACATGGGGGAGGAGGAACAGCACGGGGAGGAGCCTGTGCACATGGGGGAGGAGCTACAGCATGGGGAGGAGCCTGTGCACATGGGGGAGGAACTACAGCATGGGGAGGAGCCTGTGCACATGGGGGAGGAGCTACAGCAGGGGGAGGAGCCTGTGCACATGGGGGAGGAGCTACAGAAGTGGGCGGGGCAGGGGCGGGAGGAGTGGCTGAGTTCGACCAATGAAAAGCTGCGTTTGGGCCAGAGGTCTGAGGGTGCGGGCCATGAGCATAAGTGGGCGGGGTGTGTATGGCGGGGGGCGGGGCCTGGACTCTGATGACTGGAGGGGGAGGAGCCGAGAACGACGACAAAACTGAAACGGAGAAAGATTTTTATCAAAGTCCTGGTTCAGTCCTGGTTCAGTCCTGGTTTAGTCCTGGTTCAGTCCTGGTTTAGTCCTGATTCAGTCCTGGTTCAGTCCTGGTTTAGTCCTGATTTAGTCCTGGTTTAGTCTTCGTTCAGTCCTGGTTCAGTCTTGGTTTAGTCCTGGTTCAGTCCTGGTTTAGTCCTGATTTAGTCCTTGTTCAGTCCTGGTTCAGTCCTGGTTTAGTCCTGATTCAGTCCTGGTTTAGTCCTGATTCAGTCCTGATTCAGTCCTGGTTTAGTCCTGATTTAGTCCTGGTTTAGTCTTGGTTCAGTCCTGGTTCAGTCTTGGTTTAGTCCTGGTTCAGTCCTGGTTCAGTCCTGGTTCAGTCCTGGTTCAGTACCTGACTGCACAGTGTCTCCATCTGAAACACAGGGACAGTTAAAGCTCCAATGCGGGACATGACTCACAAATACAAACACAGAAGTTTAAGGTGGAAGTGTTTAAAGTGGAGGTGTTTAAGGAGGAAGTGTTTAAGGTGGAAGTGTTTAAGGTGGAAGTGTTTAAGGTGGAAGTGTTTAAGGAGGAAGTGTTTAAGGAGGAAGTGTTTAAGGTGGAAGTGTTTAAGGTGGAAGTGTTTAAGGTGGAAGTGTTTAAGGTGGAAGTGTTTAAGGAGGAAGTGTTTAAGGTGGAAGTGTTTAAGGAGGAAGTGTTTAAGGTGGAAGTGTTTAAGGTGGAAGTGTTTAAGGAGGAAGTGTTTAAGGTGGAAGTGTTTAAGGAGGAAGTGTTTTAGGAGGAAGTGTTTAAGGTGGAAGTGTTTAAGGTGGAAGTGTTTAAGGTGGAAGTGTTTAAGGAGGAAGTGTTTAAGGTGGAAGTGTTTAAGGAGGAAGTGTTTAAGGTGGAAGTGTTTAAGGAGGAAGTGTTTAAGGTGGAAGTGTTTAAGGTGGAAGTGTTTAAGGAGGAAGTGTTTAAGGAGGAAGTGTTTAAGGTGGAAGTGTTTAAGGAGGAAGTGTTTAAGTAGGAAGTGTTTAAGGTGGAAGTGTTTAAGGTGGAAGTGTTTAAGTAGGAAGTGTTTAAGGTGGAAGTGTTTAAGGAGGAAGTGTTTAAGGTGGAAGTGTTTAAGGAGGAAGTGTTTAAGGTGGAAGTGTTTAAGGTGGAAGTGTTTAAGGAGGAAGTGTTTAAGGAGGAAGTGTTTAAGGTGGAAGTGTTTAAGGAGGAAGTGTTTAAGGTGGAAGTGTTTAAGGAGGAAGTGTTTAAGGTGGAAGTGTTTAAGGAGGCAGTGTTTAAGGTGGAAGTGTTTAAGGAGGAAGTGTTTAAGGTGGAAGTTTTTAAGGAGGATGTGTTTAAGGTGGAAGTGTATAAGGTGGAAGTGTTTAAGGTGGAAGTGTTTAAGGCGGAAGTGTTTCTCACTGCGGCTGCGGTTGGGGGCGGGGGGGAGCTGTCGAGACGAGAGGCCGAAAACTGGACTCAGGCGAGGAGACCGGGACCTGCAGGGAACTGGGTCAGAACCAGAACTACACCAGGACTGTACCGGGACTGAACCAGGTCTAAACCAGGAGTAAACCAGGACTGAACGAGGACTAAACCAGGACTAAACCAGGATTACAAGGATTGTGGGAGTTGTAGTCCGTACCTCAGCAGCTCCTCTTCATAAACGTCATCGTACGGATAAAGCTCAGGACTAAGACCAGAGACAAGACTCAGTCAGAACCAGGACTAAACCAGGACTAAACCAGTTCTCACCTGCAGCTTTTATTCCGCATTGAACCGTTATAAAACCTGGAACAGACGAAAGGAAGATCAGAGCCTAACCCTGTGTGTGTATAGTGTGTGTGTGTGTGTGTTTGTACCTGTCATGAGGAGAATCCAGAGATGGAGCCAGAGACATCCTCCTCAAAGGCCTGAAACACACAGAACAGTGACTTCTGACCCCTGACCTCTGACCCCTGACCCCCCCGACCTCTGACCCCTCTTTCCCTGTGGTCTCCGTGGGCGTTACCTTCAGAAGCCTCGCTCCTGATTGGCTCTCACCTGCGCGGGGGGCGGGCCGAGGCGTCTGATTGGCTCTCACCTGCGCGGGGGGCGGGCCGAGGCGTCTGATTGGCTCTCACCTGCGCGGGGGGCGGGCCGAGGTGTCTGATTGGCTCTCACCTGCGCGGGGGGCGGGCCGAGGCGTCTGATTGGCTCTCACCTGCGCAGGGGGCGGACCGAGGCGTCTGATTGGCTCTCACCTGCGCGGGGGGCGGGCCGAGGTGTCTGATTGGCTCTCACCTGCGCGGGGGGCGGGCCGAGGCGTCTGATTGGCTCTCACCTGCGCGGGGGGCGGGCCGAGGCGTCTGATTGGCTCTCACCTGCGCGGGGGGCGGGCCGAGGCGTCTGATTGGGCGCGGCTCAGTTTGGAGCTTCTCAGGAGACGAACGGCATCTTCACGGAGCAGCGGGTACAGAGTCTGAGAGCTGAAAGAACCGCACAGAACCGCGGGTCAGAACCGCACAGAACCACACAGAACTGCACAGAACCACCAGGTCAGAACCACACAGAACGGTGGGTCAGAACCGCACAGAACCGCGGGACAGACCCGCATCTGGGCTGCTTTTAGATCCAGGTGTCAGATATTTCTGATGCGTCGAAGGTTTTGGATGTTAAATTTAAAACTTGTGCCACTTTTTTAAACGATAACGTGGGATCCAGTTACTCCGAGATATTTCAGATCCGTAACCAGCTCCAGTTGTGCACCCAGAGACGAGTCTGGACGCACAAACACACGTAAACGCACGTGTGTCGGTGTTTTGTTTGTAAAGAGGAAACACTTTCTGACAGACGTTTGTTATTGACAAAAACAGAGAATAAAACCGGTCTGAGGATCGACCCCTGTGGAACCCCGACACTGCCCTTGTGGAAACCGCTCGGTAAATAAAGCCGGAGTTGTACCTGTGGGGGGAGGGGCTTCGGATCCGGGTCAGGACCTGGTCTGGAACCGATGCCGACGATCCGAAGTCCAGACCGGAGCATCTGGACAGGGAATCTGAGGAGGAAAACCGGTTAGGATCCACATCGAACCTGGTCCTGCTCTAGACCTGGTCCTGAGGGGTCAGAGGTAAGTGAGACATTTACACACATTTATACATTTACACACACATTTACACACACATTTATACATTTACACACACATTTACACACACATTTACACACACATTTACACACACATTTACACACACATTTACACACACATTTATACATTTACACACACATTTACACACACATTTATACATTTACACACACATTTACACACACATTTACACACACATTTACACATTTACACACACATTTACACACACATTTACACATTTACACACACATTTACACACACATTTATACATTTACACACACATTTATACATTTACACACACATTTACACACACATTTACACACACATTTATACATTTACACACATTTATACATTTACACACACATTTATACATTTACACACACATTTACACACATTTATACATTTACACACACATTTACACACACATTTACACACACATTTACACACACATTTATACATTTACACACACATTTACACACACATTTACACATTTACACACACATTTACACACCATTTATACATTTACACACATTTATACATTTACACACACATTTATACATTTACACACACATTTACACACACATTTACACATTTACACACACATTTACACACATTTATACATTTACACACACATTTACACACACATTTATACATTTACACACACATTTACACACACATTTACACATTTACACACACATTTACACACACATTTATACATTTACACACACATTTACACACATTTATACATTTACACACACATTTATACATTTACACACATTTATACATTTACACACACATTTATACATTTACACACACATTTACACACATTTACACATTTACACACACATTTACACACACATTTACACACACATTTATACATTTACACACACATTTACACACACATTTACACACATTTACACATTTACACACACATTTACACACACATTTATACACACATTTACACACATTTATACATTTACACACACATTTACACACACATTTACACATTTACACACACATTTACACATTTACACACACATTTATACACACATTTACACACACATTTACACACACATTTATACACACATTTACACACACATTTACACACACATTTACACACACATTTACACATTTACACACACATTTACACACACATTTACACACATTTACATATTTACACAGACAGTTACACATTTACACACACATTTACACACACATTTACACACATTTACATATTTACACAGACAGTTACACATTTACACACACATTTACACACATTTACATATTTACACACATTTACACACACATTTACACACACATTTGCATATTTACACAGACAGTTACACATTTACACACACATTTACACACATTTACATATTTACACACATTTACACACACATTTACACACTTCCTGCTGCTGTGACAAAGTTTTGGTTCTTATTCTGTCTGTTACAGTTCTGATCCGTCTGTACCTGAGATGGCCCCGATCCCATCCTGGTCCTGGTCCAGGTCCAGGTCCAGGTCCAGGTCTCGGTCCAGGTCCCGGTAGGCGTAGTCTTGGTCCAGAGAGCGTCCTCGGGGCAGAGCCCTCCGCGGGGCACAGGGGGCGCTCTGGGATAGCTGCAGTTTGTACCAGTGCGGCTGATCATCCAACAGCGCCCCCTCCAGGTGGATCAGCACCTGCAAGCACAGAACTGAGCCAGGACTGGACCAGGACTGGACCAGGACTAAACCAGGACTAAACCATGACTAACCCAGATCTAAACCAGGACTTAACCAGGTCTAAACCAGGACTAACGCAAAGACTGACCTGCCCCAGCAGCTGGCTCCCCTGGTCTTGGCTGCGGATCGGGCCTCTGGTCTGGTCTTGGACCCGGTTCTGGTCCCAGACTGTGAGCTCGAGGGTCTGGTGGGTCAGGTCCCGGAGCAGGACCGGTCCAAAGATGAAGGTCTGGTTCCAGCGGGGTTCTATGGACTTCTTCACCGTCTTAGTCCTACGGAGGCTCTCCTCACTGAAGCAAGAGATCGGGTTTAGACCTGGCCTAGTTCTAGTCTGGTCCTGGTCTGGTCCTGGTCCAAGTCCCAGTCTGGTCTCTAGTCTCTGGTCTCTGGTCTCTGGTCCCGGTCTGGTCTCTGGTCCCAGTCCCGGTCGCAGTCCTGGTCCGAGTCTCAGTCTCGGTCCTGGTCCCAGTCTCAGTCTCGGTCCTGGTCTCTGGTCCCAGTCTCAGTCCCGGTCCTGGTCTCTGGTCCCAGTCCCGGTCCGGTCTGTACCTGCGGTCCGGCAGCAGGGTCACGTCCACGTGCAGGTTTCTCGGTCTCTGATCGTCTCGAGGAGGAAGTTCTTTGGCTCCGAGAATCGTCACGAGAAACTGACGCCCGAAAGAATCGAGCCCCAACCGAATCTGAGGGTCAAAAACACCCTGACCCCTGACCTCTGACCCCCTCTGACCCCGACCCCCTCTGACCTCTGACCCCCTCTGACCCCCTCTGAGCTTCTGCTGCTCTGACCTCTGACCCCCTCTGACCTCTGATCCCCCTCTGACCCCTCTGACCCCCCTCTGACCCCTCTCTGACCTCCCTCTGATCCCCCTCTGACCTCTGACCCCTCTGACCTGTGACCCCCCTCTGACCTCTGGGGGCTCATGTCAAACAGAGCACATCTCTCACTGGGACTAAAGCCTGGGTCTAGACCTGGACTTGAACTTGGCCCTGGACTCACCTGGATCCTCGGGACCAGCGGTCGCCGTGAGCTCTGAAAGAGACAACAGAAAAACACACTTAACACTGTCCCACATGTGTCCTCACATTAACACTGTCCCTCATGTGTCCTTACATTTAACACTGTCCCACATGTGTCCTCACATTAACACTGTCCCTCACGTGTCCTCACATTTAACACTGTCCCACATGTGTCCTCACATTAACACTGTCCCACATGTGTCCTCACATTAACACTGTCCCTCATGTGTCCTTACATTTAACACTGTCCCACATGTGTCCTCACATTAACACTGTCCCTCATGTGTCCTCACATTTAACACTGTCCCACATGTGTCCTCACATTAACACTGTCCCACATGTGTCCTCACATTAACACTGTCCCTCATGTGTCCTCACATTTAACACTGTCCCACATGTGTCCTCACATTAACACTGTCCCACATGTGTCCTCACATTTAACACTGTCCCACATGTGTCCTCACATTTAACACTGTCCCACATGTGTCCTCACATTTAACACTGTCCCTCATGTGTCCTCACATTTAACACTGTCCCACATGTGTCCTCACATTTAACACTGTCCCACATGTGTCCTCACATTTAACACTGTCCCACATGTGTCCTCACATTTAACACTGTCCCTCATGTGTCCTCACATTTAACACTGTCCCACATGTGTCCTCACATTTAACACTGTCCCACATGTGTCCTCACATTTAACACTGTCCCTCATGTGTCCTCACATTTAACACTGTCCCTCATGTGTCCTCACATTTAACACTGTCCCACATGTGTCCTCACATTTAACACTGTCCCTCATGTGTCCTCACATTTAACACTGTCCCACACGTGTCCTCACATTTAACACAGCCCCTCATGTGTCCTCACATTTAACACTGTCCCACATGTGTCCTCACATTTAACACTGTCCCACATGTGTCCTCACATTTAACACTGTCCCTCATGTGTCCTCACATTTAACACTGTCCCACATGTGTCCTCACATTTAACACTGTCCCTCATGTGTCCTCACATTTAACACTGTCCCTCATGTGTCCTCACATTTAACACTGTCCCACATGTGTCCTCACATTTAACACTGTCCCACATGTGTCCTCACATTTAACACTGTCCCACATGTGTCCTCACATTTAACACTGTCCCACATGTGTCCTCACATTTAACACTGTCCCACATGTGTCCTCACATTTAACACTGTCCCACATGTGTCCTCACATTTAACACTGTCCCTCATGTGTCCTCACATTTAACACTGTCCCACATGTGTCCTCACATTTAACACTGTCCCTCATGTGTCCTCACATTTAACACTGTCCCACATGTGTCCTCACATTTAACACTGTCCCACATGTGTCCTCACATTTAACACTGTCCCACATGTGTCCTCACATTTAACACTGTCCCACATGTGTCCTCACATTTAACACTGTCCCTCATGTGTCCTCACATTTAACACTGTCCCACATGTGTCCTCACATTTAACACTGTCCCACATGTGTCCTCACATTTAACACTGTCCCTCATGTGTCCTCACATTTAACACTGTCCCACATGTGTCCTCACATTTAACACTGTCCCTCATGTGTCCTCACATTTAACACATGTGTCCTCACATTTAACACTGTCCCACATGTGTCCTCACATTTAACACTGTCCCTCATGTGTCCTCACATTTAACACTGTCCCACATGTGTCCTCACATTTAACACTGTCCCTCATGTGTCCTCACATTTAACACTGTCCCACATGTGTCCTCACATTTAACACTGTCCCACATGTGTCCTCACATTTAACACTGTCCCTCATGTGTCCTCACATTTAACACTGTCCCACATGTGTCCTCACATTTAACACTGTCCCTCATGTGTCCTCACATTTAACACTGTCCCTCATGTGTCCTCACATTTAACACATGTGTCCTCACATTTAACACTGTCCCACATGTGTCCTCACATTTAACACTGTCCCTCATGTGTCCTCACATTTAACACTGTCCCACATGTGTCCTCACATTTAACACTGTCCCACATGTGTCCTCACATTTAACACTGTCCCACATGTGTCCTCACATTTAACAGTGTCCCACATGTGTCCTCACATTTAACACTGTCCCACATGTGTCCTCACATTTAACACTGTCCCTCATGTGTCCTCACATTTAACACATGTGTCCTCACATTTAACACAGTCCCACATGTGGGTGGTATGAGGTTAAGTTTAAAACAGCGAAACACCCGAAGGTCATAGCTGCTCGTCCTGAAAGTCAAAGGTCAGACTCACGGTGGGACTGACAGGACACGACAGAGAAACCTTCTGAACGCTCTCGAAAGAACTGCAGCCTGGAACACAAACAGGACTAAATAAGGACTAAACTAGATCTAAACCAGGACTAAACTAGATCTAAACCAGAACTAAACAGGACTAAACTAGATCTAAACCAGGACTAAACCAGGACTAAACCAGGACTGAACCAGGACTGAACCAGGACTGAACCAGGACTAACCTAGATCTAAACGAGGACTAAATCAGGACTAAACTAGGACTAAACTAGATCTAAACCAGGACTAAACTAGATCTAAACCCGGTCCAAACCAGGACTACATGAAGACTAAACCAGGACTAAACCAGGACTGAACCAGGACTGAACCAGGACTGAACCAGGACTGAACCAGGACTGAACCAGGACTAAACCAGGACTAAACTAGATCTAAACGAGGACTAAATCAGGACTAAACCAGGACTAAACTAGATCTAAACCAGGACTAAACTAGATCTAAACTAGATCTAAACCAGGACTAAACAGGACTAAACTAGATCTAAACCAGGACTAAACCAGGACTACACAAGGACTAAACCAGGACTAAATTAGATCTAAATCAGGACTAAACCTGTGGGACTCACTGGAGTCTGGTTGTGGTTCTGCAGATCGGCTTCTATCCCTGAAACACAAACAGACCCAAGCGCTGGTTTAAAGCCACAGTGCGGAACATTCTGGAGGCACCTGCATGTCCACGGTAACACACACTGTAACACACACTGTAACGCACACTGTAACGCACACTGTAACGCACACTGTAACGCACACTGTAACACACACTGTAACGCACACTGTAACACACACTGTAACACTGTAACGCACACTGTAACACACACTGTAACGCACACTGTAACACACACTGTAACACTGTAACGCACACTGTAACGCACACTGTAACACACACTGTAACACACACTGTAACACTGTAACGCACACTGTAACGCACACTGTAACACACACTGTAACACACACTGTAACACACACTGTAACGCACACTGTAACGCACACTGTAACACACACTGTAACACACACTGTAACACACACTGTAACACACACTGTAACGCACACTGTAACGCACACTGTAACGCACACTGTAACGCACACTGTAATGCACACGGTAACACTGTAACGCACACTGTAACACACACTGTAACACACACTGTAACACACACTGTAACACACACTGTAGGGCACACTGTAATGCACATGGTAACGCACACTGTAACGCACACTGTAACGCACACTGTAACGCACACTGTAACACACACTGTAACACACACTGTAACACACATGGTAACACTGTAACACCCACTGTAACACCCACTGTAACACCCACTGTAACACCCACTGTAACACACACTTTAACACACACTGTAACACACACACTAACACACACAGTAACACACACTTTAACACACACTGTAACACACACTGTAAAACACACGGTAACACACACGGTAACACACACTGTAAAACACACGGTAACACACACGGTAACACACACTGTAAAACACACGGTAACACACACGGTAACACAAACAGTAACACACATGTAACACACACAGTAACACACACTGTAACACACATGGTAACACACAGTAACGCACACGGTAGTGTACAAGGTAGCGCACACGATAACGCACACGGTAACGCACACAGTAACTCACATGGTAACACACACGGTAACACACACAGTAACGCACATGTAACACACATGTAACACACACAGTAACTCAATTCAATTTATTTTGTAGCGCCCAAAATCACAACAACAGTTTCCTCTAAGGCCGTTCCAAGATTCTGATGAGTAAAACACACACACAGACATATCAGAACAGGAATAAACAACATTCATGTAAAGCAGCAAATGAAACATGGTCCAGTCATCCCCTGTCCTTAGACCCTCCTTCTCAGCAAGGAACAACTCCAAAAAACCCACGCACAGTTAAAGCCACACTACAGGAAAGTGACTTGATTCATGAAGCAGTGACGCTACGGCCAAGCTCCTGGGAAATGTAGTTTAACTAAAGCTTCGCTACAGGAAGCGATGCTCCTGGGAAATGTAGTTTAACTAAAGCTTCGCTACAGGAAGCGATGCTCCTGGGAAATGTAGTTTAACTAAAGCTTCGCTACAGGAAGCGATGCTCCTGGGAAATGTAGTTTAACTAAAGCTTCGCTACAGGAAGCGATGCTCCTGGGAAATGTAGTTTAACTAAAGCTTCGCTACAGGAAGTGACGCTGCTGGGAAATGTAGTTAAACTAAAGCTTTGCTACAGGAAGTGACGCTGCTGGGAAATGTAGTTTAACTAAAGCTTTGCTACAGGAAGCGACGCTGCTGGGAAATGTAGTTTAACTAAAGCTTCACTACAGGAAGTGACGCTGCTGGGAAATGTAGTTTAACTAAAGCTTCGCTACAGGAAGTGACGCTGCTGGGAAATGTAGTTTAACTAAAGCTTCGCTACAGGAAGTGACGATGCCCTCATCTCTGACTCCGGAACATTCTTCATCGACACGGACGCATGTCACAGCAAAATGCCAAAACTAACGCTTACATTGAGCCCAGGTCCAGGTTCAGACCTGGGTCTCGTTGGACCAGCAGGTGGACCTGGGTCTCGCTCTGGGCCTTCTGGATGATGTCATAGACCTCATTGAAGGTGGCGCCCTGAAGAACTCGCCCGTTCCACTGCAGAACCTCATCTCCTGAAACAGAACCACAGCCCAGTCAAATGAAGCTCATGAGGCCAGCAGCTGCACGTGAGGTCCAGATGGACCAGGAGGTCCAGGAGGACCAGAAGGACCAGGAGGACCAGGAGGTCCACAGGAGGACCACAGGAGGACCAGGAGGACCACAGGAGGACCAGGAGGTCCACAGGAGGACCAGGAGGACCACAGGAAGACCAGGAGGTCCATGAGGGCCAGGAGGACCAGCAGGTCCAGGAGGTCCAGGAGGACCAGGAGGTCCAGGAGGACCAGGAGGACCAGGAGGTCCAGGAGGTCCAGGAGGACCAGGAGGACCAGGAGGTCCAGGAGGACCAGGAGGTCCTGACGCAGCCCCACCGCCTCTGTCCTGGGACACACCCACGAGTGGCTGCTCAGAGGGTCAGGGGTCAGAGGTCAGGGGTCAGAGGGGGTCAGGGGTCAGAGGTACCTGGGCGTAGGTGTCCCACAGTGTCGGCCAGACTCCCTTTCTTCACTTTTGTGATGAACGCACAAAGACGCCCCGAACACGGACGCCCCCCGACCACCTGAAACAGACACATCTACTGACACAACTACAGACACATCTACTGACACAACTACAGACACATCTACTGACACAACATCTACTGACACAACATCTACTGACACAACATCTACTGACACAACATCTACTGACACAACTACAGACACATCTACTGACACAACATGTACTGACACAACTACAGACACATCTATTGACACAACATCTACTGACACAACTACAGACACATCTACTGACACAACATCTACTGACACAACATCTCCTGACACATCTACTGACACAACATCTACTGACACAACTACAGACACATCTACTGACACAACATCTACTGACACAACTACAGACACATCTACTGACACAACATCTACTGACACAACTACAGACACATCTACTGACACAACATCTACTGACACAACATCTACTGACACATCTACTGACACATCTACTGACACAACATCTACTGACACAACTACAGACACATCTACTGACACATCTACTGACACATCTACTGACACAACATCTACTGACACAACATCTACTGACACATCTACTGACACAACATCTACTGACACATCTACTGACACAACATCTACTGACACAACTACAGACACATCTACTGACACAACATCTACTGACACAACTACAAACACATCTACTGACACAACATCTACTGACACAACATCTCCTGACACATCTACTGACACAACATCTACTGACACAACTACAGACACAACAGACACAACATCTACTGACACAACAGACACAGAGACAGACACACACACAGACACACAGACACAGACACACACAGACACACAGACACAGACACACACAGACACACACAGACACACAGACACAGACAGACACAGAGACACAGACACACACAGACACACACAGACACACACACAGACAGACACAGAGACAGAGACACACACAGACATAGACACACACGGACACAGAGACACAGACACACAGAGACACAGACACACAGACACACACAGACACAGAGACACACACAGACACACAGAGACACAGACACACAGACAGAGACACAGACACACACAGACACACACACGCACACACAGACACACAGAGACACAGACACACACAGACACACACAGACACAGAGACACAGACACACACAGACAGACACAGACACACACAGACACACACAGAGACACACACACACACACAGACACACACAGACACACGCAGAGACACAGAGACACAGACACACACAGACACAGACACACAGACAGACACAGAGACACAGACAGAGACACAGACAGAGACACAGACACACAGACAGAGACACAGACACACACAGACACACACACACAGACACAGACACACACAGACACACAGACACACACAGACACAGACAGACACACACAGACACACACAGACACAGACACACACACACACAGACACAGACACACACAGACACACACACACACAGACACACACACACACACACAGACACACACACACAGACACAGACACACACAGACACACAGACACAGACACACACAGACACACAGACACAGACACACACACACACACACACACACACAGACACACACAGACACACACAGACACAGAGACACACACAGACACACACACACAGACACACACACACAGACACAGACACACACAGACACACAGACACAGACACACACACACACAGACACACAGACACAGACACAGACACACACACAGACACACAGACACACAGACACACACAGACACACACAGACACACAGACACAGACCTTCAGGCCGAGCAGGGCGCTTGTGTCTCCGGTTTTGTCCTTCGGGGTTTTGTTGAGGACGATTCGTCCGATGAGTTTCTGTCCGTCTCTGGAGGGAAACCACGAGGCCGGACTCTGGTCTAGACCCGGACCCGGTCCAGACCACAGTCCGGGGTCCCACCACTGACTCTGCACGGCGCCTGCGGCACAGGAGGAAGTGGTGTGGGGGGTTCTACATGTGTGTCTATGGTGAAACGGTCAGCGGTTACCACGGAAACGCACACATTAACACAGACCAGAAAGTGAAAGTTTAAACTCCATTTTCACTAGAGTCTCCTGAACTACAGGGAAAAGGAGCTGCAAAACTACCACTCGATGACATCACAAGGTGGAACAGAGCGTTTGGAGACAGAACCAACACCTCAGATTTACCGTGAGCCATGACTCCGGGCATCTGGACCGGTCAGAACCAACAGGCTCGGGTCTCGGCCCTGGGTCTCGGTCTTGGGTCTCGGTCCTGGTTCTCAGTCTTGGGTCTGGGTCCTGGGTCTGGGTCCTGGTTCTGGGTCCTGGGTCCGGGTCCTGGTTCTGGGTCCTGGGCCTAGGTCTCGGTCCTAGGTCTGGATCCTGGTTCTCGGTCCTGGGTCTCGGTCTTGGGTCTCGGTCCTGGTTCTCGGTCCTGGTTCTCGGCCCTGGGTCTGGGTCCTAGGTCTGGGTCCTGGGTCTGGGTCCTGGGTCTGGGTCTTGGGTCTCGGTCTTGGGTCTTGGTCCTGGGTCTGGGTCCTGGGTCTCGGTCTTGGGTCTTGGTCCTAGGTCTTGGTCCTAGGTCTGGGTCCTGGGTCTGGGTCCTGGTTGTGGGTTGGACTCAGGTCCAGGTGCACGTTCTCCTCCTCGTGTCTCTGGATCCTCCTTAATCCAGCGTCTCCTGATAATCCTAATCCAGGACTCAAATATCAGCCAATCACAGCGCAGCCTCAGCGTCATGTGACACGACGGCACACAGGACCAGAACCTGACCAGAACCTGACCAGAACCTGACCAGAACCTGACCAGAACCTGACCAGAACCAGACCAAGACCAGACCAGAACCAGACCTGAACCTGACCAGGACCAGACCTGAACCAGACCAGGACCAGACCAGGACCAGACCAGAACCTGATCAGAACCAGACCGGTTTGTGGTGATGGTTTTTGGGGTTTGTGGTGATGGTTTTGAGGGTTTGTGGTGATGGTTTTGGGGGTTTGTGGTGATGGTTTTGTGGTGATCGTTTTGGGGTTTGTGATGATGGGTTTGGGGGTTTGGGGGTTTTGTGGTGATGGTTTGAGGGGTTTGGGGGTTTTGTGGTGATGGTTTGAGGGGTTTGGGGGTTTTATGGTGATGGTTTTGGGGGTTTGTGGTGATGGTTTTTGGGGGTTTGTGGTGATGGTTTTGGGGTTTCGGGGTTTTGTGGTGATGGTTTGAGGGGTTTGAGGGTTTGTGGTGATGTTTTGTGGTGATGGTTTTGGAGTTTTGTGGTGATGGTTTCGGGGGTTTGTGGTGATGGTTTTGGGGGTTTCGGGGGTTTGTGGTGATGGTTTTAGGGGTTTTGTGGTGATGGTTTTGGGGGTTTAGGGGATTGTGGTGATGGTTTTGGGGGTTTCGGGGTTTGTGGTGATGGTTTTAGGGGTTTTGTGGTGATGGTTTTGGGGGTTTCGGGGGATTGTGGTGATGGTTTTGGGGGTTTCGGGGGTTTGTGGTGATGGTTTTAGGGGTTTTGTGGTGATGGTTTTGGGGTTTCGGGGGTTTGTGGTGATGGTTTTAGGGGTTTCGGGGGTTTGTGGTGATGGTTTTGGGGTTTCGGGGGTTTGTGGTGATGGTTTTGGGGGTTTCGGGGGTTTGTGGTGATGGTTTTGGGGGTTTCGGGGTTTGTGGTGATGGTTTTAGGGGTTTTGTGGTGATGTTTTTGGGGTTTAGGGGGTTTGTGGTGATGGTTTTGGGGGTTTCGGGGTTTGTGGTGATGGTTTTAGGGGTTTTGTGGTGATGGTTTTGGGGGTTTCGGGGTTTGTGGTGATGGTTTTAGGGGTTTTGTGGTGATGGTTTTGGGGTTTCGGGGGTTTGTAGTGATGGTTTTAGGGGTTTTGTGGTGATGGTTTTGGGATTTTGTGGTGATGGTTTTAGGGGTTTTGGGGTTTGTGGTGATGGTTTTAGGGGTTTTGGGGTTTTGTGGTGATGGTTTTAGGGGTTTCGGGGGTTTGTGGTGATGGTTTTGGGGGGTTCGGGGGTTTGTGGTGATGGTTTTGGGGGGTTCGGGGGTTTGTGGTCCCGGGTCGCCCGGGCCTTTCTGTGTGGAGTTTGCATGTTCTCCCCGTGTCTGGATGGGTTTCCTCCGGGTGCTCCGGTTTCCCCCATCAACCCAAAACATGCAGCACCTGAACTAACATCAAGGACCATGTTGTCCACCCTCCTGTGGGCTCCACCTGCAGAGGGGTTCATAGGGGGTCAGGTGCTATGAGTATTGGGCAGCAAACTGCCCCCGCGACCCAGCCGGATTAAGCGGGAGAAGATGGATGGATGGGTTTTGGGGGTTTGTGGTGATGGTTTTAGGGGTTTTGGGGGTTTGTGGTGATGGTTTTAGGGGTTTTGGGGGTTTGTGGTGATGGTTTTAGGGGTTTCGGGGGTTTGTGGTGATGGTTTTAGGGATTTCGGGGGTTTGTGGTGATGGTTTTAGGGGTTTTGTGGTGATGGTTTTGGGATTTTGTGGTGATGGTTTTGGGGTTTCGGGGGTTTGTGGTGATGGTTTTGGGGTTTCGGGGGTTTTGTGGTGATGGTTTTGGGGTTTCGGGGGTTTGTGGTGATGGTTTTGGGGTTTCGGGGGTTTGTGGTGATGGTTTTGGGGTTTCGGGGTTTGTGGTGATGGTTTTAGGGGTTCGGGGTTTGTGGTGATGGTTTTAGGGGGTTCGGGGGTTTGTGGTGATGGTTTTAGGGGTTTTGTGGTGATGGTTTTAGGGGTTTCGGGGGTTTGTGGTGATGGTTTTAGGGATTTCGGGGGATTGTGGTGATGGTTTTAGGGGGTTCGGGGGATTGTGGTGATGGTTTTGGGGTTTCGGGGGTTTGTGGTGATGGTTTTGGGGTTTCGGGGGTTTGTGGTGATGGTTTTGGGGTTTCGGGGGATTGTGGTGATGGTTTTGGGGTTTCGGGGTTTGTGGTGATGGTTTTGGGGGTTTCGGGGGTTTGTGGTGATGGTTTTAGGGGTTTGTGGTGATGGTTTTAGGGGTTTTGTGGTGATGGTTTTGGGGGTTTCGGGGGTTTGTGGTGATGGTTTTGGGGGTTTCGGGGTTTGTGGTGATGGTTTTAGGGGTTTTGTGGTGATGGTTTTGGGGGTTTCGGGGGATTGTGGTGATGGTTTTGGGGTTTCGGGGGTTTGTGGTGATGGTTTTGGGGGTTTCGGGGTTTGTGGTGATGGTTTTAGGGGTTTTGTGGTGATGGTTTTGGGGGTTTCGGGGTTTGTGGTGATGGTTTTATGGGGTTTGTGGTGATGGTTTGGGGGTTTCGGGGTTTGTGGTGATGGTTTTAGGGGTTTTGTGGTGATGGTTTTGGGGGTTTCGGGGTTTGTGGTGTTGGTTTTTGGGGTTTTGTGGTGATGGTTTTGGGGGTTTCGGGGGTTTGTGGTGATGGTTTTGGGGGTTTCGGGGTTTGTGGTGATGGTTTTAGGGGTTTTGTGGTGATGGTTTTGGGGGTTTCGGGGTTTGTGGTGATGGTTTTAGGGGTTTTGTGGTGATGGTTTTGGGGGTTTCGGGGTTTGTGGTGATGGTTTTAGGGGTTTTGTGGTGATGGTTTTGGGGGTTTCGGGGTTTGTGGTGATGGTTTTAGGGGTTTTGTGGTGATGGTTTTGGGGTTTCGGGGGTTTGTGGTGATGGTTTTGGGGGTTTTGTGGTGATGGTTTTGGGGTTTCGGGGGTTTGTGGTGATGGTTTTGGGGGGTTTGTGGTGATGGTTTTAGGGGTTTTGTGGTGATGGTTTTGGGGTTTCGGGGGTTTGTGGTGATGGTTTTAGGGGTTTGGCGGTTTGTGGTGATGGTTTTAGGGGTTTCGGGGTTTGTGGTGATGGTTTTGTGGTGATCGTTTTGGGGTTTGTGATGATGGGTTTGGGGGTTTGGGGGTTTTGTGGTGATGGTTTGAGGGGTTTATGGTGATGGTTTTAGGCCTTTTGTGGTGATGGTTTGGGGGTTTTATGGTGATGGTTTTGGGGGTTTGTGGTGATGGTTTTTGGGGGTTTGTGGTGATGGGTTTGGAGTTTTGTGGTGATGGGTTTGTGGGTTTTGGGGGTTTGTGGTGATGGTTTTGGGGTTTCGGGGGTTTGTGGTGATGTTTTGTGGTGATGGTTTTGGAGTTTTGTGGTGATGGTTTTAGGGGTTTCGGGGGTTTGTGGTGATGGTTTTAGGGGTTTCGGGGGTTTGTGGTGATGGTTTTAGGGGTTTCGGGGGTTTGTGGTGATGGTTTTAGGGGTTTCGGGGGTTTGTGGTGATGGTTTTAGGGGTTTCGGGGGTTTGTGGTGATGGGTTTAGGGGTTTCGGGGGTTTGTGGTGATGGTTTTAGGGGTTTCGGGGGTTTGTGGTGATGGTTTTAGGGGTTTCGGGGGTTTGTGGTGATGGTTTTAGGGGTTTGTGGTGATGGTTTTAGGGGTTTCGGGGGTTTGTGGTGATGGGTTTAGGGGTTTCGGGGGTTTGTGGTGATGGTTTGGGGGTTTGTGGTGATGGTTTTAGGGGTTTCGGGGGTTTGTGGTGATGGTTTTAGGGGTTTCGGGGGTTTGTGGTGATGGTTTTAGGGGTTTCGGGGGTTTGTGGTGATGGTTTTAGGGGTTTGTGGTGATGGTTTTAGGGGTTTCGGGGTTTGTGGTGATGGTTTTTGGGGTTTCGGGGGTTTGTGGTGTTGGTTTTCGGGGTTTGTGGTGTTGGTTTTTGGGGTTTCGGGGGTTTGTGGTGATGGTTTTAGGGGTTTCGGGGGTTTGTGGTGATGGTTTTAGGGGTTTCGGGGGTTTGTGGTGATGGTTTTAGGGGTTTCGGGGGTTTGTGGTGATGGTTTGGGGGTTTGTGGTGATGGTTTTAGGGGTTTCGGGGGTTTGTGGTGATGGTTTTAGGGGTTTCGGGGGTTTGTGGTGATGGTTTGGGGGTTTGTGGTGATGGTTTTAGGGGTTTCGGGGGTTTGTGGTGATGGTTTTAGGGGTTTCGGGGGTTTGTGGTGATGGTTTTAGGGGTTTCGGGGGTTTGTGGTGATGGTTTTAGGGGTTTGTGGTGATGGTTTTAGGGGTTTCGGGGGTTTGTGGTGATGGTTTTAGGGGTTTCGGGGGTTTGTGGTGATGGTTTTAGGGGTTTCGGGGGTTTGTGGTGATGGGTTTAGGGGTTTCGGGGGTTTGTGGTGATGGTTTGGGGGTTTGTGGTGATGGTTTTAGGGGTTTCGGGGGTTTGTGGTGATGGTTTTAGGGGTTTCGGGGGTTTGTGGTGATGGTTTTCTTATTTTTGTCACAAACGACAAAGCATTTTATTCAAATTTTTATTAAAGCACAAACACTGGAAGAACATGAAATACTTCAACTGGCCACTCTGTCCGAACAGTGTCAACACTGCAGCGTCCAAGTACTGGAGTACTGTAGTATCACAGTACTGTAGTATTACCGCAGTACTGTAGTACTGTAGTATCACAGTACTGTAGTATTACCGCAGTACTGTAGTATCACAGTACTGTAGTATTACCGCAGTACTTTAGTACTGTAGTATTACCGCAGTACTGTAGTACTGTAGTATTACCGCAGTACTGTAGTACTGTAGTATCACAGTACTGTAGTATTACCGCAGTACTTTAGTACTGTAGTATTACCGCAGTACTGTAGTATCACAGTACTGTAGTATTACCGCAGTACTGGAGTATCACAGTACTGTAGTATTACTGCAGTACTGTAGTATCACAGTACTGTAGTATTACTGCAGTACTTTAGTACTGTAGTATTACCGCAGTACTGGAGTATCACAGTACTGTAGTATTACTGCAGTACTGGAGTATCACAGAACTCTAGTATTACCGCAGTACTGGAGTATCACAGAACTCTAGTATTACCGCAGTACTTTAGTACTGTAGTATTACCGCAGTACTGTAGTACTGTAGTATCACAGTACTGTAGTATTACCGCAGTACTGGAGTATCACAGTACTGTAGTATTACCGCAGTACTGTAGTACTGTAGTATCACAGTACTGTAGTATTACCGCAGTACTTTAGTACTGTAGTATTACCGCAGTACTGGAGTATCACAGTACTGTAGTATTACTGCAGTACTTTAGTACTGTAGTATTACCGCAGTACTGGAGTATCACAGTACTGTAGTATTACTGCAGTACTGGAGTATCACAGAACTCTAGTATTACCGCAGTACTTTAGTACTGTAGTATTACCGCAGTACTGTAGTACTGTAGTATCACAGTACTGTAGTATTACCGCAGTACTTTAGTACTGTAGTATTACCGCAGTACTGTAGTACTGTAGTATCACAGTACTGTAGTATTACTGCAGTACTTTAGTACTGTAGTATTACCGCAGTACTGGAGTATCACAGAACTCTAGTATTACCGCAGTACTTTAGTACTGTAGTATTACCGCAGTACTGGAGTATCGCAGTACTTTAGTACTGCGATACTCCAGTACTTCACTGCTCTTGTTTCTTGTTTCATGCACATGAGGTCAGACGTGTAAATTCTTTTCAAAGTCACTGGATGGTTATAGCAAAGAACACCTCCTCTTCCTCTCCCTCCCCCTGGGCCTCATGCACGCTCCTGCCCTCGTGCACACCGGTCTGCACGTGCACGCTCCCCTCCCCCCCCTCCTCTCCTGAGGTGTGAACGCTCAGGTGTCGCAGCAGAAGTTTCATGTGGTTAAACCCAAGTCCACATAAAGGACACAGGTGCTCTTTGTCCCCCTCTGCCTCCCCGAGCACGTCCTGCATGTTCTCCTGCACGTTCTCCTGCACGTTCTCCTGCACGTTCTCCTGCACGTTCTCCTGCACGTTCTCCTGCTCCTCTCCTGTGGTGTGCACAGTCACATGACTCAGGAGGAGACTTTCATGGCTGAACTCAAGACCACAGAAGGGGCAGGTGTGGAGGCTCTCACCCTCTGCTCCTGCCGCCTCCTCCTCCCCCTCTCTTCCTGCCCCCGCCCCCCCCTCTCCTCTCTCTCCCCCCGCCCCGGTTGTGTGCACTGCCAGGTGACTGAGCAGGAGACTCTGGTGGTGAAAGCCCAGACCACAGAAGGGGCAAAGGTGGCGTTTGTCCAGCAGGTGGCGCCGCATATGGTCCTTGAGGTTTCCCTTCAGAGAAAAGCGTCTGTCGCAGAGCGTGCACGTGAACGGGCGCTCCCCCGTGTGCACGCGCATGTGCACGGACAGAGTCGACCTCCAGCTGAATGTTTTACTGCAGACCGGGCACTGGAGGGGCCTGGACTCGGGCCTGGACTCGGGCCTGGACTCGGGCCTGGACTCGGGCCTGGACTCGGGCCTGGACTCGGGCCTGGACTCGGGCCTGGACTCGGGCCTGGACTCGGGTCTGGACATGAAAAAAGGGACAGAATAGACATTCTATTAAAGGTCGTGTATAGTGCAAAATTGTCCTCCTGAGGACTAAGTCCTGTTCTGAACAGATCAGAGAAGATGAATGGGCCCTTTAAGGACATAAAGTCTCACCTGGACTCAGGCTGGGACCAGGGGGGGGTCTGAGGACGGGTCCAGATCATAGAAGGTCCAGACCGGTTCAGTTCCATGATAAACCGGTTGAGATCCTGTTGGGAGCTGTCTGGACTGTCCGGACGGTCTGTGATGGGGTCTGTCTCTGGTTTAGGCCAGGTCCGGGTCCGGCTCAGGTGGTTCCTCTGGTGGGTCTTGATGTGTGCCTTCAGGTTCCCCTTCAGGCTGAAGCCCCGGCCACACAACGTGCAGGTGAAGGGCCGTTCCCCCGTGTGAGAGCGCATGTGAATGTCCAGAGCAGACCGGAATTTAAACCCCCGTCTGCAGATCTCACACAGAAAGACCCCCCCAAAGACCGTATCTCCTCTGGAGCGGCCTCTGGGTCTGCCTCTGGACCGGACCGGACTCGAGACTGGCCCCAAAGAGTCCCCAGACCAGGACCAGGCAGGATCCTCATCACTGATTGGCTGAGCCGATGGCACAGGCTGGGGGTCGTCTGGTGATAGAAAAGACATTACAGAAACAGAGCCTGTTTATGGAACATATGAAGATAAAAAACACATTTATATTGATCACATCATTACATCTTTACTAAAGCAGCGTCCAAAACACCTGACACACTGTATGAAGAAAGAATCCGTTTGTCCCATTAATGCAGAAGACCCCCAGAAATAACCTGGATGTACACACTGGCACCACAAAATCACACTTTATTACACACTGTCTGATCACGACCATTTACAGGTAACTATACTGGGCTGAAAGGACGGATTTAAATTTAAATACAGACAATAAATGTTGTATAAAATTAAATATTATAAAAAACATTCCAGAATCTACCGGGAACACTGAGAATGTATTTGTCAGTTTGTAAATTCTATGAGAGTAAAAGAGTAATAGAGTAAATAATAGCGTATACAAGTCTTAAAAAAAAAAAAAATTAACACAGAAACTAAAAACATACAAACTGAAATAAATAAGACAATATTGGACAGAGGAAGACAGAGGTGACGCCAGGGCAGGGGTTCACATCTAAAATAACAATAACAATTATAATTATAATTATAATTCTATTTCTAAGTTTATTTCCAAACCTGCAGGGGCGGTTCCGTCACACTTCGGCAGTTTCCGCCGCGACTCGGGTTCGCTCGGCTGCAGATCTCGTCCCTGTGTTTGTCTTTGTGACATTTTTACCCTAAAAATAGCGACGAGCGCGGCTCAGTCACGGCTCCATCCCCCGAGCAGAGCCCCGGGCCCGGTCCGTTAGAAGCCCGGAGTCCTGAGAGAAGCGAGACCCCGCAGACGCGTTAGCATGGGGCTAGCACCGGGGGCTAACATCGGGAGCTAGCGCATCTTTGCGCCTCTGTGCTGAAATAAACCGGCCCGAAACACTCAGAAAACACACACATATACGAACATTTAATGCAACAACCGCCCCGCGGACTTTATAATGTGACCCATGAACAGGAGAAGGAAAACGAGCAGACAAAACGTGAGCTTTAATCAACAAAACGCCATGAAAATGGAGTAAAGTTAGCCGCAGCCAGAGCGCCGCTTCCGGCCGTTCGGCTTCACTAAAGAGGCGCTCCGGTTCCGACCCGGGCCCGCCGCTCCGCCCGGTGCGGACAAAACTCATGTTTACCGGCACATTTACCGGTACATTTGCCGCCACATTACGGTCATATTCACTGCAGTTTAAATGAAGATCTGTTCGGACATTTTAGTTTGAGCACAGACCGGAAGTGGAGCTGACCGCCGGAAGTGAAGCTGACCGCGGGAAACTTGACCAACATGGCGCCCGCAGAACACAAGTGAAACATACAAACTGTATTTGTGCTTTTATTAAGAGTTTAAACTCTCCCACAGGCCCGAAGTGCGACGAAAACATACCCAGGATGGACACGAAGCTCCTCTTTGCGTTTAAGTCAGGTCTGTGCTGCTTTAGTCCGGGTTTAGTCCTGGTTTAGACCTGGTTTAGTTCTGGTTTAGTTCTGGTTCAGTCCTAGTTCAGTCCTGGTTTAGTCCTGGTTTAGTCCTAGTTTAGACCTGGTTTAGTTCTGGTCCAGTCCTAATTCAGTCCTGGTTTAGTCCTGGTTTAGTCCTAGTTTAGACCTGGTTTATGATGGACGTTTTGTTTGTTCCAGAACACGCCTCAGGTGTGACCCCCGATCACTCTCATCTGGAAGAAGGAGGGAGCAGAGGAGAGGAGGAGAGAGGAGAAGAGAGAGGGGTGAAGGAGGAAAATGAAGAAGAGGAGAAAGGAGTGAGGGAGGAGAGAAAGATGACACTGAGAAAAAGAGTGGAGAAAAGTGTGAGAGAGGAGGAGAGAGGAGTGAGTGTGAAGAGACGGAGAGTGAGGAGAGGAAAGGCCAAATCTGGAGAGGGAGGAAGTGACCTCACCCCTGAAGCCCCACCTCCAGTGACATCACAGCTCAGAGCGCGGGCAGAGTACAGGTGCACCTAACCCCTCCAGTATTTCCCAATATTTGACCTTTTTCTAGTAAAAATGTTCTGAATTGTTACATCTTTTTCCCGTCCTGGCTCCTGTTCTCCCGGTGTTCTCCCGGTGTTCTCCCGACGCAGATGCAGCGAGTGCTCGAGAATGTTCCGGAAGAAGCGCGACCTGGTGGCGCACATGAACCGGCACACAGGAGAGAAACCGTTTAAATGTGACGAGTGTGGACTTTCCTTCTGCAGGACGGAGACGCTGAAGAGACACAGACCCAAGTGCAGCGGTGAGTCCAGGACCAGGACTAAACCAGGACTAAACCAGGTCTGAACCAGGACTAAACCAGCACTGAACCAGGACTAAACCAGCACTGAACCAGGTCTGAACCAGGTCTTGTTGTGCCCAGGCTCTGAGGGGCTGTTCACCTGTGCGGTCTGTGGGCGGAGCTACACACACCGTGGTTACCTGCTCATGCACGTGAACTCCGCCCACTCGGACCGCCGCCTCACATGCACGGTCTGTGGGCGCACGTTTGTCCACAACTCCCACCTCCTCAGCCACAAATGCTTCCATGTGAGGGAGGAGCGACGAGGCGAGGAGAGGAGCAAAGGAGACGAGGAGAGGAGCAAAGGAGACGAGGAGAGGAGCAAAGGAGGCGAGGAGAGGAGCAAAGGAGGTGAGGAGAGGAGCAAAGGAGACGAGGAGAGGCGCAAAGGAGGCGAGGAGAGGCGCAAAGGAGGCGAGGATAGGAGCAAAGGAGGCGAGGAGAGGGGCAAAGGAGACGAGAAGAGGAGCAAAAAAGACGAGGAGAGGAGCAAAAGAGATGAGGAACGGAGTAAAGGGGACGAGGAGGCACCTGGAGGAGATGAGGAGGAGACGAGCAAAGTGAAGAAAACAGGTACTTTGTAATCGTTGGTGTAGTTTGTGTAATCGTTGGTGTAGTTTGTGTAATCGTTGGTGTAGTTAGTGTAATCATTGGTGTAGTTGGTGTAATCATTGGTGTAGTTGGTGTAATCGTTGGTGTAATCGTTGGTGTAGTTGGTGTAATCATTGGTGTAGTTGGTGTAATCATTGGTGTAGTTGGTGTAATCGTTGGTGTAGTCGGTGTAATCGTTGGTGTAGTCGGTGTAATCGTTGGTGTAATCTGTGTAATCATTGGTGTAATTGTTGGTGTAGTTGGTGTAATCGTTGGTGTAATCGTTGGTGTAGTTGGTGTAATCCTTGTTGTAGTTGGTGTAATCGTTGGTGTAGTCGGTGTAATCGTTGGTGTAGTCGGTGTAATCGTTGGTGTAGTCGGTGTAATCGTTGGTGTAGTCGGTGTAATCGTTGGTGTAATCGGTGTAATCGTTGGTGTAGTCGGTGTAATCGTTGGTGTTGTTGGTGTAGTCAGTGTAATCGTTGGTGTTGTTGGTGTAATCGTTGGTGTAGTTGGTGTAATCATTGGTGTAGTTGGTGTAATCGGTGTAATCTGTGTAATCATTGGTGTAGTTGGTGTAATCGTTGGTGTAGTTGGTGTAATCGTTGGTGTAGTCGGTGTAATCGTTGGTGTAGTCGGGTGTAATCGTTGGTGTAGTCGGTGTAATCGTTGGTGTTGTTGGTGTAATCGTTGGTGTAGTTGGTGTAATCGTTGGTGTAGTTGGTGTAATCGTTGGTGTTGTTGGTGTAATCGTTGGTGTTGTTGGTGTAATCGTTGGTGTAGTCGGTGTAATCGTTGGTGTAGTCGGTGTAATCGTTGGTGTAATCGTTGGTGTAGTGGGTGTAATCGTTGGTGTAGTTGGTGTAATCGTTGGTGTAGTTGGTGTAATCATTGGTGTAGTTGGTGTAATCGTTGGTGTAGTTGGTGTAATCGTTGGTGTAGTTAGTGTAATCATTGGTGTAGTTGGTGTAATCATTGGTGTAGTTGGTGTAATCGTTGGTGTAATCGTTGGTGTAGTTGGTGTAATCGTTGGTGTAGTTGGTGTAATCGTTGGTGTAGTCGGTGTAATCGTTGGTGTAGTCGGTGTAATCGTTGGTGTAATCTGTGTAATCATTGGTGTAATCGTTGGTGTAGTTGGTGTAATCATTGGTGTAGTTGGTGTAATCGGTGTAATCTGTGTAATCATTGGTGTAGTTGGTGTGTCGTTGGTGTAAGTCGGTGTTATGTCGTTGGTGTAGTCGGTGTAATCGTTGGTGTACTCTGTGTAATCATTGGTGTAATTTTTGGTGTAGTTGGTGTAATCGTTGGTGTAATCGTTGGTGTAGTTGGTGTAATCCTTGTTGTAGTTGGTGTGTCGTTGGTGTAGTCGGTGTAATGTCGTTGGTGTAGTCGGTGTGTCGTTGGTGTAGTCGATTATGTCGTTGGTGTGGTCGGTGTAATCGTTGGTGTAATCGGTGTAATCGTTGGTGTAATCGGTGTAATGTCGTTGGTGTTGTTGGTGTAGTCAGTGTGTCGTTGGTGTTGTTGGTGTAATGTCGTTGGTGTAGTTGGTGTAATCATTGGTGTAGTTGGTGTAATCGGTGTAATCTGTGTAATCATTGGTGTAGTTAATTATGTCGTTGGTGTAGTTGGTGTAATCGTTGGTGGTGTAATCGATTATGTCGTTGGTGTGGTCGGGTGTAATGTCGTTGGTGTAGTCGGTTATGTCGTTGGTGTTGTTGGTGTAATCGTTGGTGTAGTTGGTGTATGTCGTTGGTGTAGTTGGTGTAATGTCGTTGGTGTTGTTGGTGTATGTCGTTGGTGTTGTTGGTGTGTCGTTGGTGTAGTCGATTATGTCGTTGGTGTAGTCGGTGTAATCGTTGGTGTAATCGTTGGTGTAGTTGGTGTAATCGTTGGTGTAGTTGGTGTAATCATTGGTGTAGTTGGTGTAATCATTGGTGTAGTTGGTGTAATCGTTGGTGTAGTTGGTGTAATCGTTGGTGTAGTTGGTGTAATCATTGGTGTAGTTGGTGTAATCGTTGGTGTAGTTGGTGTAATCGTTAATTATGTCGTTGGTGTAGTTAGTGTAATCGTTGGTGTAGTTGGTGTAATCGTTAATTGTAGTCGGTGTGTCGTTGGTGTAGTCGGTGTATGTCGTTGGTGTAATCTGTGTAATCATTAATTATGTCGTTGGTGTAGTTGGTGTAATCATTGGTGTAGTTAATTATGTCGGTGTAATCTAGCAATCATTGGTGTAGTTAATTATGTCGTTGGTGTAGTTGGTGTGTCGTTGAATTGTAGTCGATTGTGTCGTTAAGGTGTAATCAGATTATGTCGTTAATTATGTCGATATGTCGTTAGTGTTGTTAATTATGTCGTTGGTGTAGTTGAATTATGTCGTTAGTGTAGTTAGTGTGTCGTTAGTGTTGGTGTAATCGTTGGTGTTGGTGTCGTTAATTGTGTCGGTGTAATAAATTGGTGTAATCGATTATGTCGTTGGTGTAATCGTTAATTAGCAATCAGATTATGTCGTTAGTGTGTAGTTGTGGTGTAATGCGTTGGTGTAGTTGGTGTAATCATTGGTGTAGTTGGTGTGTCGTTGGTGTAATCGTTGGTGTAGTTGGTGTGTCGTTGGTGTAGTTGGTGTGTCGTTGGTGTAGTCGATTATGTCGTTAATTGTAATGCGGTCTGTCGTTGGTGTATCTATGTAATCATTGGTGTAATTGTTGGTGTAGTTGGTGTGTCGTTGGTGTAGTTAGTGTGTCGTTGGTGTGATGAATTATGTCGTTAATTATGTCGGTGCTATGTCGTTGGTGTTGTTGGTGTAATCGTTGGTGTAGTTGGTGCTGTCGTTGAGTAGTTAGTGTGTCGTTGGTGTTGTTGAATTATGTCGTTGGTGTTATTGGTGTAATACGTTGGTGTAATCCGGTGTGTCGTTGGTGTGTCGATTATGTCGTTAATTATTGTTAATTATGTCGTTAGTGTAATTAATTATGTCGTTAATTATAGTTAGTGTAATCGTTGGTGTAGTCAGTTAATGATAAATTTAGTGTTAGTGTAGTGTTGGTGTAATCTATTAGCAATCATTAATTATCAGATTGGTGTAATCATTGGTGTCATCGTTAGTGTAGTTAATTATGTCGTTAGTGTAATCATTAGTGTATCCTACCAATATGTCGTTAAATAGTGATTATGTCGTTAGCGTGGTCGATTATGTCGTTGATAGTCGGTGTAATTGATGGTCATGGTCGGTGTAATTGTTGGTGTGGTCAGTTATGTCGTTGGTGTAGTCGGTGTAATCGTTGGTGTAATCATTGGTGTAATCTGTATGTCGTTAGCGTAGTCGGTGTGTCGTTGGTGTATTGATGTAATGCGTTGGTGTAATCGGTGTAATGCGTTGGTGTAGTCGGTGCTGTCGTTGAATTACGGTCGGTGTAATCGTTGGTGTAGTCGATTATGTCGTTGAATTATGTCGGTGTAATCGTTAATTATGTCGTTGAATTATGGTGTTAGTGTGGTCGATTATGTCGTTGGTGTAGTCGGTGCAATGCGTTGGTGTAGTCAGTTACAATGGGTGGTGTTAGTGTAACTCGTTGGTGTAATTGATTATGTCGTTGGTGTTGGTGTAGTTGGTGTAATACGTTGGTGTAATCTGTGTAATCGTTAATTGTAGTTAGTTAATAATCATTGGTGTAATGGGTGGTGTAGTTAGATGTCATCGTTGGTGTAGTGATTATGTCGTTGGTGTAATCGATTATGTCGTTGGTGTGTCAGTTATGTCGTTGGTGTAGTCGGTCATGTCGTTAGATGTCGGTGTAATAGTTGATTATGTCGTTGGTGTAATTGTTGGTGTGATGCGATATGTCGTTGGTGTGGTCGGTCTGTCGTTGGTGTAATCAGTTACCAATCGTTGGTGTTAGTGTAATAAATTGAATTGTAGTGATTATGTCGTTGGTGTTGAATATGTCGTTGGTGTAGTCGGTGTAATCGTTGGAGTGTAGTCGATTATGTCGTTGAATTGTGGTCGATTATGTCGATTGGTGTAGTCGATTATGTCGTTAATTATGTCGGTGTAATAGTTGAAAAGTGTAATACGTTAGTGTAATTGTTGAATTGTAGTCGATATGTCGTTAGTATGGTCGGTGTAATCGTTAGTTATGTCGGTCTGTCGTTGGTGTTGTTGGTGTAATCGTTGATTATCGTCGGTGTAATACGTTAGTGTTAATTATGTCGTTGGTGTAGTTAATTGTCATCATTTAATAGTTACTTAATTGGTGCTGTCGTTAGTGTAATTGTAGATATGTCGTTGATTGTAATCTGTGTGTCGTTAATTGTAGTTAGTGTAATCATTAATTATCAATGAATTGGTGTAGTTGGTGTCATCGTTGGTGTAGTGATTATGTCGTTGGTGTAGTGATTATGTCGTTGGTGTCGTCGGTGCTGTCGTTGGTGTAGTCGATTATGTCGTTGAATTATGTCGGTGTAATAGTTGAATTATGTCGTTAGTGTAATTGTTGGTGTGATAGGTATGTCGTTGGTGTGTCGGTGTGTCGTTGGTGTAGTCGGTCTGTCGTTGGTGTTGTTAATTATGTCGTTAATTATAGATGGAATTATGTCCGTTAGTGTTGGTATAATGCGTTGGTGTAGTTGGTGTAATCGTTGGTGTAGTCGATTATGTCGTTAGTATGTGGTCAGTTATGTCGTTAATTGTAATCAATTATATGCGTTGAATTATGTCGTTAGTGTATTGTTGGTGTAGTCATGTGTCGTTGGTGTGGTCAGTGTAATGGATTGGTGTGGTCGATTGTCGTTGGTGTATTCGATTATGTCGTTGGTGTAGTGATTAACTGTCGTTGGTGTAATCTGTGTAATCATTGGTGTAATCGTTGGTGTAGTTGGTGTAATCATTGGTGTAGTTGAATTATGTCGATTAATCTGTGTAATCATTGAATTATGATTGAATTATGTCGTTGGTGTAGTTAATTATGTCGTTAGTGTAGTCGATTATGTCGTTAGTGTGATCAGATATGTCGTTGAATTATTAATCGGTGCCAATAGATTACGTGTTGTTGGTGTAATACGTTGGTGTAGTTGGTGCTGTCGTTGGTGTAGTTGAATTATGTCGTTAGTGTTGGTGTGTCGTTGGTGTTGTTGGTGTGTCGTTGGTGTAGTCGGTTATGTCGTTGGTGTAGTCGGTGTAATCGTTGGTGTAATGGGTGGTGTAGTGGAGTGTAATCGTTGGTGTAGTTGGTGTAATCGTTGGTGTAGTTGGTGTAATCATTGGTGTAGTTGGTGTAATACGTTGGTGTATGTCGTTAGTGTAGTTAGTTATGTCGTTGGTGTAGTTAGTGTAATCATTAGTGTAGTTGGTGTAATCATTGGTGTAGTTAGTTATGTCGTTGGTGTGTCGTTGGTGTGGTTGGTGTAATCGTTGAATTGTGAAATCGATTATGTCGTTAATTGTAATCAGTTATGTCGTTGGTGTAATCTGTGTAATCATTGGTGTAGTGTTGGTGTAGTTGGTGCTGTCGTTGGTGTAGTTAGTGTGTCGTTGGTGTGATCAGATTATGTCGTTGGTGTGTCGGTCATGTCGTTGGTGTTGTTAGTGTATCGTTGGTGTAAATTTAATATGTCGTTGAATTGTAGTTGGTGTAATCGTTGGTGTTGTTGAATTTATGTCCGTTGGTGTTGAATTGTAATCGTTGGTGTAGTCGATTATGTCGTTGAATTATGGTCAGTGTATGTCGTTGGTGTTGTTAATTATGTCGTTGGTGTAGTGGGTGTAATCGTTGGTGTAGTTGGTGTAATCGTTGGTGTAGTCGGTGTAATCGTTGGTGTTGGTGTAATTGTTGGTGTAATCTGTGTAATCATTGGTGTAGTTGGTGTAATCATTGGTGTCATCGTTGGTGTAGTTGGTGTAATCGTTGGTGTAATCATTGGTGTAATCTGTGTAATCGTTGGCGTAGTCGGTGTAATCGTTGGCGTAGTCGGTGTAATCGTTGGCGTAGTCGGTGTAATTGTTGGTGTAGTCGGTGTAATTGTTGGTGTAGTCGGTGTAATCGTTGGTGTAGTCGGTGTAATCGTTGGTGTAATCATTGGTGTAATCTGTGTAATCGTTGGCGTAGTCGGTGTAATCGTTGGTGTAGTCGGTGTAATCGTTGGTGTAGTCGGTGTAATCGTTGGTGTAGTCGGTGTAATCGTTGGTGCAGTCGGTGTAATCGTTGGTGTAGTCGGTTATGTCGTTAATTATGTCGGTGTGTCGTTGGTGTAATCGTTGGTGTAATTGTTGGTGTAGTCGGTGTAATCGTTGGTGTAGTCGGTGCAATCGTTGGTGTAGTCGGTGCAATCGTTGGTGTTGTTGGTGTAATCGTTGGTGTAGTCGGTGTAATCGTTGGTGTTGGTGTAGTTGGTGTAATCGTTGGTGTAATCTGTGTAATCGTTGGTGTAGTTGGTGTAATCATTGGTGTAATCGTTGGTGTAGTTGGTGTCATCGTTGGTGTAGTCGGTGTAATCGTTGGTGTAGTCGGTGTAATCGTTGGTGTAGTCGGTGTAATCGTTGGTGTAGTCGGTGTAATCGTTGGTGTAATCGGTGTAATAGTTGGTGTAATCGTTGGTGTAATTGTTGGTGTAGTCGTGTAATCGTTGGTGTAGTCGGTGTAATCGTTGGTGTAGTCGGTGCAATCGTTGGTGTTGTTGGTGTAATCGTTGGTGTAGTCGGTGTAATCGTTGGTGTTGGTGTAATCGTTGGTGTAGTCGGTGTAATCGTTGGTGTAGTCGGTGTAATCGTTGGTGTAGTCGATTATGTCGTTGGTGTAGTCGGTTATGTCGTTGGTGTAATCGGTGTAATAGTTGGTGTAATCGTTGGTGTAATTGTTGGTGTAGTCGTGTAATCGTTGGTGTAGTCGGTGTAATCGTTGGTGTAGTCGGTGCAATCGTTGGTGTTGTTGGTGTAATCGTTGGTGTAGTCGGTGTAATCGTTGGTGTTGGTGTAATCGTTGGTGTAGTTGGTGTCATCGTTGGTGTAGTTGGTGTAATCGTTGGTGTAGTTGGTGTAATCGTTGGTGTAATCTGTGTAATCGTTGGTGTAGTTGGTGTAATCATTGGTGTAATCGTTGGTGTAGTTGGTGTCATCGTTGGTGTAGTCGGTGTAATCGTTGGTGTAGTCGGTGTAATCGTTGGTGTAGTCGGTGTAATCGTTGGTGTAGTAGGTGTATGTCGTTGAATTATGTCGGTGTAATAGTTGGTGTAATCGTTGGTGTAATTGTTGGTGTAGTCGTGTAATCGTTGGTGTAGTCGGTGTAATCGTTGGTGTAGTCGGTGCAATCGTTGGTGTTGTTGGTGTAATCGTTGGTGTAGTCGGTGTAATCGTTGGTGTTGGTGTAATCGTTGGTGTAGTTGGTGTAATCGTTGGTGTAGTCGGTGTAATCGTTGGTGTAGTCGGTGTAATCGTTGGTGTAATCGGTGTAATAGTTGGTGTAATCGTTGGTGTAATTGTTGGTGTAGTCATGTAATCGTTGGTGTAGTCGGTGTAATCGTTGGTGTAGTCGGTGCAATCGTTGGTGTTGTTGGTGTAATCGTTGGTGTAGTCGGTGTAATCGTTGGTGTTGGTGTAATCGTTGGTGTAGTTGGTGTAATCGTTGGTGTAGTCGGTGTAATCGTTGGTGTAGTCGGTGTAATCGTTGGTGTAGTTGGTGTAATCATTGGTGTAATCATTGGTGTAGTTGGTGTAATCATTGGTGTAATCCTTGGTGTAGTTGGTGTCATTGTTGGTGTAATCGTTGGTGTAGTTGGTGTAATCGTTGGTGTATGTCGTTGGTGTAGTCGGTGTAATCGTTGGTGTAGTCGGTGTAATCGTTGGTGTTGTTGGTGTAATCGTTGGTGTAGTGGGTGTAATCGTTGGTGTAGTTGGTGTAATCGTTGGTGTAGTCGGTGTAATCGTTGGTGTTGTTGGTGTAATCGTTGGTGTAGTCGGTGTAATCGTTGGTGTAGTCGGTGTAATCGTTGGTGTAATCGTTGGTGTAGTGGGTGTAATCGTTGGTGTAGTTGGTGTAATCGTTGGTGTAGTTGGTGTAATCATTGGTGTAGTTGGTGTAATCGTTGGTGTAATCGTTGGTGTAGTTGGTGTAATCGTTGGTGTAGTTAGTGTAATCATTGGTGTAGTTGGTGTAATCATTGGTGTAGTTGGTGTAATCGTTGGTGTAATCGTTGGTGTAGTTGGTGTAATCGTTGGTGTAGTCGGTGTAATCGTTGGTGTAGTCGGTGTAATCGTTGGTGTAATCTGTGTAATCATTGGTGTAATTGTTGGTGTAGTTGGTGTAATCGTTGGTGTAGTTGGTGTAATCGTTGGTGTAGTCGGGTGTAATCGTTGGTGTAGTCGGTGTAATCGTTGGTGTTGTTGGTGTAATCGTTGGTGTAGTTGGTGTAATCGTTGGTGTAGTTGAATTATGTCGTTGGTGTTAATTATGTCGTTGAATCGTTGTTGGTGTAATCGTTGGTGTAGTCGGTGTAATCGTTGGTGTAGTCGATTATGTCGTTAGTGTTGTTGGTGTAATCGTTGGTGTAGTGGGTGTAATGTCGTTGGTGTAGTTGGTGTCGTTGGTGTAGTCGGTGTAATCGTTGGTGTGTTGGTGTAATTGTTGGTGTAATCTGTGTAATCGTTGGTGTAGTCGGTGTAATCATTGAATGTAGTCATCGTTGGTGTAGTTATGTAATCGTTGGTGTAATCGGTGTAATGGTGTAATCGGTGTAATCGTTAATCGGCGTAGTCGGTGTAATCGTTGGTGTGGTCGGTGTAATCGTTAGCGTGTCGGTGTAATATTGTTGGTGTGGTCGTTGGTGTAATTGTTGGTGTAGTCGTGTGTCGTTGGTGTGGTCGGTGTAATCGTTGGTGTAATCGGTGTAATCTGTGTGTTGTGTCGGTGTGTCGTTGGTGTGTGGGTGTAATCGTTGGTGTTGGTGTAATCGTTGGTGTAGTTCGGTGTAATCGTTGGTAGTCGGTGTAATCGTTGGTGTGGTCGGTGTAATCGTTGGTGTGTCGGTGTAATAGTTGGTGTCGTTGGTAATTGTTGGTGTAGTCGTGTAATCGTTGGTGTAGTCGGTGCAATCGTTGGTGTAGTCGGTGCAATCGTTGGTGTTGTTGGTGTAATCGTTGGTGTAGTCGGTGTAATCGTTGGTGTTAGGTTAGTTGGTGTAATCGTTGGTGTAATCTGTATGTCGTTGGTGTAGTTGGTGTAATCATTGGTGTAATCGTTGGTGTAGTTGGTGTCATCGTTGGTGTAGTCGATTATGTGTAGTGATTGGTGTCGTTGGTGTATGATTGGTGTAATCGTTGGTGTAGTCGGTGTAATCGTTAATTATGTCGGTGTAATAGTTGGTGTAATCGTTGGTGTAATTGTTGGTGGTGTGTCGTTGGTGTGGTATTCGTTGGTGTAGTCGGTGTCGTTGGTGTGTTGTGTAGTTGGTGTAATTGGTGTAATCGTTGGTGTAATGTAATCGTTGGTGTAATCGATTATGTCGTTGGTGTGTAGTTGTGTAATGGTGTGGTGTATGTCGTTGGTGTAATCGTTAGCGTTAGTGTCGGTGTAATAGTTGGTATGTCGTTGGTGTAATTGTTGGTGTAGTAGTATGTCGTTGGTGTAGTCGGTGTGTCGTTGGTGTAGTTGGTGTTGTTGGTGTGTCGTTGTAGTGTATGTCGTTGGTGTTGGTGTAATCGTTGGTGTAGTTGGTGTCATCGTTGGTGTAGTTATGTGTCGTTGGTGTAGTTGGTGTAATCGTTGGTGTAATCTGTGTAATCGTTAGTGTAGTTGGTGTAATCATTGGTGTAACGCGTTGGTGTAGTTGGTGTCATCGTTGGTGTATTCGGTGTCGTTGGTGTGGTATGTCGTTGGTGTGGTGATTATCGTTGGTGTAGTCGGTGTAATGTCGTTAATTATGTCGGTGTAATAGTTGAATTATGTCGTTGGTGTAATTGTTGGTGTAGTCGATATGTCGTTGGTGTAGTCGGTGTAATCGTTGGTGTAGTCGGTGCAATGTCGTTGGTGTAATGTTGGTGTAATCGTGTCGTTGGTGTAGTTGTGTCGTTGAATTAGTCGGTGTAATTATGTCGTTGGTGTAGTGTTGGTGTAATCGTTGGTGTAAGTTGGTGTAATCGTTATGTCGTTGGTGTGTCGATTATGTCGTTGGTGTAATCGATTATGTCGTTGGTGTAGTAAGTCGTTGTAATTATGTCGTTGGTGTAATTGTTGGTGTAGTTGTAGTCGTTGGTGTAATGTCGTTGGTGTGTAATGTCGTTGGTGTAGTTGGTGTATGTCGTTGGTGTAATCGTTGGTGTAGTCATTAATGTCGTTGGTGTAGTCGGTGTAATTCGTTGGTGTCGTTGGTGTTGGTGTAATCGTTGGTGTAGTTGGTGTAATCGTTGGTGTTGGTGTGTCGTTGGTGTAGTTGGTGTAATCGTTGGTGTAATCGTTGTCGTTGAATTGTGTCGGTGTAATCGTTGGTGTAGTTGGTGTAATCATTGGTGTAATCATTGGTGTAGTTGGTGTAATCATTGGTGTAATCCTTGGTGTAGTTGGTGTCATTGTTGGTGTAATAGTTGGTGTAGTTGGTGTGTCGTTGGTGTAATCTGTGTAATGTCGTTGGTGTAGTTGGTGTAATCATTGGTGTGTCGTTGTGTAGTTGGTGTCATCGTTGGTGTAGTTGGTGTAGTTGGTGTAATCTGTGTAATCGTTGGTGTAGTCGGTGTAATCATTGGTGTAGTTGGTGTAATTGTTGGTGTAGTCGGTGTAATCATTGGTGTAATCGTTGGTGTAATCGTTGGTGTAATTGTTGGTGTAGTCGGTAATGTCGTTGGTAGTTGATTATGTCGTTGGTGTGTGTCGTTAGCGTGGTTGGTGTAATCGTTGGTAGTCGTTATGTCGTTGGTGTAGTTGGTGTAATCGTTGGTGTAGTTGTAATCGTTGGTGTAGTTGGTGTAATCGTTGGTGTAGTTGTATGTCGTTGGTGTAATTATGTCGTTAGTGTAGTTGGTGTAATCATGTATGTCGTTGGTGTAGTTGGTGTAATTGTTGGTGTAGTCGGTGTAATGTCGTTGGTGTAGTCATGTCGTTGGTGTAGTCGGTGTCGTTGGTGTAGTCGGTGTAATCATTGGTGTAATCGGTGTAATAGTTGGTGTAATCGTTGGTGTAATTGTTGGTGTAGTCGTGTAATCGTTGGTGTAGTGGGTGTAATGGTTGGTGTGTAATAGTTGGTGTAAGTGTATGTCGTGTAATTATGTCGTTGGTGTAGTTGGTGTAATCATTGGTAGTCGTATCGTTGGTGTAATCGTTGGTGTAGTCGATTATGTCGTTGGTGTAGTCGTTGTGTCGGTGTAATGTAATCGTTGGTGTAATTGTTGGTGTAATGTCGTTGGTGTAGTCGATGTCGTTGGTGTAGTCGGTATCGTTGGTGTTGTTGTGTCGTCGTTGGTGTAGTATGTCGTGTAATCGTTGGTGTAATCGTGTGTGTGTAATCTGGTGTAGTCGAGTCGTTGGTGTAGTCATGTCGTTGGTGTAGTTGGTGTAATCATTGGTGTAATCATTGGTGTAGTTGGTGTAATCATTGGTGTAATCCTTGGTGTAGTTGGTGTCATTGTTGGTGTAATCGTTGGTGTAGTTGGTGTAATCGTTGGTGTAATCTGTGTAATCGTTGGTGTAGTTGGTGTAATCATTGGTGTAATCGTTGGTGTAGTTGGTGTCATCGTTGGTGTAGTTGGTGTAGTTGGTGTAATCTGTGTAATCGTTGGTGTAGTCGGTGTAATCATTGGTGTAGTTGGTGTAATTGTTGGTGTAGTCGGTGTAATCATTGGTGTAATCGTTGGTGTAGTCGGTGTAATCGTTGGTGTAATCGTTGGTGTAGTCGGTGTAATCGTTGCCGTAGTTGGTGTAATCGTTGGTGTAATCGGTGTAATCGTTGGCGTAGTTGGTGTAATCGTTGGTGTAGTCGGTGTAATCGTTGGCGTAGTTGGTGTAATCGGTGTAATCGTTGGTGTAGTCGGTGTAATCGTTGGTGTAGTCGGTGTAATCGTTGGTGTAATTGGTGTAATTGTTGGTGTAGTCGGTGTAATCGTTGGTGTAATCGTTGGTGTAATCGTTGGTGTAATCGTTGGTGTAGTCGGTGTAATCGTTGGTGTAGTCGGTGTAATCGTTGGTGTAGTTGGTGTAATAGTTGGTGTAATCGGTGTAATAGTTGGTGTAATCGGTGTAATCGTTGGTGTAGTCGGTGTAATCGTTGGTGTAGTCGGTGTAATCGTTGGTGTAATTGGTGTAATTGTTGGTGTAGTCGGTGTAATCGTTGGTGTAATCGTTGGTGTAGTTGGTGTAATCGTTGGTGTAGTCGGTGTAATCGTTGGTGTAGTCGGTGTAATCGTTGGTGTAGTTGGTGTAATCGTTGGTGTAGTTGGTGTAATCGTTGGTGTAGTTGGTGTAATCGTTGGTGGTGTTGGTGTAATGGTTTGTGTCCCTCTCCGCAGCCTCGCAGTTCGTGTGCAGTTTCTGTGGGAAAGTCTTCACTCAGAACGGGAGTTTGTATCGGCACAGACGCATCCACACGGGCGAGCGTCCGCACGCCTGCCCTCTGTGCGGGAAGACCTTCCCCTGGCCCGCCGACCTCAGGCGCCACCTGCGGTACCACTCGTCGGAGCGGCCGTACGTGTGCGAACTGTGCGGCCGCGCCTTCATTGCCAACGAAGCTCTGATCTCCCACCGACGCACCCACAGCGCCACCAAACCCTTCAGCTGTTCAGTCTGCGCCAAAGGCTTCACCAGGAGACACCAGCTTCAAGAACATCTGAAACTGCACACGGACCTCAGAGAACATCGCTGTGACCTGTGCGGCCACACTTACCGCAAACAGGGGGCGCTACACAACCACCTGCGCAGGCAGCACGGCCTCCTGCAGGAGGAGGAGGAGGAGGAGGAGGAGGAGGAGGAGAGGGAGGAGGAGGAGAGGGAGGAGGAGGAGAGAGAGGAGGAGGAGGAGAGGGAGGAGGAGGAGAGGGAGGAGGAGGAGAGGGAGGAGGAGGAGAGAGATGCTCTAATGTAGTTTATCCTGAGCCTCCATGTCCCATAATCCTCTGCTCTAATGTAGTTTATCCTGAGACTCCATGTCCCATAATCCTCTGCTCTAATGTAGTTTATCCTGAGACTCCATGTCCCATAATCCTGTGCTCTAATGTAGTTTATCCTGAAACTCCATGTCCCATAATCCTGTGCTCTAATGTAGTTTATCCTGAGACTCCATGTCCCATAATCCTCTGCTCTAATGTAGTTTATCCTGAGACTCCATGTCCCATAATCCTGTGCTCTAATGTAGTTTATCCTGAGACTCCATGTCCCATAATCCTCTGCTCTAATGTAGTTTATCCTGAGACTCCATGTCCCATAATCCTGTGCTCTAATGTAGTTTATCCTGAGACTCCATGTCCCATAATCCTCTGCTCTAATGTAGTTTATCCTGAGACTCCATGTCCCATAATCCTCTGCTCTAATGTAGTTTATCCTGAGACTCCATGTCCCATAATCCTCTGCTGCTCTGATGTCGTTTCCTGGAGTCGTGTTTGTTTCATTCTCGTGTTTCACTCAAACCTGCACATTTAGCATAAGTTCTTCTCTCAGACTGAAAACACTCTGTTCCACCTGGTGATGTCATCGTGTGGTGATACAGGAAGTGCTCCACTGTGTTTTTAAACTTGAAGTGCAGAGGAGGAGGCGGGGCTTAAAGTGGATCCTGGCGTGACCGCCGACCCTGTGATCATGTGACTGTTCTAGTCCAATAAGAGGATTAGCTGCTCCTCAGAACCATGGACCTGGTCTGGACCTGGACTCTGGTCTTTGGGCTCCTGCTCAGTCTCTGTGAGGCCAGACCTGAGACCATTTCTACACCTGCGCCTCAGGTAACTGCTCCTCCTGCTCCTCCTCCTCCTGCTCCTCCTGTTCCTCCTCCTCCTGTTCCTCCTGCTCCTCCTCCTCCTGCTCCTCCTCCTCCTGCTCCTCCTGCTCCTCCTCCTGCTGTTCCTGCTCCTCCTGCTCCTCCTCCTGTTCCTCCTGCTCCTCCTCCTCCTGCTCCTGCTCCTCCTCCTGCTCCTGCTCCTCCTCCTCCTCCTGCTCCTGCTTTTCCTCCTCCTGCTCCTCCTCCTCCTGCTGTTCCTGCTTCTCCTGCTCCTCCTCCTGTTCCTCCTGCTCCTGCTCCTCCTCCTCCTGCTCCTGCTCCTCCTCCTGCTCCTCCTCCTCTCCTGACTGGGTTCTGTTGTTCCAGGTGAGCAGCACAGCGCCCCCCTCAGACCAGAGCCAGTACCACAGACTGCCTGGACTCTGTCGCCGCCTCAGACGCCGAAGGATCACTGTCATGGTACGAACCAGGTCTAAGTCCGGTCTAAGTCCGGTCTAAGTCCGGTCTAAGTCCGGTCTAAGTCCGGTCTAAGTCCGGTCTAAGTCCGGTCTAAGTCCGGTCTAAGTCCGGTCTAAGTCTGGTCTCTTCTTCAGTGTAACCTGGAAAAGTTCTGCTGGCCCCATCAAGACCAGACCAGGTCTTGGTCCAGGTCTGGTCTCAGGTCTGGTGTCAGGTCCGGGTCTGGTCAGGTGTGTCCCTGTCCCAGAGGTCTCCGGTGTTCCCTCTTCTTTCTCCACAGTTTGTGAAGCTCCTGCTCCGTCCTGTGAACATTAAAATGTGCAAATGAAGATCTTTGTTTTTATTTGATAAAAATAAAAACAGTTTTACTCTAACATTAAGTTTGTGTCACTTCTGGACTCACACACACTCTGAAGGCTGTAGGACACTGGTGTGGACTCTGAAGGCTGTAGGACACTGGTGTGGACTCTCTAAAGGCTGTAGGACACTGGTGTGGACTCTGAAGGCTGTAGGACACTGGTGTGGACTCTGAAGGCTGTAGGACACTGGTGTGGACTCTCTAAAGGCTGTAGGACACTGGTGTGGACTCTGAAGGCTGTAGGACACTGGTGTGGACTCTCTAAAGGCTGTAGGACACTGGTGTGGACTCTCTAAAGGCTGTAGGACACTGGTGTGGACTCTGAAGGCTGTAGGACACTGGTGTGGACTCTGAAGGCTGTAGGACACTGGTGTGGACTCTAAAGGCTGTAGGACACTGGTGTGGACTCTCTGAAGGCTGTAGGACACTGGTGTGGACTCTGAAGGCTGTAGGACACTGGTGTGGACTCTCTAAAGGCTGTAGGACACTGGTGTGGACTCTCTAAAGGCTGTAGGACACTGGTGTGGACTCTGAAGGCTGTAGGACACTGGTGTGGACTCTCTAAAGGCTGTAGGACACTGGTGTGGACTCTCTGAAGGCTGTAGGACACTGGTGTGGACTCTGAAGGCTGTAGGACACTGGTGTGGACTCTAAAGGCTGTAGGACACTGGTGTGGACTCTCTGAAGGCTGTAGGACACTGGTGTGGACTCTGAAGGCTGTAAGACACTGGTGTGGACTCTCTAAAGGCTGTAGGACACTGGTGTGGACTCTCTAAAGGCTGTAGGACACTGGTGTGGACTCTGAAGGCTGTAGGACACTGGTGTTGAGTCTGAAGGCTGTAGGACACTGGTGTGGACTCTGAAGGCTGTAGGACACTGGTGTGGACTCTCTGAAGGCTGTAGGACACTGGTGTGGACTCTCTGAAGGCTGTAGGACACTGGTGTGGACTCTGAAGGCTGTAGGACACTGGTGTGGACTCTCTAAAGGCTGTAGGACACTGGTGTGGAGTCTGAAGGCTGTAGGACACTGGTGTGGACTCTGAAGGCTGTAGGACACTGGTGTGGACTCTGATGGCTGTAGGACACTGGTGTGGACTCTAAAGGCTGTAGGACACTGGTGTGGACTCTCTAAAGGCTGTAGGACACTGGTGTGGACTCTGAAGGCTGTAGGACACTGGTGTGGACTCTAAAGGCTGTAGGACACTGGTGTGGACTCTCTGAAGGCTGTAGGACACTGGTGTGGACTCTGAAGGCTGTAAGACACTGGTGTGGACTCTAAAGGCTGTAGGACACTGGTGTGGACTCTCTAAAGGCTGTAGGACACTGGTGTGGACTCTCTAAAGGCTGTAGGACACTGGTGTGGAGTCTGAAGGCTGTAGGACACTGGTGTGGACTCTAAAGGCTGTAGGACACTGGTGTGGACTCTCTAAAGGCTGTAGGACACTGGTGTGGACTCTGAAGGCTGTAGGACACTGGTGTGGACTCTCTAAAGGCTGTAGGACACTGGTGTGGACTCTGAAGGCTGTAGGACACTGGTGTGGACTCTAAAGGCTGTAGGACACTGGTGTGGACTCTCTAAAGGCTGTAGGACACTGGTGTGGACTCTGAAGGCTGTAGGACACTGGTGTGGACTCTGAAGGCTGTAGGACACTGGTGTGGAGTCTGAAGGCTGTAGGACACTGGTGTGGACACTCTAAAGGCTGTAGGACACTGGTGTGGACTCTCTAAAGGCTGTAGGACACTGGTGTGGACTCTCTAAAGGCTGTAGGACACTGGTGTGGACTCTGAAGGCTGTAGGACACTGGTGTGGACTCTGAAGGCTGTAGGACACTGGTGTGGACTCTGAAGGCTGTAGGACACTGGTGTGGAGTCTGAAGGCTGTAGGACACTGGTGTGGACACTCTAAAGGCTGTAGGACACTGGTGTGGACTCTCTAAAGGCTGTAGGACACTGGTGTGGACTCTCTAAAGGCTGTAGGACACTGGTGTGGACTCTGAAGGCTGTAGGACACTGGTGTGGACTCTAAAGGCTGTAGGACACTGGTGTGGACTCTCTAAAGGCTGTAGGACACTGGTGTGGACTCTCTAAAGGCTGTAGGACACTGGTGTGGACTCTCTAAAGGCTGTAGGACACTGGTGTGGACTCTCTAAAGGCTGTAGGACACTGGTGTGGACTCTGAAGGCTGTAGGACACTGGTGTGGACTCTCTAAAGGCTGTAGGACACTGGTGTGGACTCTCTAAAGGCTGTAGGACACTGGTGTGGACTCTGAAGGCTGTAGGACACTGGTGTGGACTCTCTAAAGGCTGTAGGACACTGGTGTGTAGATGTGATTTCATCTGCAAATAAATGAACATTCAGCTACTCAGAAAGAAAACTTGACCCTGTGACAGAAGAGGAAGAGGAGAGAGGCGACTCAGAGGCGCGTGCTCCTCCTCTCGCGCACACATTTCCAACGCGACAAGTGACAGCGGAAAGACCGAGGCCCTTTCACAATAAAACTATTGTCATTTTATGTGTCTGCTACCCGCAGACCCACGCACCCGCAGATCCGCAGACCCGCAGATCCGCAGACCCGCAGATCCGCAGACCCGCAGATCCGCAGACCCGCAGACCCGGGACCTGGGACCTGGGGGTTTTACTGTGAAGGTCCGGTGCGTGTTTATGTCTCACGGAGACACTTCAGTGTCCACTGGTGTCCTAAGGTCCACGCGTCTCGTGTCCCAGGTCTGGAGCGGTGTCTCCGGGTCCACTCACTCTCCGGACTCTCCGCTGTTCGCGGGACTCGGTTCTCGTTCTGTTTGACTCAAAATGGCGACTGCGGTGCGGGACAGAGGTACGAGGCTAACGCGGCTAGAGGCTAACGAAGCTAATGAGGCTAACGAGGCTAATTCAGTTAACGAGGCTAACGCTCTTTAAGTTTGTTTGAGTCTCACTGGAGTCTGACCGGCTCCGGTTCTGGTTTAGAGCCAAAGGTTAAAAGTTTGTACCAAAGTTCCGCGGCGGCAATAACAGCTATAGCTAAAGTCCGTTTGTTTTGGCTCACATCTGTTAGCTTTAGCTTGTATCTATATTTGTGTAGTTTTCGTAAAGTGCTGGAAGATTCACTTGGAGTCAAATAAACCCAGAAAAGAGCGTGAAAGAGTCAAAGTGTCAACAGCAGTTAGCTCCGCGGCTAACGCTGCTGGCCTCAGGTATAAACACTGAGCTCAGAGACTAAACCAGGACCAGGACTAAACCATGACTGGACCTGGACCAGACACTAAACCAGGACCAGACTCTGTACTAATGATGATGTCTTTGTTTTTCAGATCTGGCGTCCAGCTCCACATTCACACACCAGGAATAAACTGTTAAACCAGGACTAAACCAGAACTTAACCAGAACTTAACTGGATCTAAACCAGGACAAAACCCACTAGCCACAAACAGGGTCAAACTTAGGCCCAGACATAAAGTGGATTGGACCCACACACATCAGGACTGAACCGGGACTGAACCAGGACTAAACCAGGACTAAACCAGGACTAAACCAGGACTAAACCAGGACTAAACCAGGACTACACCTAACCCTGGTCAGGGTGGAGGCCGTGGACGCGTCTCATTGGAGGAGGCTGATGGAGGGGGCGTGTCGTGTCCCTGTGGCGTGCTGTCGGCCGCGGATCCTCGTCCTGCATGCCCTCTTCTGGGGTCTGGTCTCACTCAGGTACCCGGATTTCGACTGGTCTGCGGGGGTCTAAACTAGGGTTGGGCGGTATCCCAATTTTGATATAGTTAAACCATCTCAGCATTTTCCTGGGGTTTACAGTATTACCGTGACTGACTCAGAATTATTTTGTCGCTGCACCTAAACCCTTCAGAAACAGAAGAACAGCTTTATGTTTGAAGATGAGGCACAAGTTCTGATCAAACCAAACTTCTCCAGGTGTATCTCCCTCCATTTAATGATCTGGGACACGAAAGACAAGAAAAGATTCAGATTCAGAATCAAAAGTAAAAGGCGACAGTCCAGGGTGTGTGATATTTCCACTGCAGCATGTTGTATCTGACAGACCTGCGCTCTCGCCACTCGGAGAAGTTCCCGTCTCCTCCATGAAAGTCTGACTTCGCCCTCGGGAACTTTCTCCTCTTCAGCCTCGTCCCCTCTCGACTCTCGGCTTCAATAAAACGTCTCCATCACAAACTTTTGGGCTCAACATCCACACGAAGCATCAGTCAGGTCTTTTTCTTCTTCCTGCTGCGTGTGGATGGAAATCTCCGAGCGGAACCACGTCGAAGAGCAGAGAGAGCGGAGGGAGAAAGTCCTGCTGTGTCTGAAGAGACTGTGGTGGATCTGGCCTGACGCAGGGTCGGAGCTCCGGAGACATTTGCATCTCTCCCGTCATTCGCCTGAAGACAAAATGCTCCGAATATTATATTCGGTCCTTATGCTGCAGATATTTTTAATGATGGTGATGAAACTGATGCTATTGCTACTTTTTCACACCTCGGTTTACCGTTTTACCGCCCAACCCTAGTCTAAACAGGCCTACAGAGAGCATCAGAACAAGTCAAAGAGCACACAGACTAGTTTACCTGGTTTGGACCTGGTTTGGACCTGGTTTGGACCTGGTTTGGACCTGGTTTGGATCTGGTTTGGACCTGGTTTAGACCTGGTTTAGACCTGGTTTAGACCTGGTTTAGACCTGGTTTGGACCTGGTTTGGACCTGGTTTGGATCTGGTTTGGACCTGGTTTAGACCTGGTTTAGACCTGGTTTAGACCTGGACCACTCAGGGATTACACAGATATAAGGACACATGGGAATAGAAAAGAAAGTTTTACCATTTAATGTGGAAAATCACAGATCTTCTAAACAAAGAGGATTTATCATGGTGGGATCAGAATCGGTTCGTTAGTATTGATCCAGGCCTCATCAGGTCTAGAGGAGTATCAGAATCGGTTCGTTAGTATTGATCCAGGTCTCATCAGGTCTAGAGGAGTATCAGAATCAGTTCGTTAGTATTGATCCAGGCCTCATCAGGTCTAGAGGAGTATCAGTATCGGTTCGTTAGTATTGATCCAGGTCTCATCAGGTCTAGAGGAGTATCAGAATCGGTTCGTTAGTATTGATCCAGGCCTCATCAGGTCTAGAGGAGTATCAGTATCGGTTCGTTAGTATTGATCCAGGTTCAGTGTCGTGACTCTAGTGTCTCATCAGGTCTAGAGGAGTATCAGAATCGGTTCGTTAGTATTGATCCAGGCCTCATCAGGTCTAGAGGAGTATCAGAATCGGTTCGTTAGTATTGATCCAGGCCTCATCAGGTCTAGAGGAGTATCAGTATCGGTACGTTAGTATTGATCCAGGTCTCATCAGGTCTAGAGGAGTATCAGTATCGGTTCGTTAGTATTGATCCAGGTTCAGTGTCGTGACTCTAGTGTCTCATCAGGTCTAGAGGAGTATCAGAATCGGTTCGTTAGTATTGATCCAGGTCTCATCAGGTCTAGAGGAGTATCAGAATCGGTTCGTTAGTATTGATCCAGGTCTCATCAGGTCTAGAGGAGTATCAGAATCGGTTCGTTAGTATTGATCCAGGTCTCATCAGGTCTAGAGGAGTATCAGAATCGGTTCGTTAGTATTGATCCAGGTCTCATCAGGTCTAGAGGAGTATCAGAATCGGTTCGTTAGTATTGATCCAGGTCTCATCAGGTCTAGAGGAGTATCAGAATCGGTTCTACCTGGAGCCTAACCGCTGTGTCTGGGCTTTTGTTGCAGAGTGTTTGGAGCTGCGCTGCTCAGTGAGGAGAAGTCGACAGGTGAGCTGAGCAGCAGTGCATGATGGGAATGTAGTCCCCTGCTCTTTGACCTCTGACCTCTCTGTCAGCAGTGAAGCCTGTGGCTGCCCCCTGCTGGCAGCTGGAGGAGTTTACAGTGACCACAGCGTGTGTCCAGTGCAACGCCTTCGAGACGGTCAGACACACATTTTACATTTATGTTTATCTATTCTAGTGTCAGAAACCACCCGGGCCCAGTTTAGTCCTGCTTTAGACCTGCTTTAGACCTGCTTTAGACCTGCTTTAGTCCTGCTTTAGTCCTGCTTTAGACCTGCTTTAGTCCTGCTTTAGACCTGCTTTAGTCCTGCTTTAGTCCTGCTTTAGTCCTGCTTTAGACCTGCTTTAGTCCTGCTTTAGACCTGCTTTAGTCCTGCTTTAGTCCTGCTTTAGTCCTGCTTTAGTCCTGCTTTAGACCTGCTTTAGACCTGCTTTAGTCCTGCTTTAGACCTGCTTTAGTCCTGCTTTAGTCCTGCTTTAGACCTGCTTTAGTCCTGCTTTAGTCCTGCTTTAGACCTGCTTTAGACCTGCTTTAGTCCTGCTTTAGACCTGCTTTAGACCTGCTTTAGTCCTGCTTTAGTCCTGCTTTAGACCTGCTTTAGTCCTGCTTTAGACCTGCTTTAGACCTGCTTTAGACCTGCTTTAGTCCTGCTTTAGACCTGCTTTAGTCCTGCTTTAGTCCTGCTTTAGACCTGCTTTAGACCTGCTTTAGTCCTGCTTTAGTCCTGCTTTAGTCCTGCTTTAGTCCTGCTTTAGTCCTGCTTTAGACCTGCTTTAGACCTGCTTTAGTCCTGCTTTAGTCCTGCTTTAGTCCTGCTTTAGTCCTGCTTTAGACCTGCTTTAGTCCTGCTTTAGTCCTGCTTTAGACCTGCTTTAGTCCTGCTTTAGACCTGCTTTAGACCTGAGAATGAGTGAGAATGAGTGTAATGGTCCAGCTCCGGTCTGGTCCAGCTCCGGTCTGGTCCAGGTCGGGTCTGGTCCAGGTCCGGTCTGGTCAAGGTCCGGTCTGGTCCAGGTCGGGTCTGGTCCAGGTCGGGTCTGGTCCAGGTCTGGTCCAGGTCGGGTCTGGTCCAGGTCGGGTCTGGTCCAGGTCGGGTCTGGTCCAGCTCCGGTCTGGTCCAGGTCGGGTCTGGTCCAGGTCGGGTCTGGTCCAGGTCGGGTCTGGTCCAGCTCCGGTCTGGTCCAGGTCGGGTCTGGTCCAGGTCGGGTCTGGTCCAGGTCGGGTCTGGTCCAGGTCGGGTCTGGTCCAGCTCCGGTCTGGTCCAGGTCGGGTCTGGTCCAGGTCGGGTCTGGTCCAGGTCGGGTCTGGTCCAGGTCGGGTCTGGTCCAGGTCGGGTCTGGTCCAGGTCCAGTGAGTGTTGTTGTGTGTTCAGAGGTCGTGGCCCGTTTGTGCTCAGACCGGATTCTACGAACGAGTGAACTGCACCAAATCCAACAAGGACGAACTCAAGAGGTAACCACGGCAACCAGGCGACCGGCCCGGGACTGGCGCGGGACCGGCGCGGGACCGGCCCGGGACCGGCCCGGGACCGGTCTCTTGGCTCTTTGGCTCTGACCCGGTTGTGTTCAGTTGCAGGTCGGCCCGTTTGGACGAGCGGAGGTTCTGGCACTTCGAGGCGGCCATGTTGTCTCTGACGGCGCTGTTTGGCGTCGTCGTGGTGATGCGTCAAAGAGCGCTCGACCGGCTCGCCTCTGAGAAGGTCCGGCGCCAGATCGAGTCCATCTGAGACGGGCTGGGACCGGGACCGGGGCTGAGGGCAGGACTGGGGCCGGGACCGAGATCAGGACCAGGGGCTGAGGGCAGGACTGAGGCCGGGACCGAGATCAGGACCAGGGCCGGGGCTGAGGGCAGGACTGAGGCCGGGACCGAGATCAGGACCAGGACCAGGGCTGAGGCCGGGATCAGGCCTGGGAAATCGTGGGAAGACGGAGTCTCCAGATCCACAGAAGCACAAACATCCGGAGGAGGCGGAGCTCCAGCCCAAGAACTTTAGTTTCACATTTTCATTGGAGACTTCAGTGACGCCGCCGCGGCTCAGTGACGTCGGCTCAGTGAGGTCATCGCGGCTCAGTGACGTCGGCTCGGTGAGGTCAATGCGGCTCAGTGACGTCGGCTCGGTGAGGTCATCGCGGCTCGGTGAGGTCATCGCGGCTCGGTGAGGTCATCGCGGCTCAGTGAGGTCATCGAGGCTCGGTGAGGTCATCGTGGCTCGGTGAGGTCATCGCGGCTCAGTGACGTCGGCTCGGTGAGGTCATCGCGGCTCAGTGACGTCGGCTCAGTGAGGTCATCGCGGCTCGGTGAGGTCATCGCGGCTCGGTGAGGTCATCGCGGCTCGGTGAGGTCATCGCGGCTCGGTGAGGTCATCGCGGCTCGGTGAGGTCATTGCGGCTCGGTGAGGTCATCGCGGCTCGGTGAGGTCATTGCGGCTCAGTGAGGTCATCGCGGCTCGGTGAGGTCATCTGCTCCTCACACAAACGCTCTGCTCTGATTGGCTGAATGGACTGAACCTTTGTACAGATTTTGTTTTTTGAAATAAAATAAATAAAACTGAACTCACGTGTGAAACATGGAACATTTACCTGGACAGGACAGGTGAAACAGGTGAGGACAGGTGAAACAGGTGAGGACAGGTGAAACAGGTGAAACAGGTGAGGACAGGTGAGGACAGGTGAAACAGGTGAGGACAGGTGAGGACAGGTGAAACAGGTGAGGACAGGTGAAACAGGTGAGGACAGGTGAGGACAGGTGAAACAGGTGAAACAGGTGAGGACAGGTGAAACAGGTGAAACAGGTGAGGACAGGTGAAACAGGTGAGGACAGGTGAAACGGGTGAGGACAGGTGGGACAGGTGAGGACAGGTGAAACAGGTGAGGACAGGTACGACAGGTGAGGACAGGTGAAACAGGTGAGGACAGGTGAAACAGGTGAGGACAGGTACGACAGGTGAGGACAGGTGGGACAGGTGAGGACAGGTGAAACAGGTGAGGACAGGTGAAACAGGTGAGGACAGGTGGGACAGGTGAAACAGGTGAGGACAGGTGAAACAGGTGAGGACAGGTGAAACAGGTGAGGACAGGTGAGGACAGGTGAAACAGGTGAGGACAGGTACGACAGGTGAGGACAGGTGAAACAGGTGAGGACAGGTACGACAGGTGAGGACAGGTGAAACAGGTGAGGACAGGTGAAACAGGTGAGGACAGGTGAAACAGGTGAGGACAGGTGAGGACAGGTGAAACGGGTGAGGACAGGTGAAACGGGTGAGGACAGGTGAAACAGGTGAGGACAGGTACGACAGGTGAGGACAGGTGAAACGGGTGAGGACAGGTGAAACGGGTGAGGACAGGTGAAACAGGTGAGGACAGGTGAGGACAGGTGAAACAGGTGAGGACAGGTGAAACAGGTGAGGACAGGTGAAACAGGTGAGGACAGGTGAAACAGGTGAGGACAGGTGAAACAGGTGAGGACAGGTGAAACGGGTGAGGACAGGTGAAACAGGTGAGGACAGGTACGACAGGTAACTTCCAGTAACTATTTTATTCCAAAGTGTCAAAAGTGAAAACAGGATTTTAATCAAAACAACATTCAGAACCGAGTCCGGGATGAAGCGGGTCAGGGGCGGTTCTGACCCGGACTGAAGCGGGTCAGGGGCGGTTCTGACCCGGACTGAAGCGGGTCAGTGGCGGTTCTGACCCGGACTGAAGCGGGTCAGGGGCGGTTCTGACCCGGACTGAAGCGGGTCAGGGGCGGTTCTGACCCGGACTGAAGCGGGTCAGGGGCGGTTCTGACCCGGACTGAAGCGGGTCAGGGGCGGTTCTGACCCGGACTGAAGCGGGTCAGGGGCGGTTCTGACCCGGACTGAAGCGGGTCAGGGGCGGTTCTGACCCGGACTGAAGCGGGTCAGGGGCGGTTCTGACCCGAACTGAAGCGGGTCAGGGGCGGTTCTGACCCGGACTGAAGCGGGTCAGGAAGTCCTGGAGGCTGTGGACTTGGCCCAGATCCTGGTTCTCGTTCATCTGGATGAACAGCTGAAGGTTTGAGCTCGACTCTGAAACACAAACACAAATACTGAAGTACTATAGTACTTTATGTACAAATACTGCAGTATTGCAGTACTTTATGTACAAATACTGCAGTATTGCAGTACTTTATGTACAAGTACTGCAGTACTGTAGGAGTACACAGGTCAGATATAGAGGCCTTATTGCAGGACCTTGTGGTTCTATGTGGTGTGGCTGTATCAGTAGGATTTGTAGTAGTACTCGAGTACTCGCAGTACTCGAGTACTCGTACCTGGCGTCTGGATGGGGGGGTAGGCGGGGGGGGGCATGCTCCAGGTGCCGTCGGGTTTCTTCATGTGAGATCGATCCGACGAAAACTTCTCCAGGAACAACTGACCCGGAACCACCCGGATCCACCTGAACAGAACCAGAACCACAGGCAGAACAAGCACCAGGCACAGGCAGAACAAGCACCAGGCACAGGCGGAACAAGTACTTGTAATACTCGTAGCACCTGTGGTACTCGTAGTACTCGTAGTACCTGTAGTACCTGTGGTACTTGTAGTACTCGTAGTACCTGTGGTACTCGTAGTACTCGTAGTACCTGTAGTACCTCAGAATCAGAATCAGAATCAGAATTACTTTTATTCATCCCCGAGGGGAAATTTTCTTTGTTACAGATGCAACCGACCAAGAGCATGTACATCAAACAAGTTACAAAATAAGCTAAATACACTAAGATAAAAGATAAAATAGCGCTCTCTAATTATTTACATCATTGACATCTTTATGACTATATACATGTGTGAGCAGGAATAGGATGAAAGGATTGAGTAGTTTGTGAGTTAAAGTGCAGCGTTCAACAGTTTGATGGCGACAGGACAGATTTCCTGTGTCTCTCAGTGGAGCAGCGCGGCAGCCGCAGTCTGTACCTGTGGTACTTGTAGTACTCGTAGTACCTGTGGTACTCGTAGTACTCGTAGTACCTGTAGTACCTGTGGTACTTGTAGTACTCGTAGTACTTGTAGTACCTGTGGTACTTGTAGTACTCGTAGTACCTGTGATACTCGTAGTACTCGTAGTACTTGTAGTACTCGTAGTACTTGTGGTACTCGTAGTACCTGTGGTACTTGTAGTACTCGTAGTACCTGTGGTACTCGTAGTACTCGTAGTACCTGTGGTACTCGTAGTACTTGTAGTACTCGTAGTACTTGTAGTACCTGTGGTACTTGTAGTACTCGTAGTACCTGTGGTACTCGTAGTACCTGTGGTACTCGTAGTACCTGTGGTACTTGTAGTACTCGTATGCTCGTAGTACCTGTGGTACTTGTAGTACTCGTAGTACCTGTGATACTCGTCGTACTCGTAGTACTCGTAGTACTCGTCGTACTTGTGGTACTCGTAGTACCTGTGGTACTTGTAGTACTGGTAGTACCCTGTGGTACTCGTGGTACTCGTGGTACCTGTGGTACCGTGGTACTTGTGGTACTCGTAGTGCTTGTAGCACCTGTGGTGCTTGTAGCACTCGTGGTACCTGTGGTGCATCGTGGTACCTGTGGTACTCGTGGTACCTGTGGTGCAGTACTCGTGGTGCCTGTGGTGCTCGTGGTACTCGTAGTGCCTGTGGTACCTGTGGTACTTGTAGCTCGTGGTACTTGTAGTACCTGTGGTACTCGTGGTACCTGTGATGCTCGTAGTACTCGTGGTAGCCGTAGTACTCGTAGTACTTGTGGTACTCGTAGTACCTGTGGTACTTGTAGTACTCGTAGTACCTGTGGTACTCGTAGTACTCGTAGTACCTGTGGTACTCGTAGTACTTGTAGTACTCGTAGTACTTGTAGTACCTGTGGTACTTGTAGTACTCGTAGTACCTGTGGTACTCGTAGTACCTGTGGTACTCGTAGTACCTGTGGTACTTGTAGTACTCATAGTACCTGTGGTAATTGTAGTACTTGTAGTACCTGTGGTACTCGTAGTACTCGTAGTACCTGTGGTACTCGTAGTACTTGTAGTACCTGTGGTACTTGTAGTACTCGTAGTACCTGTGGTACTCGTAGTACCTGTGGTACTCGTAGTACTCGTAGTACCTGTAGTACCTGTGGTACTTGTAGTACTCGTAGTACTTGTAGTACTCGTAGTACTCGTAGTACCTGTGGTACTTGTAGTACTCGTAGTACCTGTGATACTCGTAGTACTCGTAGTACTTGTAGTACTCGTAGTACTTGTGGTACTCGTAGTACCTGTGGTACTTGTAGTACTCGTAGTACCTGTGGTACTCGTAGTACCTGTGGTACTCGTAGTACTCGTAGTACCTGTGGTACTCGTAGTACTTGTAGTACTCGTAGTACTTGTAGTACCTGTGGTACTTGTAGTACTCGTAGTACCTGTGGTACTCGTAGTACCTGTGGTACTCGTGGTGCCTGTGGTGCTGTAGTGCTCATAGTGCCTGTGGTGGTGTAGTACTTGTAGTGCCTGTGGTGCTCGTGGTGCTCGTGGTGCCTGTGGTGCTCGTGGTGCTTGTGGTGCCTGTGGTGCTTGTGGTGCTCGTGGTGCCTGTGGTGCTCGTGGTACCTGTGGTGCTCGTGGTACTCGTGGTACCTGTGGTGCTCGTGGTGCTCGTGGTGCTTGTGGTACTCGTGGTGCCTGTGGTGCTTGTGGTGCCTCGTGGTGCCTGTGGTGCTCGTGGTACTCGTGGTGCTTGTGGTGCTCGTGGTGCCTGTGGTGCTCGTGGTACCTGTGGTGCTCGTGGTGCCTGTGGTGCTTGTGGTACTCGTGGTACTTGTAGTGCTTGTAGTGCCTGTGGTGCTCGTGGTACTCGTGGTGCTTGTGGTACCTGTGGTGCTTGTGGTACTCGTGGTACCTGTGGTGCTTGTAATACTCGTGGTGCCTGTGGTGCTCGTGGTACTCGTGGTGCTTGTGGTGCCTGTGGTGCTTGTGGTGCTCGTGGTACCTGTGGTACTCGTGGTGCTCGTGGTACCTGTGGTGCTTGTGGTACTCGTGGTGCTTGTAGTACTCGTGGTGCCTGTGGTGCTTGTGGTGCTCGTAGTACCTGTGGTGCTCGTGGTACTTGTAGTACCTGTGGTGCCTGTGGTGCTCGTAGTACCCGTGGTGCCTGTGGTGCTTGTAGTGCTCGTGGTACCTGTGGTGCTTGTGGTGCTCGTGGTGCCTGTGGTGCTTGTGGTACTCGTAGTACCTGTGGTGCTTGTGGTGCTCGTGGTGCCTGTGGTGCTTGTGGTGCTCGTGGTGCTCGTGGTGCCTGTGGTGCTTGTGGTGCTCGTGGTGCTCGTGGTGCCTCTGGTGCTTGTGGTGCCTGTGGTGCTCGTGGTGCTCGTGGTGCCTGTGGTGCTCGTGGTGCTCGTGGTGCCTGTGGTGCTCGTGGTGCCTGTGGTGCTCGTGGTGCTTGTGGTGCTCGTGGTACCTGTGGTGCTTGTGGTACTCGTGGTACCTGTGGTACTCGTGGTGCCTGTGGTGCTCGTGGTACCTGTGGTGCTTGTAGTACTCATAGTACCTGTGGTAATTGTAGTACTTGTAGTACCTGTGGTACTTGTAGTACTCGTAGTACCTGTGGTACTCGTAGTACTTGTAGTACCTGTGGTACTTGTAGTACTCGTAGTACCTGTGGTACTCGTAGTACCTGTGGTACTCGTAGTACTCGTAGTACCTGTGGTACTCGTAGTACTTGTAGTACTCGTAGTACCTGTGGTACTTGTAGTACTCGTAGTACCTGTGGTACTCGTAGTACTCGTAGTACTTGTAGTACTCGTAGTACCTGTGGTACTCGTAGTACCTGTGGTACTTGTAGTACTCGTAGTACTTGTAGTACTTGTAGTACTTGTAGTACTCGTAGTACCTGTGGTACTCGTAGTACTCGTAGTACCTGTGGTACTCGTAGTACTCGTAGTACCTGTGGTACTTGTAGTACTCGTAGTACCTGTGGTACTTGTAGTACTCGTAGTACCTGTGGTACTTGTAGTACTCGTAGTACTCGTAGTACCTGTGGTACTTGTAGTACTCGTAGTACTCGTAGTACCTGTGGTACTTGTAGTACTCGTAGTACCTGTGGTACTTGTAGTACTCGTAGTACCTGTGGTACTTGTAGTACTCGTAGTACCTGTGGTACTTGTAGTACTCATAGTACTTGTAGTACCTGTGGTACTTGTAGTACTCGTAGTACTTGTAGTACTTGTAGTACCTGTGGTACTTGTAGTACTCGTAGTACTTGTAGTACTTGTAGTACTTGTAGTACCTGTGGTACTTGTAGTACTTGTAGTACCTGTGGTACTTGTAGTACTCGTAGTACTTGTAGTACTTGTAGTACTTGTAGTACCTGTGGTACTCCGCTCTCAGGTCCTGCTCTGCTCTCAGGCTCTGGGTCGCGTAGTCCTGAAGGGAACAGGGAAAGTCCAGAACCGAGTCCAGATCGAAGACCAGAGGCTCCAGACCCGGACTAGACCAGAGCAGAACCACATGGTAGTCCTGAAAAACAGGGTCAGAACCAGGACTGAACCAGGACTAAACCAGGACTGAACCAGGACTGAACCAGGACTAAACCAGGACTGAACCAGGCCTAAACCAGGACTGAACCAGGACTAAACCAGGACTAAACCAGGACTAAACCAGGACTAAACCAGGACTAAACCAGGACTAAACCAGGACTAAACCAGGACTGAACCAGGACTGAACCAGGACTAAATCAGGACTAAACCAGGTCTCACCCAGATCACAGGTCGATCTCCTCGTCCAGATTTCTGCTTCCACAATGGAACCTGAACAGAACCAGAACCATGTTAGTACTCGTAGTACAGTACTTGTAGTACTGCAGTACTCGTAGTACTGCAGTACTCGTAGTACTCGTACCATGCGCTGTTCGTTGGAGATGAAAATCACAAACAGCTCCTGGATTTGGACCTCGGCCTGTGAACGAAACCAGGAACAGAGACACCAGACGTTCTCCTCACTGCAACAGAACCACAACTGGGTCAGAACCACCAGGACTCTGTGTACTACTGTGTAGTACTGTGTAGTACTCTCTGTTGTACTGTGTAGTACTCTCTGTAGTACTGTGTAGTACTCTCTGTAGTACTCTCTGTAGTACTGTGTAGTACTGTGTAGTACTCTCTGTAGTACTGTGTAGTACTGTGTAGTACTCTCTGTAGTACTGTGTAGTACTGTGTAGTACTCTCTGTAGTACTCTCTGTAGTACTGTGTAGTACTCTCTGTAGTACTGTGTAGTACTGTGTAGTACTCTCTGTACTACTGTGTAGTACTGTGTAGTACTCTCTGTAGTACTGTGTAGTACTGTGTAGTACTCTCTGTAGTACTGTGTAGTACTGTGTAGTACTCTCTGTAGTACTGTGTAGTACTCTCTGTAGTACTCTCTGTAGTACTGTGTAGTACTGTGTAGTACTCTCTGTAGTACTGTGTAGTACTGTGTAGTACTGTGTAGTACTCTCTGTAGTACTCTCTGTAGTACTGTGTAGTACTGTGTAGTACTCTCTGTAGTACTGTGTAGTACTGTGTAGTACTCTCTGTAGTACTCTCTGTAGTACTGTGTACTACTGTGTAGTACTGTGTAGTACTCTCTGTAGTACTGTGTAGTACTCTCTGTAGTACTGTGTAGTACTGTGTAGTACTCTCTGTAGTACTGACTGAAGTACTCTCTGTAGTACTGACTGAAGTACTCTCTGTAGTACTCTCTGTAGTACTGACTGTAGTACTCTCTGTAGTACTCTCTGTAGTACTGACTGTAGTACTCTCTGTAGTACTCTCTGTAGTACTCTCTGTAGTACTGACTGTAGTACTGTGTAGTACTCTCTGTAGTACTGTGTAGTACTGTGTAGTACTCTCTGTAGTACTGTGTAGTACTGTGTAGTACTCTCTGTAGTACTCTGTAGTACTCTGTAGTACTCTCTGTAGTACTCTCTGTAGTACTGACTGTAGTACTCTCTGTAGTACTCTCTGTAGTACTCTCTGTAGTACTGACTGTAGTACTCTCTGTAGTACTCTGTAGTACTCTGTAGTACTCTCTGTAGTACTCTGTAGTACTCTGTAGTACTCTCTGTAGTACTCTCTGTAGTACTATGTAGTACTGTGTAGTACTCTCTGTAGTACTCTGTAGTACTGTGTAGTACTCTCTGTAGTACTGTGTAGTACTCTCTGTAGTACTCTGTAGTACTCTCTGGAGTACTCTGTAGTACTCTGCAGTACTCTGTAGTACTCTCTAGTTCTCTGCAGTACTCTGTAGTACTCTCTGGAGTACTCTGCAGTACTCTCTGTAGAACTCTGCAGTACTCTGTAGTACTCTCTGTAGTACTCTGCAGTACTCTGTAGAACTCTGCAGTACTCTGTAGTACTCTCTGTAGAACTCTGCAGTACTCTCTGTAGTACTCTGCAGTACTCTGTAGAACTCTGCAGTACTCTGTAGTACTCTGTAGTACTCTCTGTAGTACTCTGCAGTACTCTGTAGTACTCTCTATTTCTCTGCAGTACTCTGTAGTACTCTCTGGAGTACTCTGCAGTACTCTGTAGTACTCTGTAGAACTCTGCAGTACTCTGTAGTACTCTCTGTAGTACTCTCTGTAGTACTATGTAGTACTCTCTGTAGTACTCTCTGCAGTACTGTGTAGTACTCTCTGTAGTACTCTGTAGTACTCTGCAGTACTCTGTAGTACTCTCTAGTTCTCTGCAGTACTCTGTAGTACTCTGTAGTACTCTCTGGAGTACTCTGCAGCACTCTGTAGTACTCTGTAGTACTCTCTGTAGAACTCTGCAGTACTCTGTAGTACTCTCTGTAGAACTCTGCAGTACTCTGTAGTACTCTCTGTAGTACTCTGCAGTACTCTGTAGTACTCTCTGGAGTACTCTGCAGCACTTTGTAGTACTCTGTAGTACTCTCTGTAGAACTCTGCAGTACTCTGTAGTACTCTCTGTAGTACTCTGCAGTACTCTGTAGTACTCTGCAGTACTCTGTAGAACTCTGCAGTACTCTGTAGTACTCTCTGTAGTACTCTGCAGTACTCTGCAGTACTCTGTAGTACTCTGTAGTACTCTCTGTAGAACTCTGCAGTACTCTGTAGTACTCTGCAGTACTCTGTAGTACTGTGTAGTACTCTGTAGTACTCTCTGTAGTACTATGTAGTACTGTGTAGTACTCTCTGTAGTACTGTGTAGTACTCTCTGTAGTACTCTGTAGTACTCTGCAGTACTCTGTAGTACTCTCTGTAGTACTGTGTAGTACTGTGTAGTACTCTCTGTAGTACTGTGTAGTACTCTGTAGTACTCTCTGCAGTACTCTGTAGTACTCTCTGCAGTACTCTGTAGTACTCTGTAGTACTCTCTGGAGTACTCTGCAGTACTCTGTAGTACTCTCTGTAGAACTCTGCAGTACTCTGTAGTACTCTCTGTAGAACTCTGCAGTACTCTGTAGTACTCTCTGTAGTACTCTGCAGTATTCTGTAGAACTCTGCAGTACTCTGTAGTACTCTCTGTAGAACTCTGCAGTACTCTGTAGTACTCTCTGTAGAACTCTGCAGTACGCTGTAGTACTCTCTGTAGTACTCTGCAGTACTCTGTAGTACTCTCTGTAGTACTCTGCAGTACTCTGTAGTACTCTCTGTAGTACTGTGTAGTACTGTGTAGTACTCTCTGTAGTACTGTGTAGTACTCTCTGCAGTACTCTGTAGTACTCTCTGCAGTACTCTGTAGTACTCTCTGGAGTACTCTGCAGTACTCTGTAGTACTCTCTGTAGAACTCTGCAGTACTCTGTAGTACTCTCTGTAGAACTCTGCAGTACTCTGTAGTACTCTCTGTAGTACTCTGCAGTACTCTGTAGAACTCTGCAGTACTCTGTAGTACTCTCTATAGAACTCTGCAGTACTCTGTAGTACTCTCTGTAGAACTCTGCAGTACGCTGTAGTACTCTCTGTAGAACTCTGCAGTACTCTGTAGTACTCTCTGTAGTACTCTGCAGTACTCTGTAGTACTCTCTGTAGTACTCTGCAGTACTCTGTAGTACTCTCTGTAGTACTCTGCAGTACTCTGTAGAACTCTGCAGTTCTCTGTAGTACTCTCTGTAGAACTCTGCAGTACTCTGTAGTACTCTCTGTAGAACTCTGCAGTACTCTCTGTAGTACTCTGCAGTACTCTGTAGTACTCTCTGTAGTACTCTGCAGTACTCTGTAGTACTCTCTGTAGAACTCTGCAGTACTCTGTAGTACTCTGTAGTACTCTGCAGTACTCTCTGTAGTACTCTGTAGAACTCTGCAGTACTCTGTAGAACTCTGCAGTACTCTGTAGAACTCTGCAGTACTCTGTAGTACTCTGCAGTACTCTGCAATACTATGTAGTACTCTGCAGTCCTCTGCAGTCCTCTGTAGTCCTCTGTAGTACTCTGCAGTACTCTGCAGTCCTCTGTAGTACTTTGCAGTACTCTGCAGTACTCTGCAGTACTCTGTAGTACTCACCAGTAGCAGCTCGTGTAGACGCAGTCCTCGCGCCGCGGAGTCTTCATCAGGAGGAAGAGGAGGAGGTGAAGAGTAGAACAGAAGAGGAGGAGGTGAAGAGTAGAACAGAAGAGGAGGAGAACAGAAGAGGAGGTGAAGAGGAGAACAGAAGAGGAGGTGAAGAGTAGAACAGAAGAGGAGGTGAAGAGTAGAACAGAAGAGGAGGTGAAGAGTAGAACAGAAGAGGAGGAGGTGAAGAGTAGAACAGAAGAGGAGGAGGTGAAGAGTAGAACAGAAGAGGAGGAGGTGAAGAGGAGGAGGTGAAGAGGAGGAGGTGAAGAGTAGAACAGAAGAGGAGGTGAAGAGTAGAACAGAAGAGGAGGAGGTGAAGAGGAGGTGAAGAGTAGAACAGAAGAGGAGGAGGTGAGGAGGAGGTGAAGAGTAGAACAGAAGAGGAGGTGAAGAGTAGAACAGAAGAGGAGGAGGTGAAGAGTAGAACAGAAGAGGAGGAGGTGAAGAGGAGGAGGTGAAGAGGAGGAGGTGAAGAGTAGAACAGAAGAGGAGGAGGTGAAGAGTAGAACAGAAGAGGAGGTGAAGAGTAGAACAGAAGAGGAGGAGGTGAAGAGTAGAACAGAAGAGGAGGAGGTGAAGAGTAGAACAGAAGAGGAGGAGGTGAAGAGTAGAACAGAAGAGGAGGAGGTGAAGAGTAGAACAGAAGAGGAGGAGGTGAAGAGTAGAACAGAAGAGGAGGTGAAGAGTAGAACAGAAGAGGAGGAGGTGAAGAGTAGAACAGAAGAGGAGGAGGTGAAGAGGAGGAGGTGAAGAGTAGAACAGAAGAGGAGGAGGTGAAGAGGAGAACAGAAGAGGAGGAGGTGAAGAGGAGAACAGAAGAGGAGGAGGTGAAGAGGAGTTGCTGTTTTTGCTCGTTAGGAAACCGCACGCGCTGGTATTTTTCTTCTCCTGTTCCGCTGCGCATGCGCCCTCCGCTGTACTGCGCAGTCACGTGGTTGACCTCTGACCCCTGCGGAACCACGTGGGATCATGGCAGCGACCACGAGCAGCACGCGCGCGTCCGGACCGAGCCCGGGATCCGAAACGGGACCCGGACCCGAACCGGGACCCGGACCCGGACCCGGACCCAGGCCCAAGAGGCGCCCGGAGCCCGAACCCGAGGCGCAGGAGGTGAGTCCTGAGCGGCCACAGCAGCGCGCAGCCCCGGGACCCGCTCCGGAGGTAGCATTAGCATCAGGCTAACTCCACCGGGGCTTTAAAAACCGAACCCAGAACCGGATCAGAACTGGATTATAACCAGACAAGAACCGGATCAGAGCCGGATCAGAACCAGACTAAAACCGGATCAGAACGGGAAGCGGTTTAATGGGAAGGAAGAAAAACTCCAGTTTAACTGCGACAGAACAGTAAATATCCCAGGGAGGGCATCTGACACACACGGGGAGGGCATCTGACACACACGGGGAGAGCATCTGACACACACGGGGAGAGCATCTGACACACGGTGAGGGCATCTGACACACACGGTGAGGGCATCTGACACACACGGTGAGGGCATCTGACACACACGGGGAGGACATCTGACACACACGGGGAGGGCATCTGACACACGGGGAGGGCATCTGACACACTGGAGGGCATCTGACTTTTTGTTTGCAGCTGTTGGGGGCGGGGCCAGTGGACGGACAGGACTCGGACAGCGAGGACAGTGAGGAGAGTGAGTACTCGGGTCTGGAGGACTCAGGGTCGGACTCGGACTCTGAGGAGACCGGTTCGGACCCGGACTCAGACGAGGACGGACCTGAGGAGGCAGGAGACGAGGAGGCAGGAGATGAGGAGGCAGGAGATGAGGATGTGGAGGTGGGACATGCTCCAGTACTTCACACACATTTAAATCAGATTATTTTTATTAGAATAATTAAAATGTCCCATAATCCTCTGCTCTAATGTAGTTTATCCTGAGACTCCATGTCCCATAATCCTCTGCTCTGATGTAGTTTATCCTGAGACTCCATGTCCCATAATCCTCTGCTCTAATGTAGTTTATCCTGAGACTCCATGTCCCATAATCCTCTGCTCTAATGTAGTTTACACTGAGACTCCCTGTCCCATAATCCTCTGCTCTAATGTAGTTTATCCTGAGACTCCATGTCCCATAATCCTCTGCTCTAATGTAGTTTATCCTGAGACTCCATGTCCCATAATCCTCTGCTCTAATGTAGTTTATCCTGAGACTCCATGTCCCATAATCCTCTGCTCTGATGTAGTTTATCTTGAGACTTCATGTCCCATAATCCTCTGCTCTAATGTAGTTTATCCTGAGACTCCATGTCCCATAATCCTCTGCTCTAATGTAGTTTATCCTGAGACTCCATGTCCCATAATCCTCTGCTCTAATGTAGTTTATCCTGAGACTCCATGTCCCATAATCCTCTGCTCTAATGTAGTTTATCCTGAGACTCCATGTCCCATAATCCTCTGCTCTAATGTAGTTTATCCTGAGACTCCATGTCCCATAATCCTCTGCTCTAATGTAGTTTATCCTGAGACTCCATGTCCCATAATCCTCTGCTCTAATGTAGTTTATCCTGAGACTCCATGTCCCATAATCCTCTGCTGCTCTGATGTCGTTTCCTGGAGTCGTGTTTGTTTCATTCTCATGTTTCACTCAAACCTGCACATTTAGCACGAGTTCTTCTCTCAGACTGAAAACACTCTGTTCCACCTCGTGATGTCATCGTGTGGTGATACAGGAAGTGCTCCACTGTGTTTTTAAACTCCACACAGCTTCACTAGAATCACCTGGATCGTTTCAATCTCGACTGAACTAAAGGGAAAAGCAGCTGTTCACTTGATGACATCATGAGGTGGAACGTTTGGACGTCCGGATCCTTCAGCTTCTCGTGTTTAAAGGTTCTGGTTCTGTTCAGGTCCAAACGGAGAAGAACCTGAATCTGCAGAAGAACGAGTATCAGCAGGACTCGTCCGACGAAGAGGTGAGTCCGGCTTCCATTCTAAGGAACAGATCGAGACTCGGCGCTCGAGACTCGCCACACGAGACTCGCTGTTCGATACTTGCCGTACGAGACTCGGCGCTTGAGACTCGACGCACGAGACTTGAGACTGTGCTCGAGACTAGGCGCACAGGACTCGATGCACGAGACTCGCCGTACGAGACTCGACGCACGAGACTCGCTGCTCGAGACTTGCCGCACGAGGCTCAGCGCTTGAGACTTGCCGCACGAGGCTCAGCGCTCGAGACTCGCCGTACGAGACTCGGCGCTCGAGACTCGCCGTACGAGACTCGGCGCTCGAGACTCGCCGTGCGAGACTCGGTGCTCGAGACTTGCCGCACGAGGCTCAGCGCTTGAGACTTGCCGCACGAGGCTCAGCGCTCGAGACTCGCCGTACGAGACTCGGCGCTCGAGACTCGACGCACGAGACTTGAGACTCTGTGCTCGAGACTCGACGCACGAGACTTGAGACTCTGTGCTCGAGACTAGGTGCACAGGACTCGACGCACGAGACTCGCCGTACGAGACTCGACGCACGAGACTCGCTGCTCGAGACTTGCCGCACGAGGCTCAGCGCTCGAGACTCGCCGTACGAGACTCGGTGCTCGAGACTCGCCGTGCGAGACTCGGCGCTCGAGACTCGCCGTGCGAGACTCGGCGCTCGAGACTCGCCGTACGAGACTCGGCGCTCGAGACTCGGCGCTCGAGACTCGGCGTACGAGACTCGCTGCTCGAGACTCGCCGCACGAGACTCGCCGCACGAGACTCGCCGCACGAGGCTCAGCGCTCGAGACTCGCCGTACGAGACTCGGCGCTCGAGACTCGCCGCACGAGGCTCAGCGCTCGAGACTCGACGCTCGAGACTCGCTGCTCGAGACTTGCCGCACGAGGCTCGGCGCTCGAGACTTGCCGCACGAGGCTCGGCGCTCGAGACTCGCCGTACGAGACTCGGCGCTCGAGACTCGCCGTGCGAGACTCGGCGCTCGAGACTCGCCGTACGAGACTCGACGCACGAGACTCGCTGCTCGAGACTTGCCGCACGAGGCTCAGCGCTCGAGACTCGCCGTACGAGACTCGGCGCTCGAGACTTGCCGTGCGAGACTCGCCGCTCGAGACTCGACGCACGAGACTTGAGACTCTGTGCTCGAGACTAGGCGCACAGGACTCGACGCACGAGACTCGCCGTACGAGACTCGACGCACGAGACTCGGCGTACGAGACTCGCTGCTCGAGACTCGCCGCACGAGACTCGCTGCTCGAGACTCGCCGCACGAGACTCGCTGCTCGAGACTCGCCGCACGAAGCTCAGCGCTCGAGACTCGCCGTACGAGACTCGGCGCTCGAGACTCGCCGCACGAGGCTCAGCGCTCGAGACTCGCCGTACGAGACTCGGCGCTCGAGACTCGACGCACGAGACTTGAGACTCTGTGCTCGAGACTAGGCGCACAGGACTCGACGCACGAGACTCGCCGTACGAGACTCGACGCACGAGACTCGCTGCTCGAGACTTGCCGCACGAGGCTCAGCGCTCGAGACTCGGCGTACGAGACTCGGCGCTCGAGACTCGCCGTACGAGACTCGGCGCTCGAGACTCGGCGTACGAGACTCGCTGCTCGAGACTCGCCGCACGAGACTCGGCGCTCGAGACTCGCCGCACGAGACTCGGCGCTCGAGACTCGCCGTACGAGACTCGGCGCTCGAGACTCGGCGTACGAGACTCGCTGCTCGAGACTCGCCGCACGAGACTCGCCGTACGAGACTCGCCGTACGAGACTCGACGCTCGAGACTCGGCGCTCGAGACTCGGCGCTCGAGACTCGCCGTGCGAGACTCGGTGCTCGAGACTCGCCGCACGAGGCTCAGCGCTCGAGACTCGCCGTACGAGACTCGGCGCTCGAGACTCGACGCACGAGACTTGAGACTCTGTGCTCGAGACTAGGCGCACAGGACTCGACGCACGAGACTCGCCGTACGAGACTCGACGCACGAGACTCGCTGCTCGAGACTTGCCGCACGAGGCTCAGCGCTCGAGACTCGCCGTACGAGACTCGGCGCTCGAGACTCGCCGTACGAGACTCGGCGCTCGAGACTCGGCGTACGAGACTCGCTGCTCGAGACTCGCCGCACGAGACTCGCCGCACGAGGCTCGGCGCTCGAGACTCGGCGTACGAGACTCGGCGCTCGAGACTCGCCGTACGAGACTCGGCGCTCGAGACTCGGCGTACGAGACTCGCTGCTCGAGACTCGCCGCACGAGACTCGCTGCTCGAGACTCGCCGCACGAGACTCGCTGCTCGAGACTCGCCGCACGAAGCTCAGCGCTCGAGACTCGCCGTACGAGACTCGGCGCTCGAGACTCGCCGCACGAGGCTCAGCGCTCGAGACTCGGCGCTCGAGACTCGACGCTCGAGACTCGACGCACGAGACTTGAGACTCTGTGCTCGAGACTAGGCGCACAGGACTCGACGCACGAGACTCGCCGTACGAGACTCGACGCTCGAGACTCGCCGTACGAGACTCGGCGCTCGAGACTCGCCGTGCGAGACTCGGTGCTCGAGACTCGCCGTACGAGACTCGGCGCTCGAGACTCGACGCACGAGACTTGAGACTCTGTGCTCGAGACTAGGCGCACAGGACTCGACGCACGAGACTCGCCGTACGAGACTCGACGCACGAGACTCGCTGCTCGAGACTTGCCGCACGAGGCTCAGCGCTCGAGACTCGCTGCTCGAGACTCGTCGCACGGGACTCGCTGCTCGAGACTCGCCGACACACTCAACACCACACTGCCCTCAGCCCCGGCAGCTCCGCACTCTGTCCCGGTAAAGGATTTCAAACTTTGGGTCGATTGGCATAAACTAAAAGTGTCTGAAGGGAAAAAGCCTCTGAATATTTCAGCTGTCTCTGCGTCTGAGGAGGACACGGCAGAACCAACATAAATGACACGGCTTTTGGTCCGGACTCGGATCCCGGACTCGGATCCCGGACTCGGATCCCGGACTCGGATCCCGGACTCGGATCCCGGACTCGGATCCCGGACTCGGATCCGGTCCAGCTCCGGCCGTAAACTGGATAAAATAGGTTTTTATTTTCTGATCTTTAATAATTCGTGGCAAATGTAAAATATTCCAGGACATCAGGAACACGGTGGGGAATGTGCCCATGTCCTGGTACGAGGAATTCCCGCACGTCGGCTACGACCTCGACGGGAAAAAGATCCTGAAACCGCTGAGGTCCAAAGACGAACTGGACGCTTTTCTCGACAAGATGGAGGATCCCAACTTCTGGTGTGTGTGTGACCCGTGTGTGTGACCCGTGTGTGTGTGACCCGTGTGTGTGACCCGTGTGTGTGTGTGACCCGTGTGTGTGACCCGTGTGTGTGTGACCCGTGTGTATGTGACCCGTGTGTGTGACCCGTGTGTGTGTGACCCGTGTGTGTGACCCGTGTGTGTGACCCGTGTGTGTGTGTGAGACCCGTGTGTGTGTGACCCGTGTGTATGTGACCCGTGTGTGTGACCCGTGTGTGTGTGACCCGTGTGTGTGTGAGCCGTGTGTGTGACCCGTGTGTGTGACCCGTGTGTGTGTGTGAGACCCGTGTGTGTGTGACCCGTGTGTATGTGACCCGTGTGTGTGACCCGTGTGTGTGTGACCCGTGTGTGTGTATGGTGTGTGTGTCTAACGTGTGTGTGTATGGTGTGTGTGTCTAACGTGTGTGTATGGTGTGTGTGTCTAACGTGTGTGTATGGTGTGTGTGTGTATGGTGTGTGTGTATGGTGTGTGTGTCTAACGTGTGTGTGTATGGTGTGTGTGTGTATGGTGTGTGTGTATGGTGTGTGTGTGTATGGTGTGTGTGTATGGTGTGTGTGTCTAACGTGTGTGTATGGTGTGTGTGTGTATGGTGTGTGTGTCTAACGTGTGTGTGTATGGTGTGTGTGTCTAACGTGTGTGTGTATGGTGTGTGTGTCTAACGTGTGTGTGTATGGTGTGTGTGTCTAACGTGTGTGTATGGTGTGTGTAGGAGGACGGTGCAGGACCCTCAGACGGGGCGGGACGTGGTTCTGTCAGAGCAGCAGGTGGAGCTGGTGAAGAGACTCCAGAAAGGACAATACGGGGACACGAGCTTCAGCGAGCACCAGGTCACACACACCTGTACACACACACACCTGTACACACACACCTGTACACACACACCTGTACACACACACACACACCTGTACACACACAACTGTAACACACACACCTGTACACACACACACACACACCTGTACACACACACACCTGTACACACACACCTGTACACACACACCTGTACACACACACCTGTACACACACACACACCTGTACACACACACACCTGTACACACACACCTGTACACACACACCTGTACACACACACACCTGTACACACACACCTGTACACACACACCTGTACACACACACACATGTCAGTATAGGTGTAAACATCAGAACCTTTGAAGAAAAGAAATAAACATGTTTCTCTCTGCTCCCCTGGTCCCGGTCTTGGTCCTTGTCCCGGTCCCGGTCCTGGTCCTGGTCCCGGTCTCGGTCTGCAGCCCTCTGTGGAGTTCTTCAGCTGTGACGTGATGATTCATCCTGTGACGAATCGACCGAGCGACAAACGCAGCTTCATCCCCTCCCTCCTCGAGAAGGAAAAGGTACATTTACTGCAGTACTTTTACTGCAGTACTTTTACTGCAGTACTTTCCGCCCCTGAACCCCCCATCCCATTGTTCCCCCCATCCCTGTCGTCCCCACGCCCCTGTCGGCAGGTGTCCAGGCTGGTCCATGCCATAAAGATGGGTTGGATCAAGCCGCGTCGCCCTCGGGACGACTCCAGGGGGCGATACTACGACCTGTGGGCGTCCGAGGAGCCGAGCCGAGCCAGGGACCTGCGGCTGCACCTGCCCGCGCCCCGAGTGCACCTGCCGGGGCACGAGGAGAGCTACAACCCCCCGCCGGAGTACCTGCCCACGCCCGAGGAGGTACTACTGCTACTACTGCAAATACTACTACTACAAATACTACTACTACTACAACCCCCCGCCGGAGTACCTGCCCACGCCCGAGGAGGTACTACTGCTACTACTGCAAATACTACTACTACTACTACAAATACTACTACTACTACAACCCCCCGCCGGAGTACCTGCCCACGCCCGAGGAGGTACTACTGCTACTACTGCAAATACTACTACTACTACTACAAATACTACTACTACTACTGCAAATACTATTACTCCTACTGCAAATACTATTACTACTACTGCAAATACTACTACTACTACTCCAAATACTACTACTACTACTACAAATACTACTACTCCTACTGCAAATACTATTACTCCTACTGCAAATACTACTACTACTACTCCAAATACTACTACTACTACAACCCCTCGCCGGAGTACCTGCCCACGCCCGAGGAGGTACTACTGCTACTACTGCAAATACTACTGCAAATACTACTACTACTACTACAAATACTACTACTACTACAACCCCCCGCCGGAGTACCTGCCCACGCCCAAGGAGGTACTACTGCTACTACTGCAAATACTACTACTACTACTACAAATACTACTACTACTACTACAACCCCCCGCCGGAGTACCTGCCCACGCCCGAGGAGGTACTACTGCTACTACTGCAAATACTACTACTACTACTACAAATACTACTACTACTAAAACCCCCCGCCGGAGTACCTGCCCACACCCGAGGAGGTACTACTGCTACTACTGCAAATACTACTACTACTACTACAAATACTACTACTACTACTACAAATACTACTACTACTACAACCCCCCGCCGGAGTACCTGCCCACGCCCAAGGAGGTACTACTGCTACTACTACTGCAAATACTACTACTACTACTACAAATACTACTACTACTAAAACCCCCCGCCGGAGTACCTGCCCACGCCCGAGGAGGTACTACTGCTACTACTGCAAATACTACTACTACTACAAATACTACTACTACTACTGCAAATACTATTACTCCTACTGCAAATACTATTACTACTACTGCAAATACTACTACTCCAAATACTACTACTACAAATACTACTACTCCTACTGCAAATACTATTACTCCTACTGCAAATACTACTACTACTACTCCAAATACTACTACTACTACAACCCCTCGCCGGAGTACCTGCCCACGCCCGAGGAGGTACTACTGCTACTACTGCAAATACTACTACTACTACTACAAATACTACTACTACTACAACCCCCCGCCGGAGTACCTGCCCACGCCCAAGGAGGTACTACTGCTACTACTGCAAATACTACTACTACTACTACAAATACTACTACTACTACTACAACCCCCCGCCGGAGTACCTGCCCACGCCCGAGGAGGTACTACTGCTACTACTGCAAATACTACTACTACTACTACAAATACTACTACTACTAAAACCCCCCGCCGGAGTACCTGCCCACGCCCGAGGAGGTACTACTGCTACTACTGCAAATACTACTACTACTACAAATACTACTACTACTACAACCCCCCGCCGGAGTACCTGCCCACGCCCAAGGAGGTACTACTGCTACTACTGAAAATACTACTACTACTACTACAAATACTACTACTACTACAACCCCCCGCCGGAGTACCTGCCCATGCCCGAGGAGGTACTACTGCTACTACTGCAAATACTACTACTACAAATACTACTACTACTACAACCCCCCGCCGGAGTACCTGCCCATGCCCGAGGAGGTACTACTGCTGTGTTTGTGTGTGTCCTGCAGAGGGCGCTGTGACAGTGTGTGTGTGTGTGTCCTGCAGAGGGCGCTGTGACAGTGTGTGTGTGTGTGTCCTGCAGAGGGCGCTGTGACAGTGTGTGTGTGTGTCCTGCAGAGGGCGCTGTGACAGTGTGTGTGTGTGTGTCCTGCAGAGGGCGCTGTGACAGTGTGTGTGTGTGTGTCCTGCAGAGGGCGCTGTGACAGTGTGTGTGTGTGTGTCCTGCAGAGGGCGCTGTGACAGTGTGTGTGTGTCCTGCAGGGGGCACTGTGACAGTGTGTGTGTGTGTGTGTCCTGCAGAGGGCGCTGTGACTGTGTGTGTGTGTGTGTGTCCTGCAGAGGGCGCTGTGACAGTGTGTGTGTGTGTCCTGCAGAGGGCGCTGTGACAGTGTGTGTGTCCTGCAGAGGGCGCTGTGACAGTGTATGTGTGTGTGTCCTGCAGGGGGCGCTGTGACAGTGTGTGTGTGTGTGTGTCCTGCAGAGGGCGCTGTGACAGTGTGTGTGTGTGTGTCCTGCAGAGGGCGCTGTGACAGTGTGTGTGTGTGTGTGTCCTGCAGAGGGCGCTGTGACAGTGTATGTGTGTGTGTCCTGCAGGGGGCACTGTGACAGTGTGTGTGTGTGTGTCCTGCAGAGGGCGCTGTGACAGTGTGTGTGTGTGTGTCCTGCAGAGGGCGCTGTGACTGTGTGTGTGTGTCCTGCAGAGGGCGCTGTGACAGTGTGTGTGTGTGTGTCCTGCAGGGGGCACTGTGACTGTGTGTGTGTGTGTGTGTCCTGCAGAGGGCGCTGTGACAGTGTGTGTGTGTGTGTCCTGCAGAGGGCGCTGTGACTGTGTGTGTGTGTCCTGCAGGGGGCGCTGTGACAGTGTGTGTGTGTGTCCTGCAGAGGGCGCTGTGACAGTGTGTGTGTGTCCTGCAGAGGGCGCTGTGACAGTGTGTGTGTGTGTGTGTGTGTCCTGCAGAGGGCGCTGTGACAGTGTGTGTGTGTGTGTCCTGCAGAGGGCGCTGTGACAGTGTGTGTGTGTCCTGCAGAGGGCGCTGTGACAGTGTGTGTGTGTGTGTCCTGCAGAGGGCGCTGTGACAGTGTGTGTGTGTGTGTCCTGCAGAGGGCGCTGTGACAGTGTGTGTGTGTGGGTCCTGCAGAGGGCGCCAGACAGTGTGTGTGTGTCCTGCAGAGGGCGCTGTGACAGTGTGTGTGTGTGTGTCCTGCAGAGGGCGCTGTGACAGTGTGTGTGTGTGTGTCCTGCAGAGGGCGCTGTGACAGTGTGTGTGTGTCCTGCAGAGGGCGCTGTGACAGTGTGTGTGTGTGTGTCCTGCAGAGGGCGCTGTGGGAGCAGCAGGATCCTGAGGACAGGAAGTTGCCGTTTGTTCCCAGGAAGTTCTCGAGTCTGCGTCAGGTTCCGGCTTTTGAGCGATTTATCCACGAACGATTCGAGCGCTGCCTCGACCTCTACCTGTGCCCGAGGCAGAGGAAGATGAGGGTGAGCAACCTCTGACCCCCCTGTGACCCCTGACCCCCCTGTGACCCCTGACCCCCCTGTGACCCCTGACCCCCCTGTGACCTCTGACCCCCCTGTGACCTCTGACCTCTTTTCTGACCTCTGTTCCAGGTGAACGTGAACCCTGAAGACCTGATCCCCAAACTGCCCCGACCGCGCGACCTGCAGCCATTTCCCACCACACAGAGCATGGTACTATGACCGCTTTACCGCTACTGCTTTACCGCCACCGCTTTAACTTTACCGCTACCGCTTTACCGCCAACGCTATACCGCTTTAACTTTACTGCTACCGCTTTACCGCCACCGCTTTAACTTTATTGCTACCGCTTTACCGCCACCGCTTTAACTTTACCGCTACCGCTTTACCGCCACCGCTTTAACTTTACTGCTACCGCTTTACCGCCACCGCTATACTGCTTTAACTTTACCGCCACTGCTTTAACTTTACTGCTACGCTTTACCGCCACCGCTATACCGCTTTAACTTTACCACCACCGCTATACCGCTTTAACTTTACCGCCACCGCTTTGCCGCTTTAACTTTGCTGCCACTGCTTTACCGCCACCGCTTTAACTTTACCGCCACCGCTTTAACTTTACCGCCACCGCTATACTGCTTTAACTTTACCGCCACTGCTTTAACTTTACTGCTACGCTTTACCGCCACCGCTATACTGCTTTAACTTTACCACCACCGCTATACCGCTTTAACTTTACCGCCACTGCTTTAACTTTACTGCTACGCTTTACCGCCACGCGCTATACTGCGTTAACTTTACCACCACCGCTATACCGCTTTAACTTTACCGCCACTGCTTTAACTTTACTGCTACGCTTTACCGCCACCGCTATACCGCTTAAACTTTACCGCCACCGCTATACTGCTTTAACTTTACCACCACCGCTATACCGCTTTAACTTTACCGCCACCGCTTTGCCGCTTTAACTTTGCTGCCACTGCTTTACCGCCACTGCTTTAACTTTACCGCCACTGCTTTAACTTTACCGCCATCGCTTTACCGCCACCACTTTAACTTTACCGCCACCGCTTAAACATTACCGCTTTACCGCTTTAACTTTACTGCCACCGCTATACCGCTTTAACTTTACCGCCACCGCTTTAGCTTTACCGCCACCGCTATACTGCTTTAACTTTACCTATACCCCTTTAACTTTACCGCCGCCGCTTAAACATTACCGCTTTACCGCTTTAACTTTACTGCCACCGCTATACTGCTTTAACTTTACCTATACTGCTTTAACTTTACCGCCACCGCTATACCGCTTTAACTTTACTGCCACCGCTTTACCGCCACCGCTTTAACTTTACCGCCGCCGCTTTAACATTACCGCCACCGCTTTAACTTTTCATAGTTTCAGTGTCGCGATCGCCCCCTTCGGGCTGATGTAAAAGCGTTAGTTTCAGAGTAGTTTCGGTGTCGCGAGTGCCCCCTTCGGGCTGATGTAAAAGCGTTAGTTTCAGAGTAGTTTCGGTGTCGCGAGCGCCCCCTTCGGGCTGATGTAAAAGCGTTAGTTTCAGAGTAGTTTCGGTGTCGCGAGCGCCCCCCTTCGGGCTGATGTAAAAGCGTTAGTTTCAGAGTAGTTTCGGTGTCACGAGCGCCCCCTTCGGGCTGATATAAAAGCATTAGTTTCAGAGTAGTTTCAGTGTCGCGAGCGCCCCCTTCAGGCAGATGTAAAAGCGTTGGTTTCACAGTTTCGGTGTCACGAGCGCCCCCTTCGGGCTGATGTAAAAGCGTTAGTTTCAGAGTAGTTTCGGTGTCGCGATCGCCCCCTTCGGGCTGATGTAAAAGCGTTAGTTTCAGAGTAGTTTCGGTGTCGCGAGCGCCCCCTTCGGGCTGATGTAAAAGCGTTACTTTCAGAGTAGTTTCGGTGTCGCGAGCGCCCCCTTCGGGCTGATGTAAAAGCGTTACTTTCAGAGTAGTTTCGGTGTCGCGAGCGCCCCCTTCGGGCTGATGTAAAAGCGTTAGTTTCAGAGTAGTTTCGGTGTCGCGAGCGCCCCCTTCGGGCTGATGTAAAAGCGTTAGTTTCAGAGTAGTTTCGGTGTCGCGAGCGCCCCCTTCGGGCTGAACCAGTGTTCAAATATTAAATGTTTAAATGTTTCAGGTTTATCGAGGTCACGAGGGTTTGGTCCGAACCATCAGCACCTCCCCCTGCGGACAGTGGCTCCTGTCAGGTCAGAAACAGGACTAGACCTGGACTAGACCAGGACTGAACCAGAACTAAACCAGGACAAAACCAGGACTAGACCAGGACTTTGGGGGAATTTCCAGGAGGAAATCTGAATTTAAATCCAACAGGATCCACCGAAAACCCTCAAGACACAGACAGGGTGGACCTGCCTCACCTGTCGCCCCTGTCTCACCTGTCGCCCCTGCCTCACCTGTCGCCCCTGCCTCACCTGTCGCCCCTGTCTCACCTGTCGCCCCTGTCTCACCTGTCGCCCTGCCTCACCTGTCGCCCTGCCTCACCTGTCGCCCTGCCTCACCTGCCGCCCTGTCTCACCTGTCGCCCTGCCTCACCTGTCGCCCTGCCTCACCTGTCGCCCTGCCTCACCTGTCGCCCTGCCTCACCTGACGCCCCTGTCTCACCTGCCTCACCTGTCTCACCTGTCTGTCTCTGCAGGTGGAGATGACGGCTCCGCCCGGTTCTGGGAGGTGTCGTCGGGTCGTTGTGTGAGGAAGGTGGAAGTGGGCGGAGCCATAAAAAGCGCCGCCTGGAACCCCGCCCCCAACCTGAGCCTGGCCGCTGTCGCCGTGTAAGAGACCTGGACCTGGACCGGGACTGAGACCGGGATTGGGACCAGGACTGAGACCAGGGACTGAGACCAGGGACTGAGACTGGGACCAGGGACTGAGACCAGGACTGAGACCAGGGACTGAGACCAGGGACTGAGACCAGGGACTGAGACCAGGGACTGAGACCGGGACTGAGACCAGGGACTGAGACCGGGACTGAGACCAGGGACTGGGACCAGGGACTGAGACCGGGACTGAGACCAGGGACTGGGACCAGGGACTGAGACCAGGGACCGGGACTGGGACCAGAGACTGAGACCAGGGACCGGGACTGGGACCAGGACTGAGACCAGGGACCGGGACTGAGACCAGGGACTGGGACTGAGACCAGGGACCGGGACTGGGACCAGGACTGAGACCAGGGACTGAGACCAGGGACTGAGACCAGGGACTGGGACTGAGACCTGGGACCGGGACTGAGACCAGGGACTGAGACCAGGGACTGAGACTGGGACCAGGGACTGAGACCAGGACTGAGACCAGGGACTGAGACCAGGGACTGAGACCTGGGACCGGGACTGAGACCAGGGACTGAGACCAGGGACCGGGACTGAGACACAGACCGACCTGGAACCCCAGTCTTGGTCTGGTCTAACCCCGGTCTTGGTCTCGGTCTAACCCCAGTATTGGTCTGGTCTAACCCCGGTCTCGGTCTCGGTCTAACCCCAGTCTCGGTCTCGGTCTGGTCTAATCCCGGTCACGGTCTGGTCTAACCCCGGTCTCGGTCTAACCCCGGTCTCGGTCTAACCCCGGTCTCGGTCTCGGTCTAACCCCGGTCTCGGTCTAACCCCGGTCTCGGTCTAACCCCGGTCTCGGTCTCGGTCTGGTTTCAGGGGTTCGGAGGTCCTGCTCATGACTCCGCCCCCGGCAGCGGCGGATAAACAGGTCGTCATGGTGACGGAGCGGCTTTTATCTGAGGAGGCGGAGCCAGGAACGGGGGAGGGGCCTGTCGTCTGGAGCAATGCAGAGGGGGAGGAGCTTCTGCAGGGCATCAGAGTTAAAATCCACCACCCCAAAGTAAGAGACTGAGCCAGGACTGAACCAGGACTGAACCAGGACTAAACCAGGACTAAACCAGGACTGAACCAGGACTAGACCAGGACTAAACCAGGACTAAACCAGGACTGAACCAGGACTAGACCAGGACTAAACCAGGACTGAACCAGGACTAGACCAGGACTAAACCAGGACTGAACCAGGACTGAACCAGGACTAAACCAGGACTGAACCAGGACTAGACCAGGACTAAACCAGGACTGAACCAGGACTAGACCAGGACTAGACCAGGACTAGACCAGGACTAGACCAGGACTAGACCAGGACTGAACCAGGACTAGACCAGGACTGAACCAGGACTAAACCAGGACTGAACCAGGACTAGACCAGGACTAAACCAGGACTAAACCAGGACTGAACCAGGACTGAACCAGGACTAGACCAGGACTAGACCAGGACTAAACCAGGACTAGACCAGGACTAGACCAGGACTAAACCAGGACTGAACCAGGACTAGACCAGGACTAGACCAGGACTAGACCAGGACTAAACCAGGACTAAACCAGGACTAGACCAGGACTAGACCAGGACTGAACCAGGACTGAACCAGGACTAAACCAGGACTAAACCAGGACTAAACCAGGACTAAACCAGGACTGAACCAGGACTAGACCAGGACTAGACCAGGACTAGACCAGGACTAGACCAGGACTGAACCAGGACTGAACCAGGACTAAACCAGGACTAAACCAGGACTAAACCAGGACTGAACCAGGACTGAACCAGGACTAGACCAGGACTAGACCAGGACTAGACCAGGACTAGACCAGGACTAAACCAGGACTAAACCAGGACTAAACCAGGACTAAACCAGGACTAGACCAGGACTAGACCAGGACTGAACCAGGACTGAACCAGGACTGAACCAGGACTAAACCAGGACTAAACCAGGACTAAACCAGGACTAGACCAGGACTGAACCAGGACTGAACCAGGACTAAACCAGGACTAAACCAGGACTAAACCAGGACTAAACCAGGACTGAACCAGGACTAAACCAGGACTAAACCAGGACTAAACCAGGACTAGACCAGGACTAAACCAGGACTAAACCAGGACTAAACCAGGACTAAACCAGGACTGAACCAGGACTAAACTGGGTCGGGCTGAAACGCATCATTGATTAAATCGATTAGAAAAATGCATCGATTATTTTTTTTTGCCTCGATGCTTCGTTTTATTTTCATACACTGAGCCTCACCTCCTCCTTACACCTCCTCCTCCTCCTTACACCTCCTCCTCCTCCTTACACCTCCTCCTCCTTACGCCTCCTCCTCCTCCTTACGCCGCCTCCTCCTTACACCTCCTCCTCCTCCTTACACCTCCTCCTCCTCCTTACACCTCCTCCTCCTTACACCTCCTCCTCCTCACGCCTCCTCCTCCTTACGCCTCACCTCCTTACGCCGCCTCCTCCTTACACCTCCTCCTCCTCACACCTCCTTCCCTCCGCTTACACCTCATCTCCTCACCTTCCTCACATCACCTCCTTACGCCTCACCCTCATCCTTACGCCGCTCCTCCTTCCTCACACTCTCTCTTCCTCTCTCTCCCTTCTCATCCTCATCACCTCTCTCTTCACATCATCCTCTCACATCACCTTCCTTCCTTACACTCTCATCTCCTCTCCTCATACTCTCCCCTTCCTCTCATCACCTCCTCCTCATCACGCGTACCTCTTCACCTCTCATCCTCTCACACCTCCTCTCTCATCATCCCTCTCATCATCTCACGCTCATCTCCTCTCGTCTCTCACGCTCTGCCTCTCATCACTCCTGCATCATCTCCTTACGTTTCTCATCACGCCTCTCTCATCATCTCATCATCTCACGCCCTCTCTCACATCATCTCTCACGCCATCATCCTCCTCCTCACATCCTCCTCTCTCACACCTCCTCCTCCTCCTCTTCATCTTCCTCACGCATCATCCTTTCTCTCACGTCACCTCTCTCACACCTCACCTCCTCCTTACACCTCATCTCCTCCTTACGCCTCACCTCCTCCTTACACCTCACCTCCTCCTTACACCTCCTCCTCACGCCTCATCTCCTCCTTACGCCTCACCTCCTCCTTACACCTCACCTCCTCCTTACACCTCCTCCTCCTTACGCCTCACCTCCTCCTTACACCTCCTCCTCCTCCTTACACCTCCTCCTCCTCACGCCTCCTCCTCCTTACGCCTCACCTCCTCCTTACGCCTCCTCCTCCTTACACCTCCTCTTCCTTATGCCTCATCTCCTCCTTACGCCTCACCTCCTCCTTACACCTCCTCCTCCTTACGCCTCCTCCTCCTTACGCTTCATCTCCTCCTTACGCCTCCTCCTTACACCTCCTCCTTACGCCTCACCTCCTCCTTACACCTCACCTCCTCCTTACACCTCCTCCTCCTCCTTACACCTCCTCCTCCTTACGCCTCCTCCTCCTCCTTACGCCTCCTCCTCCTCCTTACGCCTCACCTCCTCCTTACACCTCCTCCTCCTTACGCCTCCTCCTCCTCCTTACGCCTCCTCCTCCTTACGCCTCACCTCCTCCTTACACCTCATCTCCTCCTTACACCTCACCTCCTCCTTACACCTCCTCCTCCTTACGCCTCACCTCCTCCTTACACCTCACCTCCTCCTTACACCTCACCTCCTCCTTACACCTCCTCCTCCTTACGCCTCACCTCCTCCTTACACTTCCTCCTCCTTACGCCTCACCTCCTCCTTACACCTCACCTCCTCCTTACACCTCACCTCCTCCTTACACCTCCTCCTCCTTACGCCTCCTCCTTACGCCTCATTTCCTCCTTGCGGTCCCAGTCTCGGTCCCGGTCTCGGTCCCGGTCTCGGCCCCGGTCTCGGTCCCAGTCTCGGTCCCGGTCTCGGTCCCGGTCTCGGCCCCGGTCTCGGTCTCGGCCCCGGTCCCGGTCCCGGTCCCGGTCTCGGCCCCGGCCCCGGTCCCGGTCTCGGCCCCGGCCCCGGTCTCAGTCCCGGTCTCAGTCTCGGTCTCTCCGCAGCCCGTGGCCCAGCTGACCTGGCACTCCAGAGGGGATTACGTTGCCGTGGTGATGCCGGATCACGGCGCTCACCTGCAGGTGCTGATCCACCAGGTGAGCAGGAGGCGGAGCCAGAGCCCGTTCAGGCGCAGCAGGGGATTGGTCCAGAGCGTCGCCTTTCATCCAATCAGACCCCACTTCCTGTTGGCGACGCAGCGAAGCGTCCGGATCTACAACCTCCTGAAGCAGGAACTGACCAAGAAACTGCAGAACAACGCGAAGTGGATCTCCAGCCTCGCCCTGCACCCCGGAGGTACTGACCCGGGACTAGACCGGGACTAAACCAGGACTAAACCAGGACTAAACCAGGACTGGACCAGGACTGGACCAGGACTGGACCAGGACTGGACCAGGACTGGACCAGGACTAGACCAGGACTAGACCAGGACCGGGAACGGACACCCCACTCACACCTCACTGGAGTGTGACTGTGTGACGCGCGTGTGAAGCGTCTCATAAACTCGTGTGTGCAGGGGATCACGTGATCTGCGGCAGCTACGACTGCAGAGTGAGCTGGTTCGACCTCGACCTGAGCACCAAACCCTACAAGACTCTGAGGTGCACACACACACACACCCCTACACACACACCCCTACACACACACACACACCCCCCTACACACACACCCCTACACACACACCCCTACACACACACACACACACCCCTACACACACACACACCCCTACACACACACCCCTACACACACACACACACCCCTACACACACACACACACACACCCCTACACACACACCCCTACACACACACCCCGACACACACACACACCCCAACACACACCCCCCCACACACACCCCACACACACACACCCCTACACACACACACACCCCTACACACACACACACCCCTACACACACACCCCTACACACACACACACACACCCCTACACACACACACCCCTACACACACACACACACACACCCCAACACACACACCCCAACACACACACCCCTACACACACACACACCCCCCAACACACACACACACACACCACCACACACACACACACCCCCACACACACACCCACCCACACACACACACACACACACACACCTACACACACACCCCTACACACACACACACACCCCTACACACACACACACCCCTACACACACACCCCTACACACACACACCTACACACACCCCTACACACACACACACCCCTACACACACACCCCTACACACACACACACCCCTACACACACACACACACCTTTACACACACACACCTTTACACAAACACACACACACACCCCTACACACACACACCTACACACACCCCTACACACACACACACCCCTACACACACACACACACCCCTACACACACACACACACACACACACACCCCGACACACACACACACACACACACACACCCCAACACACACACACCCAACACACACACACACACACACCCCTACACACACACCCCTACACACACACCTACACACACCCCTACACACACACACCCCTACACACACCCACCCCTACACACACACCCCTACACACACACACACACCCCTACACACACACACCTAAACACAAACACACACACACCTTTACACAAACACACACACGCACATCCCCCCTACACACACCCCCTCCTACACACACACACACACACCCCTACAGCCCTACACACACACACCCCTACACACACCCCTACACACGCCCCTACACACACACACACACCCCTACACACACACACCCCTACACACACTTACACACTCTTACACACATTTACACACACACTTACACCCCTACACACACTTACACACTCTAACACACACCCCTACACACACTTACACACCCCTACACACTCTTACACACCGCTACACACACTTACACACCCCTACACACACTTACACACACCCCTACACACACTTACACACCCCTACACACACACACCCCTACACACACACACACCTACACACACCCCTACACACACACACCCCTACACACACTTACACTCTTACACACATTTACACACACACTTACACCCCTACACACCCCTACACACACTTACACACTCCTACACACTCTTACACACCGCTACACACTCTTACACACCGCTACACACACTTACACACCCCTACACACACTTACACACTCTAACACACACCCCTACACACTCTAACACACACCCCTACACACTCTAACACACACCCCTACACACACTTACACACACCCCTACACACACTTACACACACCCCTACACACACTTACACACCGTGTCCCTGTTCCTCAGGCACCACCGCAGGGCTGTTCGTTCTGTGGCGTTTTCTCGCTCGTATCCGCTTTTCGCTTCCGCCTCGGACGACGGCTCCGTCATCGTGTGTCACGGGACCGTCTTCAGGTAAGACCCCGCCCCCTCCGGCTTGACCCCGCCCCCTACAGTCTGGTCAGGTTTAGTTTCTTTCATAAAATGTTTGTTTTAAACTTTTCTGCTGTTGTAATGAGCTGCTGTTTTTCTCCTTTCCCAAACTCGGTCCTGGTCCCGGTCGGGTTCAGTGACCTGCTGCAGAACCCTTTGATTGTGCCGGTGAAGGTTCTGAAGGGTCATGTGGTCACTCATGACCTCGGGGTCCTGGACGTGACTTTTCACCCCTCACAGCCGTGGGTCTTCAGCTCCGGTGCAGACGGGACCATTCGGCTGTTCACCTGAGCATCCTACAGGATTCGCTCCGGGTTTAAAGTCAGGACTTTAAGGAAAGAACCGGGAGCTACGTTGGGGCTGCTGCCCCCTGGTGGACACTGAAATAATGTTTTTTGTAAATCTGTTGATGTTCAATAAAACTTTTGATTTAAATGAAAAGGACCAAAGTTGTGTTCATTTTTATTATTTAAACAAAGTGGTTCAGCTGATTCCCTTTTAAACCAATCAGCTCTGAGCGTCGCCATGGAAACGTTAAATACTTTTTATAATAAACTCTTCAAAAATACCTTTATTATACAGAAAGATTAAAACATGAAACCATGCAGGTGCTCAGAGCCGGCCAATCACAGCTCATTATTGCTCTCACGTCTGATTGGTCACTTCACGTCCAATCAGAAGCCACACAGTAACAGTCTGTCTACGGGTCTAAACCAGGTCTAAACCGGGTCTGTCCGTCTTTGCTGCGGGGCCCATAAAGCCTTAGTGAAGTTGTATTTTGTTTGAGTGAAACATTCAGACGCTTCATTCAAATAATCGTACAAATGCATTTTTATAAACGTTTAAAACCTTTTTACTCTGACACTTCCTCCGGGGTTTTTCAGAATAAAGCCGCCTTCTGGAGTTTTCCACATTAAAAGCCCGGCTCTGAGCGTCGAAACAAACCAAACTAAAAGTGAGAAAAACAAGCAAATAAAAACAACCGGTGTCATCGCGGGGTTGGAGGGGGGCGGGGTCAGAGGTGGGAGGGGGCGGGGCCAGAGGTCGGAGGGGGCGGGGTCAGAGATCGGAGGGGGCGGGGTCAGATATCGGAGGGGGCGGGGTCAGATCAGAGGGTAGCAGGTCGTCAGGCTCCTCCCCCAGAACGTCCTCCAGAGACGTGATTGGCTCCTGCAGCGAAAGGGGCGTGTACTGCACCAGCTGCTTCCCTGGAAACACAAACGCGTCATGAATCTGAAGATTCAATATCGGCCACGTTCACATGAGGTTTTTTAATTCCTCATCAACTGAATTTAATAGTTACAGCTTCCATGGAAACACACTAAATCATCTTTATTTAACTCCGCTCAGCATCTGTAGTGGGGAAGGTTCTGATTGGACAGCGACACAAACGTATTTCCGTCTTTGGGAAGTAAACCCACACTTCAGCTGCTCTTTTCTGTCATCTCCGTTTGTCGTTTCGCCGCTGACACAAACACGATCTGAACTTTTCCTGCAGTGGTTCTGATGATAATGAATCAGCAGCTGGAGAATTCTGTCCTCACGCTTCACGTCTGTGAGCTGAGGAGGAGAAGGGAAGAGTGTGGGAGAAGGAGGAAGAAGACAAACTGAGTGTGAGGCTGCCACACCTCAGCCCACTCCCACATCCCGCTCACAAATCCAAAGAGACGTGGAGGAAAGTCCCAAGAGACGACTGGAGGAGCCGGATCGTCCGGATCAGAAGGACGAGCCAACGAGCTCCAACCACCGGGATTATTGTGAAGAAGAAGAAACGTTTACAGGATCCAGGAAGAAACTCATTCGGCTTTAAAATCAGAATAAACCCACTGACTTCAGGATTAAGATTAATTCACAATTTTCACTAGAATTTTGTTTATGTTTACGTGAACTTTTTAAAGAGGAATTCAGTTTGATTCAGAATTAAAGCTTCATAGAAACGAGACAAATGTGACCAAACAAACTGAAGTTTCACGGTGCAGTTCTCACTCTGACCTGTGGGGGCGCAGCTCAGTCCCTCGTCTCTCGGCTCCGACAGCAGCTACAGGAAGTGACATCACAGTGACATCAGCATCACAAGTGCTGCAGAGTACTACAGTAAAACTACTACTATAGTAGCAGTAGCAGTAGCAGTAGCAGATCTAAGTTGTTGTTGCTGCAGCAGTTACAGCAGCTGTTGTTGCTTGCCAGATTGCTGTTAGTTACAAGTTGTTGTTGCTGTTGTTGTTGTTAGTTGCTGTTGTAGTTGTTGTTGTTATTGTTGTTGTTACATATATATTGTTGTTGTCGTCGTCATTGCTTGTTGTTGTTGTTGTCATTGCTGTTGTTGTTAACCATATTGCTTGTTGTTGTTGTTATTGTTGCTGTTATGTTGCTGTTGTTGTCAGTTGTTGTTGTTATTATAGCCATTATCGGTTGTCATTGTCATGTTGGTCATGCTGTTGTTGTTGTTGTTGTTGTTGTTGTTGTTGTTGTTGTTGTTGGTTGAGTTGTTTGTTATTATTATTGTTGTTGTTGGTTGTTGAACCATTGTTATGGTTGTTGTTATTGTTACATTGTTAACCATTGTTATTATTATTGCTTGTTAAGAGCTAAGAAGAACTGTTATTAACCATTGTTACAGTTATTGTTGTTAACCATTGTTGAAAGAGTTACAGTTATTATTGTCATTACGTTGTTGTTATTATTATATATTGTTGTTGAGAGCAGCATATTATTGTTACAGTCATTGTTGTTGTTGTTAGAGTTATATTGTTGTTGTTAGTTGGTTGAAATTGGCTCGTTGTTATCATTACATATTATTGTTGTTGTTGTTACAGAACATTATATAATATTGTTGGCATATTGTTGTTTACATAAATGAAAGCATTGCTTGTTGTTGTTATTGAGCACTCATTGTTGTTGTTGCCATGTAAGAGAAAGCATTAACCATTAACGTTGTTGCTGTTGTTATAGCACCATGTTGTTGTTGTTGTTGTTAGCAGCAGCTAACCATTATATATTAGCATATTATGCCGCTGGGTTGCAGTTAACCATTATATAGAGCAGAAAGAGCCATTGTTGTTGTTTATATAACCACAGCATTGTTGTTGTTAACCACAGCAGCAGCAGCAGCGAGCAGCAGTTAACCATTGTTGGTGTTGTTGTTGTTGTTATATAAAGCAGTTGTTGTATGTTGTATGTTAACCATTGAAGAGCAACCATTGTTGGTTGTTGCAGCACCATTGTTAGCTTGTTGTTGTTACAAGCTGTTGCTGGTTGTTACAGTATTTACGCTGTTACAGCAGTCATTTGTTGTTATATATTGTTGTTAACCACAGAGTTGTTATGCTTGTTAACCATTGTTGTTGTTATTGTTGTTGTTATTATTATGCATTGTTGTTCATATATTGGTTAACCGCATAGTTGTTGTTGTTAACCATTGTTATTGTTGTTATATGTTGTTATTATTTGTTGTTCGCTCATATTGTTTGTTGTCATTGTTATATATTGTTGTTGTTATTAGCTGTTGAGCAGGTTAGTTGTTAACCATTGTATGTTGAGTTGTTAACCACATTGTTATTGTTATTGTTATTGTTGTTATATGTTGTTGTTATTTTATTGAGTCAGTTGTCATTATTATTGTTGGTTGTTATTCAAGAAAGAGTTGAGACCATTGAGTTGAAAGCGAAATGAAAGATAAGAAAGAGTTGTTATTATTGTATTATATTATTATTATTGTTTGTTGTTATGTTAAGAAAGAGCTGTTATTGTTACGTTATTGTTGTTATGTTGAGCGAGTTGTTGTTATTTGTTGTTGTCATTATTACAGTTCTGGTTTGTTGTCAGTTGTTAGCTAACCATATTGTTGTTGAGTTATTGTTATTATTGGTTGTTATTGGAACTTGTTATATTGAATATTGTCATTATATATGTTGTTGTTGAAAGAAAGAAATTGAGTTGTTGCTATTATTAAGTTTGTTATATTAACCATTGTTGTTAGCAGTAGAAAGACTACAGTGTTGTTGTTGTTAGTAGTAGAAAGAGTAGAGTAGTAGCAGTAGCAGTACTATAGTAGTAGTAGTAGTAGCAGTAGCAGTACTATAGTAGTAGTAGTAGTAGCAGTAGCAGTACTATAGTAGCAGTAGCAGTAGCAGTAGCAGTAGCAGTAGTAGTAGTACTATAGTAGTAGTAGTATAATATCAGTACCGTGTCGAGAGAGTCCAGGTCGAACTCTGCAGCTGAACTAAAAAACTGAAAGACACAAAAAAAAAATCAGGACTGAAGCAGTTCTTCCCCAAAATGCCCTCTGACCTTTGACACCTGTGTAAAGTACTGCACTCTGTGTAGTAGTAGTACTTGTTGTAGTACTCGTAGTACTTGTACATCGAGCATGTATACTGCAGTACTTGTAGTACATGCAGTACTTGTAGTACTTGCAGTACTTGTTGTTGTAGTACTTGCAGTACATGTAGTACTTGAAGTTCTTGTTGTTGTAGTACTTGTTGTAGTACTTGAAGTACTTGTTGTAATACTTGCAGTACTTGTTGTAGTATTTGTACTTGCAGTACTTGTTGTAGTACTTGCAGTACTTGTAATATTTGCAGTACTTGTTGCAGTACTTGCAGTTGTAGTACTTGTAGTACTTGAAGTACTTGTAGTACTTGAAGTACTAGTTGTAGTACTTGTAGTACTTGAAGTATTTGTAGTACTTGCAGTACCTGAAATACTTCTTGTTGTAGTACTTGTACTTGCAGTACTTGTTGTAGTACTTGCAGTATTTGTAGTACTTGCAGTACTTGGAGTACTTGTAATACTTGCAGTACTACTTGTAGTACTTGCAGTACTTGTTGTAGTACTTGCAGTACTTGTTGTAGTACTTGCAGTACTTGTTGTAGTACTTGCAGTACTTGTTGTAGTACTTGTACTTGCAGTACTTGTTGTAGTACTTGTACTTGCAGTACTTGTTGTAGTACTCGTACTTGCAGTACTTGTTGTAGTACTTGCAGTATTTGTAGTACTTGCAGTACTTGTAGTACTTGCAGTACTTGGAGTACTTGTAATACTTGCAGTACTACTTGTAGTACTTGCAGTACTTGTTGTAGTACTTGCAGTACTTGTTGTAGTACACTTGTACTTGCAGTACTTGTTGTAGTACTTGTACCTCGAGCATATATACTGTAGTACTTGTACTTGCAGTACTTGCAGTACTTGTTGTAGTACTTGCAGTACTTGTAATATTTGCAGTACTTGTTGCAGTACTTGCAGTTGTAGTACTTGTAGTACTTGAAGTACTTGTAGTACTTGAAGTACTAGTTGTAGTACTTGCAGTACTTGCAGTTGTAGTACTTGTAGTACTTGAAGTATTTGTAGTACTTGAAGTACTAGTTGTAGTACTTGCAGTACCTGAAGTACTTCTTGTTGTAGTACTTGTACTTGCAGTACTTGTTGTAGTACTTGCAGTATTTGTAGTACTTGCAGTACTTGTAGTACTTGCAGTACTTGGAGTACTTGTAATACTTGCAGTACTACTTGTAGTACTTGCAGTACTTGTTGTAGTACTTGCAGTACTTGTTGTAGTACACTTGTACTTGCAGTACTTGTTGTAGTACTTGTACTTGCAGTACTTGTTGTTGTACTCGTACTTGCAGTACTTGTAGTACTTGTACCTCGAGCATATATACTGTAGTACTTGTACTTGCAGTACTTGCAGTACTTGTTGTAGTACTTGCAGTACTTGTAGTACTCGCAGTACTCGCAGTACTCCTAGTACTCGTAGTACTCGTAGTACTTGCAGTACTCGTAGTACTCGTAGTACTTGCAGTACTTGTAGTACTTCCAGCACTTGCAGTACTTGCAGTACTTTGTAGTACTTGTAGTACTCGCAGTACTCGCAGTACTCGCAGTACTCGTAGTACTTGCAGTACTTGTAGTACTCGCAGTACTTGCAGTACTTGTAGTACTTGTACCTCCAGCATGGGGCCCGTGTCGAAGGTGAAGCTCTGGGAGTTCAGGAGGTTCTGGAGATTTTCCAAACCCGAGTCGATGGAGTCGACATGGTCCAGGAGCTCAGACCTGAAACAGACCAGACCCAGTTCAGTTTAGTCCCAATCCAGTCCTGGTTTAGTCCTGGTTTAGTCCTGGTTCAGTCCTGGTTCAGTCCTGGTTCACCTTCAGTTACTGCAGGACGACTATAAAAAGCCACAGTCAGTGGATCCGTGAGCGTCACCATGACAACGACCAAAAAGAGGTGGAGTTCCTTCAGCTGGAGCCCAAGGGCCTCATGGAGCCCGAGGGCCTCATGGAGGCTCTGGAGCCTGAGGGCCTCATGGAGCCCGAGGGCCTCATGGAGCCCGAGGGCCTCATGGAGGCTCTGGAGCCTGAGGGCCTCATGGAGCCCGAGGGCCTCATGGAGCCCGAGGGCCTCATGGAGGCTCTGGAGCCTGAGGGCCTCATGGAGCCCGAGGGCCTCATGGAGCCCGAGGGCCTCATGGAGCCCGAGGGCCTCATGGAGCCCGAGGGCCTCATGGAGGCTCTGGGGCCTCATGGAGGCTCTGGACCCCGAGGGCCTCATGGAGGCTCTGGGGCCTCATGGAGGCTCTGGACCCCGAGGGCCTCATGGAGGCTCTGGAGAAGACATTTCCTGTGGTAAATCAAACACCTGCAGAGGAGAGAGAGGCTCCTGGAGGAAACTGCGGCCGAGTCAGTGCAGAAGTTTGAACTGTTCAGATGAGTTCATTCAGCTGTGACATCATCACAGCCGAGAAGAACAGGAATAAAATCTGACTTTGGTTTAGCTGCAAACCAACGAAAAATGAAATATAAAAATATCGTCCAAAGCCGTAAGGCAACCTCCACCCACTGTGACCGAGGCTGAGGTGAGGCCACCTCCGCCCACTGTGACCGAGGCTGAGGTGAGGCCACCTCCGCCCACTGTGACCGAGGCTGAGGTGAGGCCCTCAGCCAAAACGCTCAGCGGCCAGTGGCTGAAGGCCCTGAGGGAAGAAGCTCTTCTGAGCCCAGCACATGGACACAAGAGCCTCCACCACCATCACCGGCGTTTCACCCCCATGGACACAAGAGCCTCCACCACCATCACCGGCGTTTCACCCCCATGGACACAAGAGCCTCCACCACCATCACCGGCGTTTCACCCCCATGGACACAAGAGCGTCCACCACCATCACCGGCAGCAGACGTTTCACCCCCATGGACACAAGAGCTTCCACCACCATCACCGGCAGCAGACGTTTCACCCCCATGGACACAAGAGCCTCCACCACCATCACAGGCAGCAGGCGTTTCACCCCCATGGACACAAGAGCCTCCACCACCATCACCGGCGTTTCACCCCCATGGACACAAGAGCGTCCACCACCATCACCGGCAGCAGACGTTTCACCCCCATGGACACAAGAGCCTCCACCACCATCACAGGCAGCAGGCGTTTCACCCCCATGGACACAAGAGCCTCCACCACCATCACCGGCAGCAGGCGTTTCACCCCCATGGACACAAGAGCCTCCACCACCATCACCGGCAGCAGGCGTTTCACCCCCATGGACACAAGAGCCTCCACCACCATCACCGGCAGCAGGCGTTTCACCCCCATCGACACAAGAGCCACCACCACCATCACCGGCATTTCACCCCCATGGACACAAGAGCCTCCACCACCATCACCGGCAGCAGGCGTTTCACCCCCATGTACACAAGAGCTTCCACCACCATGACCGGCAGCAGGCGTTTCACCCCCATGGACACAAGAGCCTCCACCACCATCACCGGCGTTTCACTCCCATGGAAACAAGAGCCTCCGCCTCCACCACCATCACCGGCAGCAGACGTTTCACCCCCATGGACACAAGAGCCTCCACCACCATCACCGGCAGCAGACGTTTCACCCCCATGGACACAAGAGCCTCCACCACCATCACCGGCAGCAGACGTTTCACCCCCATGGACACAAGAGCCTCCACCACCATCACCGGCAGCAGGCGTTTCACCCCCATGGACACAAGAGCCTCCACCACCATCACCGGCAGCAGGCGTTTCACCCCCATGGACACAAGAGCCTCCACCACCATCACCGGCAGCAGGCGTTTCACCCCCATGGACACAAGAGCCTCCACCACCATCACCGGCAGCAGGCGTTTCACCCCCATGGACACAAGAGCATCCACCACCATCACCGGCAGCAGACGTTTCACCCCCATGGACACAAGAGCCTCCACCACCATCACCGGCGTTTCACCCCCATGGACACAAGAGCCTCCACCACCATCACCGGCAGCAGGCGTTTCACCCCCATGGACACAAGAGCCTCCACCACCATCACAGGCAGCAGGCGTTTCACCCCCATGGACACAAGAGCCTCCACCACCATCACCGGCAGCAGGCGTTTCACCCCCATGGACACAAGAGCCTCCACCACCATCACCGGCAGCAGGCGTTTCACCCCCATGGACACAAGAGCATCCACCACCATCACCGGCAGCAGACATTTCACCCCCATGGACACAAGAGCCTCCACCATCATCGGCGTTTCACCCCCATGGACACAAGGGCTTCCACCACCATCACCGGCAGCAGACGTTTCACCCCCATGGACACAAGAGCCTCCACCACCATCACAGGCAGCAGGCGTTTCACCCCCATGGACACAAGAGCCTCCACCACCATCACCGGCAGCAGGCGTTTCACCCCCATGGACACAAGAGCCTCCACCACCATCACCGGCAGCAGGCGTTTCACCCCCATGGACACAAGAGCCTCCACCACCATCACCGGCAGCAGGCGTTTCACCCCCATGGACACAAGAGCCTCCACCACCATCACCGGCAGCAGGCGTTTCACCCCCATGGACACAAGAGCCTCCACCACCATCACCGGCAGTAGGCGTTTCACCCCAATGGACACAAGAGCATCCACCACCATCACCGGCAGCAGACGTTTCACCCCCATGGACACAAGAGCCTCCACCACCATCACCGGCGTTTCACCCCCATGGACACAAGAGCTTCCACCACCATCACCGGCAGCAGACGTTTCACCCCCATGGACACAAGAGCCTCCACCACCATCACCGGCAGCAGGCGTTTCAGCACCATGGACACAAGAGCCTCCACCACCATCACCGGCGTTTCACCCCCATGGACACAAGAGCCTCCACCACCATCACCGGCAGCAGACGTTTCACCCCCATGGACACAAGAGCCTCCACCACCATCACCGGCAGCAGGCGTTTCACCCCCATGGACACAAGAGCTTCCACCACCATCACCGGCGTTTCACCCCCATGGACACAAGAGCTTCCACCACCATCACCGGCAGCAGACGTTTCACCCCCATGGACACAAGAGCCTCCACCACCATCCCCGGCAGCAGGCGTTTCAGCACCATGGACACAAGAGCCTCCACCACCATCACCGGCAGCAGGTGTTTCAGCACCAGGGGAACTGTCCTCACTGCTCTGCACTGTGGCTTTGCCATAGTTGCTCTGCGTCGCCAATATTATAAAGAAAACTTCCGCTGGCATAAAAACGTAGCGCGATGCACAGAATGTGAAGGGAAGTGAGCCACGTCCGCGGTGTGTGAAGTCTGTGATGTGAGGCCGGAGGCTTTAAGATAAATGACACCGTTTGACTCAGATTCATCTGGAAAAGAGAGAATATCCGGCCTGGGGCCAAAGATTCTCTCGTGGTGCCAAGTGTTTCTAATAATTTGTGCTTCAGTGTCAGTCGGTTTGGGAGGAATGGACAAGCCATGTTGTCTCAAAGCGATTTTCATGCGAGTTATTTGAAGAAACCTGCCCCGAGCAGGTTAAGTTCACAGAGTCCGTTACCATGGCGACTGACTCAGGGTTTCAGTTAGGGCACTTTGTGGAACAGAAAACACAGAGTTTCCCTCAGCTCAGGGTGAACTTACTCACATAACCCGCTTTCTGGAACAGGCCCCTGGCTTAGTCCTGGTTCAGTCCTGGTTCTGTCCTGGTTCAGTTCTGGTTCAGTCCCGGTTCAGTCCCGGTTCAGTCCCGGTTCAGTCCCGGTTTAGACCTGGGCCAGGACCTGTCAATCAAGGCGATGGTTTGACAGTTTTTCTGTGCTGATGCTGAGGGGGCGGAGCTTGCGGCGGCACTGGCTGCTGATTGGTCATTGGGAGGGATCACCACGATGGGCGGGACCACTGCGGGAGGAGGAGTCAGAGATTAATCAATCACTCTCCTCTGACCCCTGACCCCTGACCCGGCGTCTCACCGTTTGGCCGTGTGCTCTGATTGGCTGCGGTGTGGCTGGTGGGCGGGGCTTGTGTCCCTGCTGTGCTGTGATTGGCCGAGTCGTCCTGGAGGATGGAGTTGATGAAGGTGGTGGGAGACAGCGGCGTGTCCACCTGCGGCTCCTCTGTGACCTCTGACCCCTGACCTGTGACCCCCGGCTCACTGAGGAACAGAACATGTGTTTAGAACCTGTGAACTCTGACCCCTGACCTGTGACCCCTGACCTGTGACCCCTGACCACGGCTCACTGAGGAACAGAACATGTGTTTAGAACCTGTGAACTCTGACCCCTGACCTGTGACCCCTGACCCCTGACCTGTGACCCCTGATCCCTGACCTGTGATCCCTGACCTGTGATCCCTGACCTGTGACCTGTGACCCCTGACCTGTGACCCCTGACCTGTGACCCCTGACATGTGACCTCTGACCCCGGTTCTCGGAGGAACCCATCACAGATACAGAACAGCAGAACGTGTCGTTATTATTACACTGCACTGACATTTGTAACAAATCAAACTCACAGATTTAAGTTTGACTGTTTTCATCCAGTTTGTTGCTGTGTACCAGACCGAGGCCCGGCCCCGGGACCCGGACCGAGGCCCGGACCCCGGACCGAGGCCCGGACCCCGGACCGAGGCCCGGACCCCGGACCGAGGCCCGGACCCCGGACCGAGGCCCGGACCGAGGCCCGGACCCGGAACCCGGACCGAGGCCCGGACCGAGGCCCGGACCGAGGCCCGGACCGAGGCCCTGACCGAGGCCCGGACCCGGGACCCGGACCGAGGCCCTGACCGAGGCCCGGACCCGGGACCCGGACCGAGGCCCTGACCGAGGCCCGGACCCGGACCGAGGCCCTGACCGAGGCCCGGACCCGGACCCCGGACCGAGGCCCGGACCCCGGACCGAGGCCCGGACCCCGGGCCCGGACCGAGGCCCGGACCCGGGACCCGGACCGAGGCCCGGACCCGGGACCCGGACCGAGGCCCGGACCCGGGACCCGGACCCCGGACCGAGGCCCGGACCCGGACCCCGGACCGAGGCCCGGACCCGGACCCCGGACCGAGGCCCGGACCCCGGACCGAGGCCCGGACCCCGGACCGAGGCCCGGACCCGGGACCCCGGACCGAGGCCCGGTCCCGGGCCCCCGGCCCGCCGCCCGGACCCGGGCCCCGGACCGAGGCCCGGACCCGGGCCCCGGACCGAGGCCCGGACCCGGGACCCGGACCGAGGCCCGGACCCGGGACCCGGACCGAGGCCCGGACCCGGGACCCGGACCGAGGCCCGGACCCGGGACCCGGACCGAGGCCCGGACCCGGGACCCGGACCGAGGCCCGGACCCGGGACCCGGACCGAGGCCCGGACCCGGGACCCGGACCGAGGCCCGGACCCGGGACCCGGACCGAGGCCCGGAACCCGGACCGAGGCCCGGAACCCGGACCGAGGCCCGGACCCGGGACCCGGACCGAGGCCCTGACCGAGGCCCGGACCCGGGACCCGGACCGAGGCCCGGACCCGGGACCCGGACCGAGGCCCGGACCCGGACCAAGGCCCGGACCCGGACCGAGGCCCGGACCCGGACCGAGGCCCGGACCCCGGACCGAGGCCCGGACCCCGGACCGAGGCCCGGACCGAGGCCCGGACCCCGGACCCGGACCGAGGCCCGGACCCCGGACCCGGACCGAGGCCCGGACCAGGGACCCGGACCGAGGCCCGGACCCGGGACCCGGACCGAGGCCCAGACCCAGACCCGGACCCGGACCGAAGCCCAGACCCAGACCCAGACCCGGACCCGCACCCGGGACCCGGACCGAGGTCCAGACCCAGACCCGGACCCGCACCCAGAAGCAGGACTAAAGCAGGACTAAAGCAGGACTAAAGCAGGTCTAAAGCAGGACTAAAACAGGACTAAAGCAGGACTAAACTCAGTACCTGGGCTCATTCCATTCACTGATGACATCATCGGGAGGAGGCGTGGCAACTTCTGTGATGTCAGAGATGATTGGTCCAGAGCTCAGAGAGTCTGAGGGGAAGAGGCCGGCCTAAAGAGAGAGGCGGGGTTTAGTGTGTACCTGCAGCTGGCGCCACATGGCAACAGCTGGTTGGCAACAGTGTCTGGAGAGAATTTTCCCATACTGCACCTGCCGGTGGGTTTTTTGCTCTCTGGCACCAAGGATCGTGCATTATCGAGAGACTGAGGATGGGACAATATGTTTGCTGTTGTCTATGATGATGATTCTAGGCTATAGAAATAAAATTGAATTGAATTCGGCAGCACGGTGGCTGAGTGGCAACACTCGGGCCTCACAGCAAGAAGGTTGCGGGTTCGATCCCCGGGTCGCCCGGGCCTTTCTGTGTGGAGTTTGCATGTTCTCCCCGTGTCTGGATGGGTTTCCTCTGGGTGCTCCGGTTTCCCCCATCAACCTATAACATGCCCGCAGGTGTTCGGGGTGTGGTCCCTGCAGGTGTTCGGGGTGTGGTCCCTGCAGGTGTTCGGGGTGTGGTACCTGCAGGTGTTCGGGTGCGGTACCTGCAGGTGTTCCAGGCTCAGCGGTCGGGGGTATTTGGGCAGAGTGTGTCCGGAACTCCCGTCATCCAACATCAGAGGCCTGAGACAGAGACCGGGTCAGAACCAGGACTGAACGTGAACAAAACCAGGTCTAAACGAGGACTACACCAGGACTACACCAGGACTACACCAGGACTACACCAGGACTACACCAGGACTACACCAGGTCTAAACCAGGACTCACATCTTCCTCTTCAGGCCCATGATGCGGTTGTTCTGAACCAGAGAAATCAGGAACTGGATCAGCTACAAAACACAGAACAAAAGTATTTAACCAAGTACTGCACTTCTGAAGTACTGAAACTTCTGCAGTACTGCAGTTTACTCGGGGGTGAGAAACACAAACAAAAGTAAAACATACTATAGAACTACATGTACTAAATATACTGCAGTACTGCAGTACTACTGAGTACTATATATACTGCAGTACTGCTGAGTACTACATATACTGTAGTACTACATATACTGCAGTACTGTTGAGTACTACATATACTGCAGTACTAGAGTACGACATATACTGCAGTACTAGAGTACGACATATACTGTAGTACCACTCAGTACTTTTACCTTATTGACGACTTTTTGCTGCTGGGAGTGTTTCTGTCGCAGACTCGCCACCTCCCTCCAGAGGGCAGTGTTCTCCCTGTGCAGACACAGGTAGAGTTAAGGCAGTGTTCTCCCTGTGCAGACACAGGTAGAGTTAAGGCAGTGTTCTCCCTGTGCAGACACAGGTAGAGTTAAGGCAGTGTTCTCCCTGTGCAGACACAGGTAGAGTTAAGGCAGTGTTCTCCCTGTGCAGACACAGGTAGAGTTAAGGCAGTATTCTCCCTGTGCAGACACAGGTAGATTTAGGGCAGTGTTCTCCCTGTGCAGACACAGGTAGAGTTAGGGCAGTGTTCTCCCTGTGCAGACACAGGTAGAGTTAAGGCAGTGTTCTCCCTGTGCAGACACAGGTAGAGTTAGAGCAGTGTTCTCCCTGTGCAGACACAGGTAGAGTTAGAGCAGTGTTCTCCCTGTGCAGACACAGGTAGAGTTAGAGCAGTGTTCTCCCTGTGCAGACACAGGTAGAGTTAGAGCAGTGTTCTCCCTGTGCAGACACAGGTAGATTTAGGGCAGTGTTTTCCCTGTGCAGACACAGGTAGAGTTAGGGCAGTGTTCTCCCTGTGCAGACACAGGTAGAGTTAAGGCAGTGTTCTCCCTGTGCAGACACAGGTAGAGTTAAGGCAGTGTTCTCCCTGTGCAGACACAGGTAGAGTTAAGGCAGTGTTCTCCCTGTGCAGACACAGGTAGAGTTAAGGCAGTGTTCTCCCTGTGCAGACACAGGTAGAGTTAAGGCAGTATTCTCCCTGTGCAGACACAGGTAGATTTAGGGCAGTGTTCTCCCTGTGCAGACACAGGTAGAGTTAAGGCAGTGTTCTCCCTGTGCAGACACAGGTAGAGTTAAGGCAGTATTCTCCCTGTGCAGACACAGGTAGATTTAGGGCAGTGTTCTCCCTGTGCAGACACAGGTAGAGTTAGGGCAGTGTTCTCCCTGTGCAGACACAGGTAGAGTTAAGGCAGAGCATTGGGAGTCGGGAGCGTCGAGAGAGTCGGGAGTGACGGGGGTCGGGAGCGTGGGGGTCGGGAGCATCGGGAGTCGGGAGCGTCGGGAGAGTCGGGAGCATGGGGGTCGGGAGCGTCGGGAGTCGGGAGCGTTGGGGGCCGGGAGCGTTGGGGGCCGGGAGCGTTGGGGGTCGGGAGCATTGGGGGTCGGGAGCATTGGGGGTCGGGAGCATCGGGAGTCGGGAGCGTCGAGAGAGTCGGGAGCATCGGGAGTCGGGAGAGTCGGGAGCGTGGGGGTCGGGAGCATCGGGAGTCGGGAGCATCGGGGGTCGGGAGCATCGGGAGTCGGGAGCATTGGGAGCGTTGGGGGTCGGGAGCATTGGGGGTCGGGAGCGTCGGGAGTCGGGGTGTCTCTCACTGTTTCATGGCGCTGATGCGAGAGTCGATGGTTTCCTGTTTTCCTTTCATCATTTGAACGTCACTCAGGATTCGGTTCACTTCATCGGCGGTTTTCACCTCGTCCTGACGCACAGACGGAACCTGAACACAGAACACGGAGAACACAGGTTAAACCGGTTACTGCAGTACTCCGGTAGTACTCCGGTAGTACTCCTATAGTAGCACTGTAGTACTCCTGTAGTACCCCATAGTACACCTGTAGTACTCCTGTAGGACTCCTGTAGTGCACCTGTAGTACTCCTGTAGCACACCTGTAGTACACCTGTAGTACTTCTATAGTACTCCTACAGAAACACTGTAGTACTCCTGTACTACTCCTGTAGTACTCCCACCAACCCCGTGAGCTACCTGCAGTAACACTCTTGAACACTATATTGACCTGATAACCCATGAAAGCTAACCCAGAAGCTAATCAACTGCAGAGCACCTGTTGCTAGAGAAGTTGTAAGGATACAGCAGCAGGCTGCTGTTGTTGTTGCTGTTGTTGTTGTCAGCTGCTGGTTGGGCCAGTTACATTGTTGTTGTTGTTATTGGGCTGTTGTTGTTGTTGTTATAGTTAAATTGTTGCTGAGTTGTTATTGTTGTTGTTGCTGGTTACAAATTGTTCTGTTGTTGTTTTGTTGTTATTTCAAGGCTTGTTGGTCATGTTGCATTGAGTTGCTCGTTGTTGGTTTGTTGTGCCATATTGCTGGTTATTATGTTGTCATATTGTTGTTTGTTGGTTGCTGCTTGCCAGCTTGTTGTCATTGTTGTTATTCGGTTTGTTGCCATTGTTAGCGCTTGTTGTTGCTAAATGTTGGCTTTGTTGTTGAGCGTATAAATCATATATTGGTTGTTACAAACCATATTTATTATTGTTGTCATATTGTTGGTTAGTTGTTATTACATTGAATAAGGTTTGTTGTTCGTTGTCATTGTTGTTGTTGAACGTTATTGTTATTATTATATACATTGTTGTTATGTTGTCATTGTCATTATTATACTATGTTATTACGTTGTTATTACATTTGTTGTCATTATTGTTGTTGTTCATATATATCATTATTGTTGAGAACGCATTATTAATTACATATTGTTGAACCATTGTCAAAGAGTTGCTTGTTTGATATTAATTGTTATTACATGTTCTCATATACCATTATTACACATATTGTTATGTCATTATTATTGTTAGCTTACATTAATATCATGTCATTAGTTGTCATTATTTGTTGTTACTGTGTTGTCACACATCATTATTATTATGATTATTCAATTGTTCATTAGTTACATATTAAGAGTTGTTGTTTTGTCGTTGCTGTTGCCGCTTGTTGTTGCTCGTTAAGTTGTTGTTGTTAGTTGTCGTCATTGCTGCATTGTCATTAGTTGGGCCACGCATATATTGTTGTTGTCACATATTGCTGTTGCCGGTTGTGTTGTTATGCTATATTGTTATTATGGTTGTTCAGCTGTTGTTGTTGTTATTGTTGTTTGTTGTCATATTGGTTGTCATTGTTTTACATATTAGTTGTTGTTTGGTTATTAGAGATTTGTTGTTGTTTTGTTGTCATTGTCATACGTTATTAGTTGTTTGTCAAGAGCATTGTTGTTTGCTCATTATTGGTTGTTATTCAAAATAACGTTTATGCTCATATTGTTTCGCTGGTTGGTTATGAAGAGTTGTCATTGTTGTTGGTTTATCATTAGTTGTTATTATATTGTTGGTTTATTATTGTTAGCAAAGAAAATAGTTTATAAATTATTGCTTGCTGCTTGGTATACAGTTGTTGTTATTGTTGACACATTATCATTACATTACATATTATCGGTTTATGTTGTTATCATTGTTATTAGTCATGCATATCATTGATTATTATTATTGTTGTCATTGCTGGTCATTGTTAATATTAGTTATCATTATTGTTTAATTGTTATTGATTATTGTTGAGCCATTGTTTGGTCATTATTGTTATTATTATTGTCATTATTATCATTGTTGGTCATTATTATTTGGTCAGTTTGGTCATGCGCTGTCATGTTTGTTGAAGAAAAGATATTGAGCTGGTTATGTAATATTGTTGTTATTATTATTGATTATTGTTGTTGTTGTTATTGCTCGTTGTTTGTTTATTGTTGTTCATTATTATCATTATTATTGTTGTTGTTATTGTTATTATTATCATTATTGCCGTTTATCATTGTTGTTCAACATTGTTATTCATATTGGTTATTGGTTACAGTTAATATTATTGTCTATTACTATTATGTTGTTGTCATTGTTGTTACATCAAGAAGTTAGAGCATATGGGCAGCAGTTATCATTATTGTTATCATATTAGCAGTGGTTTGCAGCAGCAGTTCAGTTTTCGTAGCAGTATTGTTGTCAGTTATGTTAAGCATTGTTGGTTAGCAGAAATTGCAGTTGTTAGCAGTAGTAGTAGTAGTAGTAGTAGTAGCAGTAGTAGCAGCAGTAGTAGTAGTAGCAGTAGCAGTAGCAGTAGTAGTAGTAGCAGCAGTAGCAGTAGCAGTAGTAGCAGTAGTAGCAGTAGTAGCAGTAGTAGCAGTAGTAGCAGCAGTAGTAGTAGTAGTAGCAGTAGTAGTAGCAGTAGTAGTAGTAGCAGCAGTAGTAGTAGTAGCAGTAGTAGCAGTAGCAGTAGTAGCAGTAGTAGCAGTAGTAGTAGTAGTAGTAGTAGTAGCAGTAGTAGTAGCAGTAGTAGTAGTAGTAGCAGCAGTAGTAGTAGTAGCAGTAGTAGCAGTAGCAGTAGTAGCAGTAGTAGCAGTAGTAGCAGTACTCACAGCTGTGACCTTCCTCTTAATGTTTTCCAGGAGACGTTCTTGTCCTCGGAGGAAAAACGGATGTTGGAATTCTGTGTCGTCTTGTTCGGGTTTCACCAAACCGCCCTGTTCCAGATGCACCACCTTCCGGAACCCATCTGAGACCCACCAGAGACACAACGTCAGACCCACCTGAGACCCAACGTCAGACCCACCTGAGACCCGCTTGAGACCCACCTGAGACCCAACGTCAGACCCACCTGAGACCCGCTTGAGACCCACCTGAGACCCAACGTCAGACCCACCTGAGACCCGTCAGACCCACCTGAGACCCAACGTCAGACCCACCTGAGACCCGCTTGAGACCCACCTGAGACCCAACGTCAGACCCACCTGAGACCCGCTTGAGACCCACCTGAGACCCAACGTCAGACCCACCTGAGACCCGCTTGAGACCCAACGTCAGACCCACCTGAGACCCGCTTGAGACCCACCTGAGACCCAACATCAGACCCACCTGAGACCCGCTTGAGACCCACCTGAGACCCAACGTCAGACCCACCTGAGACCCACCAGAGACACAACATCAGACCCACCTGAGACCCGCTTGAGACCCACCTGAGACCCAACGTCAGAC